>JAODLD010000069.1:25200454-25216839 GCA_026781065.1 Mormyrops boulengeri | reverse complement strand
CATCACACACACACACACACACACACACACACACACACACACACACACACACACACGCTTCCCTGATTTCCTCTGCGCACATCGCTGGCATACTATCGTCCGTTACTTCTTGTGATGGAAAAAAACACCCCTGACCTTCCATTCTCCCGTCACCGATTTGTCGTACAGTAATACAGACAGACTGTTCAATTTTCTTTTATCTAAAATCCCGACATTCGTTTTTTTTTCCCATGACAGCTTCTCATACTCTAGCCTTGACCCTCAGAGAATGAGCCTGACATTCCCCATCCCAGACCACCCAATTCTGGATGGAGTACATGCCAGGCGTTGAATCACTACATCTTCGACAGGGAGTCTTCAAGCATTACAGCCCCACGCTGTTACTGCCATACGGCCCAGCGCCTGGTGGGTGATCAGTGCTGCCAGTTGTGTAACAGACAGACTGGATGGGCATGAGACACCTGTCTATTCACCAGGGTTCTGCAGAACCCCTCTGTCTGTAATAGATGTACTTCTAAGGAGTATTACACACCGGTCTGTGTAGCATTGGTTAGGAATTCAGGAGTATTAAATGCTAGTGTGAAGCAGTGCACCAGTATTTATAAAGTATGGGCACCTATTTATTTATCAGCAGAGAATATGCTGATTAAGGAGCAATTAAGAGGATGGTACAGAATTCATAATCTTCAGTTGTTTCTATAATAAAGAAAAAACGGCTTTAAATCATTAAGCAATTTTGTGGGTGAAATATTTTTTATGTCTTGTCCCAAATATTAATTCAATAAAAATTAATTCAACTCCCCCAGTAGCAATAATGAGTCTACGGCTGTGAAAAAATGTGTTGTTCTGTGTCTGCGTTTTCAATCGATTGGCCTGCCGTTTGTGGCCCCGCTGTGCCGGGCGGTAAATCATTTAAAATTCACCTCCGGTTCATTTATAAAAGGGAACTGTCGCCATCTTCTGGTAACTTATATGCATTTGATTGCAGAAAAGCTCGTAGTTTGTTTTTATTAAAGGTGACAGTTAAAATGGGCATTCTGGCTTTGCGCCACTGTCATCTCATTTTCCGGACAGACCATGTGAAGCATGTTTCCTCTTTGCTCTTAGTTTCGGCGCTTGATTTGCTTTTGATGGCATATGATCGTCGTAAATGTAGGGAAATCAGATCAGGTTGCATTTACAAGAGAAAAACCTTCTCTGTAATGAGGAAGAGGGACGAATGTAAATGATAACATTTAATGTTTAATAACTGCACATATAATTAGGCACACTTATAATTGAGGTATCCACTACCAACAGATGTGTATGCAGTGACCCCTCGGAAACTACTCAGTAGTAATAATGGCCGGGTGCTTCTTCGCCCCATTTAATCGTGGCTACGAATGATTTCTTCCACTTTAATGCTCGAAAGGCAAAGCGTGTCCCATATTGCCAGTCGGGTTGCTAGGACAGGTGGCGACAAATCCGAGCAAACACTCTACAGTACCCTCCTGCAAAGCGCAGGTGCGGCGTGAGTATCCGCCGTCTCTCTTGTTTCTCCGCGATCGGTTAAGTGACCCTGACACGTTTTTGATCAGCTAATGCGGCTGCGCACGATTGCCGCTATGAACGATCTGCGCTGTTTTCCGTCGGCGTAAGATGGAAAAAAATCGTAAGAATGTCCATATTTACTTATGTTCGGCAAAAAGTCAAATGTACTGGCATGGCCCATGGCCGAAGGTTACTGCTACAACCTGATAAGTGGTTATACCATTTTTGTTTTGTTGTTCTCAGTTTCTTTTTCTTGTATTGGCTGCGTGTGTTGTACTCTTGTCTCCATGACCACTGTCTCCACAAGAAGTTCCAGCCAAAATGATCAACTGAATGCTTTATTAAGAATATTATGTTGCAGGAGAGCTTTAATAAAATGCATTTAAAAGTAGAATAGAATGGGAAGGAAAAACTTTAACAAAATACATTCATTCCATCTTTAAATGTTTGTCATTGGTGTGGGGGTGTCTGTCTCTGACAATATAGGGAATAAGATGTGCTAGTCCTTCGCGGGGCACTCAAACACACAACTGCCAATTTATAGACCTCAGGTACCCTAACTGCATTGCTTAAAACCATTAAACATTTATTAATATAAATATAATATATGTATGAATTTTGTGAATATTATCCATTGTGCCTCTGCAGGTTGAATGGAACAGCCTTGGTCAGTCTGTAGGTCTGGAACATGTCATAAATGAATAATGGAGACTGAAGCCAACCCCAGACTGTACCAATTAAAGAATAATCAAGACTCCAGATTATACCAGTAAAAGAAAAATCAAGACCCCAGACTATACCAATAAAGATAAACCAAGACCCCAGACAGTACCAATAAAAGAAAAATCAAGACCCCAGACCACACAGGCAGCAGAAAGGAGGACTTTTTCAACCCTTAGGCTTGGGACAGAAGCGGAAGAGATGGAATCATCAGAAAGTATAAATCAGCAGAAAAAGATGTGCAAGAGAAAGAAGGCTATAGTGGTTAGGATTCCAGGGGCTTTTGATGAACCCATGGAGGAGCGAAACTGTGGCAGGGAAACCAGGAAAAGGATGGGGAGATCCATCTCCCAGGATGGAGCAGGATACACACCAACCCAACTAGCTTCCAAAGCTGATGGAGAAATCAAAAAGACAGCAAAGTTGGTTTGGACAAAAGGACACCTGTGGGGAGGTGTGGGCGTAGCCAGGGGGCGGCTTTGTGCCAATGACATGCTGTTTGTGCTGAAACCATTTGGGGTGCAGATCCTCAGGCTACAGCCACCACCAGCTCCCAGAAGAAATGTTTCCATCAAGTACCTGAGGAGGGCCAGAAGGAGGGAACAACAGGCTAATGAGCAGGATCAGGAGCGCAAGTACTGCTGTAGACAGAGTTCCCCCAGGAAGGCGGCCACTGATTGTCACCTGGACCCCAGTCAGAATGATCAGCTGAGGGCCTGGATTCATGGGAAGGACCTGCTGGCTAAAAAGGAGAGGTGTTCTAAGAGGAGAGAGAGAAGGGCTGTGAGAAGAGAGCGGAGGAGGAGGGAGCAACAAAAAGAGGAGAGGGCAAAGGTGTCGGAGCAGAAAGTCAAAGAGTGGATGGAAAAGAAAGGCAGGGAGGCCGCCGGTGTTCAGGAACACAAAGGAAAGCTAAGAAAGGAATGTGAGCTAAGGGAGCAGATATCTCACACTGGGTCACAGATGAAAGGCACTGTGGATACTTCTAGAGTAGATAAATACGAGGGTGAAGGATTCTCCCAATTACCAGCAACAAAGCGCATGTCTAAGTTGGCTGGTGTGGTTCCCAGTCAAGCAGAAACGCAAAATGGGTATCCAGTTGTAAAACCGCATTCTTCAGTTAGGAGAGATCCTGTTACCGCGAATAATGGAATAGAGAGGAGACCATCTGCACCACTACTGGTTGGGAAACTTGATCAAGCAGGTGTCCCTGTAGAGGCTACCGACCATTCTGAGCTTCAGGTGGATGTAAAGCCAAGGTTGAAACTAAGCAGGATAGAGCAAAATGTTACCAGTGTGGTGGGACTCAGTAATGATGTTATAAAACATAAGGCAAATAAAGCAGGCTTGCTTTCCTCCAAGGAATCTAGACAAGTGAAGGAAAAGGCTCCACTGAGACAAGACGGCAACATCATGAGGTTTCAGGAGTCCAAAAGCAACCTGAGACCGCAGGGCAAACGGGTGGATGTAACACGTGCCATCCAGTCACCTCAGGACACCAGCTGCAATCTTAGAGGTCATTCCACCAGAGGGTCTCACAGTGAGAGGCTGCAGAAGAAGGTGGAAGAAGGGATGGAGAGGAAGCTAAGGGTGAAGAAGCCAAAGGTAGGCAAGGAAGCTAAGCTGGATCCTCATCCTGGTATCATCCAGGAGGAGGGGACTTGTCACACTGCATGGGATGAAGAAGGTAGGCAGTGACGTCACTTGTCGCAACTCTGATGAAAACACTCATGGACGTCAAAAGATGGTATCCGCCAAGCGCCCATGGCTGGATGAAACCAGGTTGAAATCCTCGAGTAAACATGACTTGAAGATGCAGCACAAAGAAGCAACAGCATCACCCAAGGTCACCAAGGTTACAGGAAAGTACGGAGCCCTTATAGCTTCTCACTCTATCCAGCTAAGACCACTGACCATTGCACCCCGGGGGCTATAGTGTGCAAAAGAGACTGGGGGACAGTGCTCAAGGGATACAGGAAGGCATGAGACTGTATGAGAGGCCAGAGCCCCAGGGTAGTGAAGCCCAAGAGCTTTCAGACTTACCTATATGAACAGCTCCAGTGTTTGTTAAAAAAATACAGCAACAAGCATGAGGACCCCAACATGATATAATCTTATAATCGATATTTAGTACAATTATCTTTGGGTTTCTCCACTGTAAAACTATTTAAATAATATAAGCTGTGGAGAAATACTGTACTACTGTTAATACATTGATATTTTATTGCATGTTGTTAACAGGACAGACATACTATTCAATTTTAATTATATCCATTTTTTTATATAGCACCTTTCTCAACAGTGAGCCCATGGCAAGACTGACAGTAACAAGAGTGTGTGGCAAACCATTGCTACATCATTTATATAAAATGGTGCATGATACAAAAAAGGGAAGACAGAAAGAATGCCAGAGGAGAACGGAGGAGAGGAACCCAAGAAAATCTTCTGGGGGTCCAAGATCGACTGGCAGCCCAATTAAAGACTAAAGTAATAGGTCTTGAGTCGAGATTTAAAAACTGAGACCAATTCTGCATGCTGATCATGAGCTGGCAAACCATTCCACAATATAGTGTCCCTGTAGTGCCAATTGTTACTTTATTTATATGTGGGATGAAAAGGAAGCCTGCATTCTGTGATCTGAATGTGTGATGCTGCTTTTGAACATGAATCAGTTCTGGTAGGTAGGCAGACACATGATCTTTGAGTGCTTCATGTGTAAGTAGAACTTCTGAAGTCACTCCTGAACCTAACAGGAAACCAGTGCAGGGAACTATGAGGTTAGTAGCTTATTTACAAATCTTGTTTCCATAGAAACATTCAATAACATTTTTTCAGTAATTTTTCTCTCATATTCAAAAAAGGCAGAAATGGCAGTTGATTGGTCTGAGGTTCAGTTGATGTCCAGTTGCATGAAATGGAGTCTCAAGTTCTGGCAGAAAGGTATCTAATTAGACTGACACTGTATGATATGGAGAACCTTCGTTCTGTCTCAGGTTAGTTTATGATGTACATTGATTTTTCCATATTGTAAGAATTCTGTAAGTCTTGTCATCTTATGTTCGCATTGTATCTGTACTGCCCTACAAAGGCAAAACACAGTAACTATGCTGACACCAAAACTGAGCAAAAAGGCTTCAATGGGCTGTTTTGACTATCCAGCAGTATGTGTAGTAGGCAGGTAAATGCTAGTGTTTTCTTCAAAACTGAGCATAGCTGAATTTGCAGAAAACAACACCAAGAAGGCAGTAATTCTCAAACGTCTTGTCTGGAGATCCTTAAAAAATTATAAAATTCCCCCTCCCAAGGAAATTCACCATTGTGGGTACCCGATGGCGAAATGTGGCAAACAGACAGGCAGCACTAGCCTACAATACCTAAGATACCTGACACTTTTACTGTTCTCTACTATTGTAGTTGCTGGTAACTTTTGGCAACAAATTATTGTTAATCTGCTTAATTTTGGATTACTGCTTTTTAGAACTTTCCATCAGATTTTATATATTAATAAATTCAGTTTGTTTATAAATCTGTAACTGTGACTAGCTGTGAATCATTCTGGACAAATATGCCTGGAAATCAATAAAAGATTAATGAATGTTTACAAAAACAGCAGCATCGATAAATATGGTTAACAAATATCGTCAGCAGATGTTATTTCCATTTTCGTCCTCCAGATGGCTGCATGGATCGGTTGGTCCCCACTGAAACCATATCAGCACGGGTCACCAACCTTCATGAGGCGACCCTGACAATCCACAACGTTGTCTCCCTGGCCCGCAGCCTCCCATATTTGCACTGCCGTGTCATGGGCAGGATGAGGCAGGTTTTTCCCTCCTTTCTCCAAGTGGACATCCTGCCCCCTAATTACACACCCCCAGAAAGAAACACAAGCCTGCAGTTCCCTCATGACACCCCCATGGATGTGTCCTCACACGGGATCACGGCCTCCTTCTCAGACTGGATGCAGTGTGACGGCTCATTTGTGCCTCACTGCAGTACCCCCTCCGGCGGAGAGTGGACCACTGTGAACCTCGGTGACCAGACCTGCTTCAGGTTCTTTGCCCCAGTCAGCTACACGGAAAATTATGCCGACATTGTGGGGAGATGCACGCTCACCGACTACACGGCCTATGGGGACTGCCTGTTCTCTGTGGTGGTGGACCTGCTCACCAAGGAGGAAGCTACTTAATTTTCAAGTGAACGGAGAGAAAAATACCAGATGATGTCAAAGACTTCCTGTGGAAAAAATAAACACAACACATACTCCCTGAATCACTTTCTTTTTAATTTCCAAGGCATCGATAGGAATGGCAATTAATAGGAGGAAATGAAATAAATCTCTTAAGGAAAATGGTGTAGCAAAATGCCTTTTCTTCAGTTTTCAATGATCAAAAAAAGATAGAGATTTTTGCCACTGTAAGTGAACTAACACTTTAAAATGTTTACATTTCAGTATGTCCTCATAAGGCCTCTGTTCATTCCCTGCCATCAACTTTTCTACAGCAAACAGTAGTTTTTGGTCAATAGCTAGTAACAAAATAGAGCTTGTTTTACTATTGACTTCTGTGCATTTTGTGCAATTAGCTTTAATTTATAACAAACATAATCTATCAGTGGTTTAAAGAGCCGTTGTACTTTGCGACCTGTATCAAATTTAGTATATTTTATCATAAGCAAAAGATTATTTTAAAGATAATTCTCATGGTAACTTAAACAAGTCTAAGTATCATTTTGGGTCAATCATTGAGGGATTTAAAAACAAAAATAGTAAAATCAACATTTAGATACATTTACATATACAACAATCTTCCATACCACTTACATGGTACAGGGTCTTAGTGAACATTTAGATTTTTTTCTTATTCATCTGGTTCTTCAGTAATGTGCCATCTTCATTTAAAAAAAAGAGGTTGAGAATTACAGGAACTGACAGCACAAATTTGGTTTACAAAGAGATGAAATTCACGAAAGCCATAAGAATTATTTGTTAGTAAACAATACTAATGTACAGTAAATTACATCATATCTAATGACAATTCAAGCTTCCTCAGACTGGGCCTTAAACACTGTCTTAAACGCTTGGAGCGTTTTCCACTGTGGATTAAACACAGTGTGCAAAAGTCCTTTCTGTGAAATTATTTAATGAAAATAAAAACCAAGGTCTTCTCAAAACATACATATGCATACATCTTACTATAATGTTGAGGTTTCTTTTTCCCTTCAAGTCTGGAACGGTAGTGACCTATCAGCTGAAACTTTTGTAGTGAAAACCTAAGGAATGTTCAAGCTATCCTCACATGCTGATTATAGCAAATGTGCTTTCAAGCGACATTTCTTCTTATATGCTAGAAGATTATTTTCAGTGCATCTTAGTGTAGTGCCATCATAACTATTAATAATTATACTGGTTATGTTATGCTCTTTAGAGTCTGATTTAAACTGTCTGCATGATAATACTGCAATGCATGTTTCTAAAGTATACTGGTAGTGGGCAGAATGTAAACGGCAATGTACTATCAATCAAAGAGGTGCCAGACTTTCATGTGCAACTTAAACATAACCGGGTGAAACAGCACGGGAAGTCATTAGGGTCCCACCTGTGGTACAGTGGCCATCTTTTCCGGCAGTTCATCACACATCATGGGCTGCCTCTATCACATCAGAACCTTAAGCCCACAAAACCGCACGATGTGGCCACACAGAGCTTCTGGACTAGATGACTGTCCTCTGAGAGGAAGGCACCCTCACAGCAGAAAAGAGGATTGCAATGGTTTGTTTACATACACGTACAGTAAGATTGTGTGTCCCCACCCACTTTGTGTCTTAGTGGATCTGAAGGATCAAAGTCCTTGAGCGTTCATCCATTGCGTAGCAGAGCGTTGATCTACAGCATGTCTACCAAGACCTAACAGGCTGCATGGTAACAAGACCTCGGCGTCCACTGTATGACAACCTCAACCCAGGGGGAGGGCCTGATTAATCCAGGCCCAGCCAGACTCACAGGACGTTGGGCAGGTAGAGTGAGCAGAGGAGCATGTTCTGACCCAGAGCCGGGAAGCGGCGGAAGGCTTCCCAGGCGTCTGAGAAGATATTGTACTTAAGAAAGACCCTGTGCTCCAGACTGGTGGGCAGGCCCACATCGCGGCTCATGATGTAGATGCCGTCGTTGTGAAGCGTGCAGGTGAGGTTCAGGCCCGACTTGGAGGTGTTTTCCTTCAAGCAGAGCCACTCGCCTGTGGTCACATTGTAGGACTGCACAGTCAGCATGTCCTCCGTCTGGCTGACTCGCCGTCGGTCCGGCCCCAGCTCGTGGGTGTACCCCCCTACCAGATAGATGGTATCTTCCACGGAGAGCATCTGTTGCTTGCGTACGTGGGCAGGGCAGGAGCGGAACACGGTCCACGTGTCAGAGAGAGGGCAGTACCGCAGCACGTTTGTGTTCCTGTCTATGGGAGAGAGAGGGAAAACGCTGCTCTAGGCCGACACACATCAAGCCTTCGCCAAGACAAACTGCCAGCTTTGTCAGTTAATTATAGAAACGCTGGTTAAACTCCAGGGCAGAACTGTCCCCAGGTGTAGTCTGGAAAAGAATGATGGAGTAAAAGAACATGCAACTGCTATCAGCCACGGAACGTAAATCCTCCCGTCCTTTTAGTCAGTTCTAGGTTGCTTGGGCATACAGGGGCAACAGAAGGGCATGGATACCCCAGCAGATTGAGGGGCCCAGCACTTTACAGGGGCCCTTGAATACGTAAAATTACAAGTAAAAGTAGGTAGGGGGGTCCATGGTAACACTGTGTCAGGGGAGCCTAGAATTTTTAGGTACACCCCTGGCTATGATTATGTTTTACTTGACCCAGCGATACCTCTTTTTCTCATTTCTTAATATTCTGCTTTTAAGGCCTACTGCAAAGCACATACCAACCTCTGACTGTGTAGCCACCCATGACATAGATTTTGCCCTGACACTCGCAGGCCGAGAACTCCGCCAGAGGATTAGGCAGGGAGGAAACGCAGGTCCACCAGTCCTGTTCGGGACTGTAGCATTCCACAGTCCCCAAAGTCTGCCCTCCCACGGCATACAGCTTCCCGTTGACCGCTAGCAGCTTGAAGTTGGACCTGAGGACGGCATCAAAAGGCAACGCATCCATACTTCACATACAGTTAGTAGCTTAGGGGACACCCTTCTCCACGTTTTGCAATTTACGCCTCACTCAGCTGAACTGCTAGAAATATCTCCAGACACTGCTCCAGTTTCCCAGCCACGGTTCCTCCTATGACTTGTGCCAGCAAGTTATTGGTTCTGGGTTCACTGTACATGACGCAGTCTCATTATGTCAATTTAATTATCACACCTGGAAACCAAACATAACTATTAACATGCTTAAGTTAGTTACTGCATTCTGCAAGTTCAATTTATATGCAGACTGTTAGTGGAGAGAAACTGGAGTTGACAATGGGATAGGATCTTTTAACAGCAGGTAGACCTTTCTGGCCTCAGATGTAAAGAGAGTGGAAAACAGCACTGGATTTTTGGTAAGCCGTATCGTACCTTTTCTGGTTCAGTGGTGCAACCTGATTCCACTCATTCCTACAAGGGTTATAGCAGTGGGCCGCCGAAATTTCCTGGCTCGTCACTCTGTAGCCTCCAACTATGAACAGATAGTTGTCCAGGACTGCAGACCCATATCCCCTGACGTTGACCATGTCTGACGGCAGGTTGTTGGCCAACGGTTTCCAACGCTGTTCCAACTCTCCGTACCGGAGCATGGACCACGGCTCGTCCTGTTCTGCCAGGTCCAGGCAGGTGCCTATGAAGTCTCCGATCGCGACTAGGGTCGCCGTGCCTTTCATGCGCATCTCCCTCACCTGATTGCGCAAAGCGGCTGGCAGGTTGCGGAACTCGGGTCTCCGCAACATGGGATGGTAGTGACAGCTCATGAACTTGAGACAGGCATTCCTTAAGTCGTGCGTCCCGTATATCTCCGAGAGGTTATACAACTCTACGCAATTGTCCAACCTTATTTCCGACAGAAGCAGCTTCAAAATCGAAGTTACTTGTAGAAAGGAGGCCGTTTCAATTAAGTCTTCCAAAGTCTCGTTAGCGACCTGCACCTTCGAGGTATTGATGAACTCCAGGACCAGCTCCAACCCCGGGACACTAAGTCCCTGCAGCTGCACCGAGTCCTCTCCTGATTCCCGCATTCCGGAGCTGTACAAAGCGCGGAAGTAGTCGCTCTTTTCAATCAGCTTGCTTTTGCTCACATTGTACGTTTTGTCATCAATAGTGATGGCAATGATTTGCTCCGTGGATGACATTTTGGCGTCTAATTGCAAAGCCTATTTCGCTCTCTCATTCCTTTTTTTGCTACTTGAGCGTGCGCCAGGGTGCGGTGGCAGGAGATATCGTCACGAAGTTGGTACTTCTGTCCTTCGTTTACATTTAAGACCAGGACAAGCCAGGGACCTCTCACAGCCAGAAACCAGGTCTATATAAGGTAATGTTCCGCCCATAGATCGACCGATAGTTTACAGCTATCCAGCCATTTGTTTTATATCTTAATTTATTAAATCAAGGGAACTGCAAAGTACATACATTCTAAATAAACGCCCCCAGTCTTTGCAGCATTCGAGTGCAAACGTGCAAAATTAACCGTAAACAGTTGAGTGCATCAAAATGATTGTCTTGGTGAAATTACATCTAACATTCCAACACATCACGAAAACATCTTCAGCAAATGTAAATTAGTTCCTATTTTGATGCAGCAGCTGCTCCTTTATCACGTCACTTCTTCTTCCGTCTCCATGGCCGATGAAACCGCAGAACTGGGATATAGCACAAAAAAATCATTTTGATTCGTTTTACCATAAACCAATAGAAATGCACCCAACACAAAGCTGCGTTACCCCTTCTTCAAGAGAAATGCACCCAGGATGAAGCTGCGTTTTAACGTGCAGACTAAATGTGTCAGTAAATATTACGCGGCTGTTAATTATCATCAATGCATTTTAACGTCATACACCGTTAGTCACATATCTATTTGCATGTATACATTTGAGTTAAACGACTTCATTTGAGACATATATAGCTATATGAATAACAAAAAGGAAAATAGATTTAGATAAATATTTAGCTGGATATTGTTCGCAGCAGGTACCTTTAAATGGTACCCCTGTATAAATCATCCGGGTGGAAACCATTCTTTTTTGATTAATTTGATAATGTCACTTTCTTATCCAGACAGATGTCGTTATTGATATTTTTTATTAACGAGGTTTTATAATGCCGATTTTTATATTTTATTTTTATTTAAATGTGTACAAATAATATTAAAACCATTTATATAAAATGTCTTTCGAAACCGAATATTATTGTTTAGGGGACGTATATTACCGACGGAACGAGCGCTTAGGTTCTAGTAGCGACATTTTTGAAATTTGAAATCGCCTTCAGGTGTCGGCCGCAAGTACACGTTTTACTGTTACAAGCTTGTAATTTTTACACATATAACCAAATGGGAGACACGCCTATGAGAGTGTAAGTCAGATCGCGTTCTTCGTGTTGTCGGCAATAAAATAGTAAAGTCTCTCATAATTAAGCGTGTCTGAGTGGTTAGTTAGCGAAGGTATCGCTAGTTAGCGTTAGCTTCTGTTAAATTATCTCCCAGTTAACGTTGCACGTGTTTGGGCAGCTTCATTTGACTACAAGCACTGCCTTTTTGTCTTAAACAGGATAAAAGTATCCGGAGTCGGGACGTATTGTCCCTGAGTATAAGAATGTAATGCGGTATTTTTTGTCATTTCCAAAACCATGCTTGCCCAGTGTAGTTGGCTTTATGGTCTGAACGCGGCGTACGTCTGTCAAAAGAGGCTGAAAGTAAATATGAAATGGACAGAAATAAATGCCAGAGGTTGGGCAGGCTGAGCGCTTGATTGTGATGAATGATCAGTTGGTCTGGTTGTAATAAAGAAAATGGGTCGCATTAAACCCCTAAGCGTAATATCTCGGTTTTAATAACACAAAGGTCCTATATCTTGCTCTTTGGTTAACGCTGAAATGTAAGTTTAAGCGCATATAGATATCACATGTTCATCTCTCTATAGTTTCCAAAGTATTGAGCCAATCCAGTCATTAAAGTACATGACAGTATATCAGTTTTATGTATTTTTGTGTCGTACTTTATTAAGTTTACAGTAGCGCGATGCACGCAACCAGACAGTAAAAATATATTGAGACATGGATAGTCTAAAAATAAAAATGTACGGTATAAATGGTAAACTTGTATTTGATATAGTTCACCTATGAAATATAATTAATATTATGATATTGCCAAGGGTACCTTTGTTGTAAATAATAATTATATATCTTGAAAGCTTGGACTTTAAACAATCTTTATTATAAATTAATTTCAGCCTGACCTGTGGGGACGTTGAAGGGAAAATTAATGTTTTATTTAACCGAGTGAAAGCGATCCAGAAAAAAAGTGGGCAATTTGATGTAAGTATGTCATCTTTAAGTGGCAAAAGTCTGGCAGCCTTAATGTTGTGTAAAATGTCTAATTTGTTTTCTCTGTTGTGAAGCTGTTGCTTTGCGTTGGAGAATTTTTCGCTTCTTCAGCGGAGGCGGAAGCTGAATGGGAGGAGTACAAGTCCGGAGCAAAGAAAGGTAATACGGCAGAAAAGGGAGTTCATTTTTAATGCATGACGTCAGCTGCAATGTTAATAACTGTAAGGGCCAAAACAAGGCTATGGCTTCTCAAAAAGCATTCCTGACTGAAATTTTTGGAAGTCCAGCCCCCCAAGGCAGAGATTTGACACCATTTGAATCATGCTCTTTCTCTTCTGTATCAAACTCTAGCACCCATTCACACATACGTTTTGGGGGCAGCCAGCCAGGACACAGTGAAATATTTTCCCAGTTCAGATGGGTGTGAGCTGGCTGAGAACATCACCTATCTGGGTATGTAAGTCGTAAGTGAATAATTTTGAGATTCCTGTTGTACTTAGCTTTAAAAGCATGTATTCCAAAATTTCACTAAAAGAGCACGGTGGTAATTTGCTTCTTAATTAGCCTCATTCTTTGATTCTTTTGATATTTTGAAAAGCTGCAGTCTTTGATGCTGTAAATGTTTTGACGTTTGGCCAATATGGGGTGTCTGTTCTCCCAGGTCGCAGGGGCATCTTTACCGGCGCCACGGGCCTGCAGATCGCTTACATCAGCGGTAGGGAAGGGCAGCAGGATCCGGCCCCAGCTCACTGCTTCACACCCAAGGATGTCGCTGCCCTGGTGACCCCACTGGTATCCACTTCAAGTTTCAAAGGAGTGGACATCTTGCTTACCTCGCAGTGGCCACGCGGCATTTGGCAATATGGCAATAACCCAGTAATTGTTTATTCACCCATCTTCCAACTTCCTATCCTTGTTAAGGTTTGCGGGGGGGGGGGGTCTCTGGAGCCTGTCCCTCTCATTCTGTCACAGGATGCACACACTCATATGCTCTGCTCAACACTTTGGGCGATTTAGAGATGCCGATTAGTCTAAAAGCTACAATAAATATCCATCATGATAGTTTTTAAAAATGCACCATATTATGATCACACCCACATTGAATATGCTGATGGATTTAAAGTTTGTTTTCTAGCCCAGCACATAGTTTTGTGTTTTTTTTTACTGCAAAAAACTGTTACACAATGACGCCGTCATTGGCTGCATGTCTAAATAGCAATACAAGCCTCGTTTGTCTTAGAATCGTTTCCTGTCTTCGTTAATTAAAGCAGTTGACACTGATCGTTATTTGGCAGTGAACTGCGCCATGTTTCGCTGTGTCCTGATAGCTCGTCTCTTTGTAGGATATCAACATGAAGTCTTGCGGATCTCCATCTCTGGCCAGCGCCGCGGACAGGCTGAAGCCACGGTACCACTTTGCTGGCCTGGAGGGGGCGCACTACGAGCGACTGCCGTACAGGTGTGTGCACTGCTAACCCTGACACTGCAGAGGGCAGTGCTGAGTGCTCTTTGCCAAATGTGGGGGATGTGGGGGCTCCTGGGAGAGAAAACGTGTACCTGGGGGGTCCAGCTTACAAGGCTCAGCGCTACCCCCCCCCGCATTTTTTTTACACTTCCATCACGATTGCTTAAAGGTAATCCGGACGTCTCCCATTTCTCAGTCGTAACGTGACATAAAGTTTAGAAAATTGTTGATGTAATTAATATTTTAAATTGTATTATTTGTCGCCTTTCAAGCAACATGTTTTTTTATATGTTTATTAAATGGAGGTTTATTTTCACTCATAACGCTCATTTCCCAAGACTCATTCTGCAAACAGCTTAAAGCAGTGGAACACTGATCAGGGGTCCCAGTAGCTTTGTATGCCGTTAATACCAGGGCTGAACACCACTGTTAGGGTGCACTACTGCATGCATGTCCCTGAGTCTGACTATCTGTGTCTGACTGACTGTGCTGTGATTGGATGGTGGCAGGAATCACATGGTCCTGCAGGAGAACGCTAGGCACGTCAGCCGCTTCATAGCCCTGGCCAGCGTCAGTAATCCTGCCAAGAAGAAGGTGAGAGGTCGTTACGGTTTTAATTCCACGAGGCTGCGTTACAGCCAGCATATGTGCTGTACTGCTTTTTAAAATGTGCACATATATTTATGATTTTTATTTTTATTTTTATTATTCTCCCTAGTACTTGTATGCATTCAGCATTGTCCCTTTGAAAAACATGGACCCGGGCGAGCTAGTGAAGCAGCCACAAGATGTCACTGAAAACCCCTACAGGAAGCCTGCCAAAGGCGGGCAGAAGGAATGGCCTGCTGCCACGGCAACGGCGGAGGTGGCTGCATCGGGCCCTTATTGCTGTGTTTCATTTCAGGCTGATAATGAATGGGATTTGGATCGGTCATCTTAGACAGTGAACTGGAGAATTTCTGATTTGTGCACATCCTTAGGTTTCTTCATTTGCATGCTGTATTTATATTTTCTCAGAAGTCAGAAAAGAATTCGTCATAATCCCGCTACACCTTATGAATCCTTCCAGATTGCTTAAATCGGAGCAGAACTGATCTTTTAAATAGTGTATTTATTTTTATCTTAAGTGTTCTCACAGACTTTGCCCATAGATAAGGCTCCTATCATAGTTCTCTCTTCTTTTAATATTTAAATGGGAAACATCTTCAGATTTCTTGGCACAGTGAGCATTATGTAATCACAAAGGTTCTGGCGGTATAGGCATTTCCGCTTTATACCACTAGGTGGCACAGAGATCAGCGTGCCGCTTAACGATTCTCTCACGTGACCTCACAGGTGGAGGAGGAGCCAACTCAGTTTTTCTTCGACATGGGGAAGAAATCTCAAACTCAGGGTCAAGGAAGGAAGAGGCACTCGGAGGGGGAGCGGCAGAGCCAGCCCAAGCAGCCGCGGAGGCCCCGTGAGTCAGCCGGCCGTCTCCCCCACGTCGCCCCCGCCCTCCTCGCCTAGCCACCTCCTCCCACCACCCACGGTCCCCCAGACCTGCTGCTTTTCTCAGTGGAAAATGCAGAGTATGTTTGTGTGTTTTTCTTTGTGTTAGCTTCCTATAACAGTAATTTACTTTATCTTTTATACATCCCTTTGATCTGTGCCATCTCAACAGAGTTTTTGTTATTCTCCCTCTGTGGACGTGGTGTTGGGAATTTTTTGGCACTGTGCTCACTGTCAGGGAAAAATCCAAACTAATTATACAAAACATGCTTTAGTCTAATCACTGCTCTTTTGAGAGTCTTTTAGAATTATCATTGTTATTTTTATTTTTTCAATCTTAAATTTCCACCAATTCTTGGAACCTGCTGGCCGTGAGTGTGGGTGGTCTCGGGACTCTCCCTGCTCCGATGAAATGACCCAGGCGTAAACATGCAAAAACCCACGCCCCATTCTTTGCTGCTGTTACTCCCTGTTTTCTCCTGGATTCACTGACACATGCCGTTTTTAAAATTGCCTTCTGTTCAGTCGCTCACTGTTCTGGACGTTTCCTTGTTTGTTGCTCCTGTTGTGTTACATTGTTTTACGGTAATAAGGGGGTGTCTGTGGAGTGGAATGTGGCAGATCTGGGATTTCTTCAGCCAAACAGCTTCACCTCCCTCCACCCCCCCCCCC
>JAODLD010000069.1:25189363-25200449 GCA_026781065.1 Mormyrops boulengeri | reverse complement strand
AGCTCAGCCCACTGGCCCCTGCTGGTTCTGCCTGGCAAGCCCAGAGGTGGAGAAGCACCTGGTGGTCAGCATTGGCACGCACGTGAGTCCCGACAGGTTCACTAAACCCTTTAACCACCTCTTCATAAATAACCTGGAATTTTCCGTTTTTTGTTAATGCTTTTGACTTCATACTTAGGTGAGAAGTATTCAGAAACACAGAAACCAGTAGCACGTTAGATAAGTGGATATATGCAATTTATATGCTTATCTCTCTTTAATCTCTTGTTTTGTAATTCTCAGTTTCTTGGTGCAGTAGAGCAGCGTTTCCCAACCCAGTCCTTGGGGACCAACAGACAGTCCATGTTTTTGCTCCTTCTCAGCTCCCTGCCAGACGGTCGCTGGGAGGGAGCAGAAATGTGGCCTGTTTGGCAGGGAGTTCAGAGGGAGCAAAAACATGGACCGTCTGTGGGTCCCCAAGGATTGGGTTGGGAAACACTACTGTAAAGCTTAGACTCTTGGAGAAACTCAGAGGGTTTGATATGAACCTAAGAGCCTCAACCTATGAGCTACATGCCACCAAACAGCATACAACTTATTTGATGTGCAGTGACTGTTATGCATGTCATAACAGGTCCGAGGATTATAGGTAATGATACTAATCAAGTTTAATTTCTTTTATTCAAGAATGCACTGAAGGAAATAACTGCCAGGGCTATTTTGGTGGTTCTTATGAAGTAGGAAAGGCTTTGACGCACAAACGAGGAGCTTTCGGTAAACCGTGCCTCACCGTGGAGAAGCTTGGAGCTGGCTGACAGCCAGCCTTATCAGGCTTTCGGCCTATTGTGTGTGGGGGTCTTTGAAGTTCCCAAGGCGGCAGATTAATCAGACAAAGTGGATTTCTCCGGAAATATCATAACATGCAGCCTGCGTGACCATCAGGGGCTGCTGCTTGTTGTTTGTTGCGTTTACTTTATGCTTGCATTCTCTTTTTAAACTTGCATTTTGCATTTCGGAGCGCAATTCGTTTAGGATTGCCATGGATGCCTTCTGTAAATCTTGGCGTGCTATTTAACTAAAGGTGTATTTTTTTGCACTGGTGCGCAGAAGCCTTACTGCAGCAGAAATAGAAACCAGACAACGCTAAATGATCTTTATCACTCAATCCTTATCGCTTCATCAGCAGCTTCTGGCTAAGACTTATTATGTCTGAAGGACACCTACCATTCACTGTTGGTGTGATTTAGCATAGATCGTTACGCTATGTGTGTGTCAGGGCACCTGCCCTGTGACGTCAGCTGGTAAATGGAGCCGGGTTTTGGTTCAGTCTGGCTGACATGTTTTCATTTGGATGAGCAGGGTTTGGCCTGGGAATGACTGGAACTCCATGCAGTTTCCTTGTCAGGCTGTAAGTGGCGCTGTGAGCCATGGCCTTGTTTTCACGTGTGGTGCCTCTGTGTCCATAGTGCTATGTGGCCCTGGCCAAAGGTGGCCTGACTTCGGACCACGTGCTGGTGCTGCCCATCGGACACTGCCAGTCAGTGGTGGAGCTGTCCGCGGAGGAGCTGGCCGAGCTGCAGCGGTACAAGGCCGCAGTGCGCGACTGTTACAGGAGCCTCGGGAGGCGCTGTGTGGCCTTCGAGAGGAACTACCGCAGCCAGCACCTCCAGCTACAGGTGGGGCCATCCGAGGCGAGGAGCATCACTATCCGCTTGCAGTGCGTGATTCTGTGGCTCCCGCTCTCCCGCGTTCACGTCCTGCCGGATGCTGGGCGGCTTTGCTGATTCATCAAGGGCCAAATCACATAAAGATCTCTCTTCTTAGTGATGCCTCCATCCTGACACAGTAAAAGCTGCCTAGGGCCCGCTCAGCATCATGAAACGTTTCCGTGTCGTGCTTCTGGAGACCTTAATTCCGCTGAAGTGGGTCCCCTTGACTGTGGCAGCTGCCCTGCCTGGCTGGCCCTCACCAGACCCCGGGGTCAGTCCTGCAGCTCCACACAGATGAGTCGCAGTGAGCCTTGCTGTCTAATTCTCAGGGGGGGGGATCGTGGAGATCTCAAACCCTCCCCATCAAGGCCCACTCTCAGTATATCATCAGTTTAAGTCTGAACAGGATGGAGGGGGGCCTCTGCTTCCCAATTCCCACCATGACGAGGTGATCGTTTCTGAGGGTCATGTGACCCAGTGATGACGTGCTTCCTTGGTCATGGGCATCCCCATATTCCTGTGCTAAGCTGTTTGTGAGTGGGTTTGTGTTTACGACATCGTGGGGACCAGCGTAGTACCATTTAAGTCTTTTATAATTTGTTTGGTTACTTATGGTTAAGGTTATGGCTGGGTAGAGGTTAGGGTTATCCTAGGTAGTGTAATGGTTATGCCCGTAGAAATGAACAGAAGGTCCCGACAATAATTGTAATCGAATTGTGTGCGTATGTGCGTGCGTGTGTTTGCGTGCACGCAGTTGGTCCCAGTGCCGCTTGATAAGTGCACTACGGAGGACATCAAGGAGGCTTTCGTGGTCCAGGCACAGGAGCAGCAGATAGAGCTTCTGGAAATCCCCGAGCACACAGACCTCAAGCAGGTGGGTCCCCTGTTAATTGCAGCTCCTGCGATAACGAGCGCCTCCTGTTGTGAACGTATTGCATTACCAGTTTTATACAAGATATACGGCAGTTGATAGGGGCGGCTCAGCTCCACAGGCTGGTAAGGATAGGGAGCCAGCGCTGTCTTTTCATGCTTTAGTATCTTGACGTCTTATTGTTACAAGCAAGTCGCTGCTGTAACTGCTCTTCCGTTTCTTGCTGTCCATTCTTAGCGCCATTTGTGGAAATTTCGTGACAGACGAGCAGCAGAGCTTTCCTGTTTTGTTATACATTGTTTTCTTTTGTTACTGTGAGTCAGAATCGCTTGTCTGCAGTTCATGGCATTGTTGCTGTTCGTGTGACGCCTGTCCCAGATAATGGCCTTCAGTGGAGCCGGGAAGCTTTTGCTTAACATTTAGAGGCTCTCCGTAACCTTCCCCCATGCCTGGTATGGTCATCGAGTGGTGAACACACGCTGACTGTTTACGACTCCGGGCTCGTTGTGTACACAAGAAACCGTGTCCAGTTCCGTCCCCTGGCTGATTTTCATGTGCACAATTTCGAGGGTTGCTTTCCCTTTGCTGAAGCCCTGTCCTTTACGGTTTACTGTTTGTTTGTTGCAGTTAAATCGACTGAGCTCTCCATGTTCCTTCTTGCAGTTTAACCCTTAACTGGAAGCATTTTCATTACTGGTCCATGTCCTTAACCTGTCTTCCTGATCCAGATGGTCCAACCTGGGACGCCGTATTTTTATGTGGAGTTAGACACGGGGGAGAAGCTCTTCCACAGAATCAAGAAGAACTTTCCCCTGCAGTTCGGAAGGTACTGTGATCCATCGCCGTGACAGCTTACCACCAAGATTCAAGGAGTCGGAATAGTCCGAATGTTTTTAAGGACCCATCCTGGGTCCCCATGTGAACGCCATAAAGTTGGCAGGAACAGCATCAATGTGTGTGAATACATATCTCAAAGTCACTGCTGCTGATAAAGTTTGCTGAGCAGGGCGCGTATTTCCCACCTCCTGTATACCAGTCGAGAGCTCTCATTTTAAATAATCTCTTTACAATGCAGACACCATCCCCATTATTCGAACAGGCGAGTTAACTCACTGAATTGATGACCACCATCATAATACCATTTGTTCAAGTTAACTGTGGGGGCGTGAAGCTCGCTTCACAGTACACCCCCCTGCTGGATGTGACGTGTTTGTGTGTATGTCGAGCAGAGAGGTGCTGGCCAGCGAGGCGCTCCTGAACACACCGACCCGTGCAGACTGGAGAGAGTGTAAGAACACCCGGGAAGAGGAGGAGTCCATGGCCCGGAGGTTCCGGGAGGCCTTCGAGCGCTTCGACTTCTCCCTGATGGACTGAGAGCCCCCTGGTCGCTGTGCTGACTGGTGTTTGGACTTCGGGTTGTGGATCTCCTCTCTGGATGGCCTCCCCCTCATTCTGTAGAAGTTGGTGAATGATGTCGGTCTTTCATTTCTCTTGCTTTGGATACATGGCATTTTGGTTTGAATGCGAAGCACCTGGCCAATCAACAAATGATTCAAGTTGTTGGTGATTGGTGCAATCAAACTGCATATCTGTGTGATGTCAAGCCCCTTTTCCCTGCACAACGTTACACTTTTTGCTGAAATCCAGAAATAAGATCTTGCCATGGCAGATATTTAGTGACTATTTGATGCTCCTTGAAATTTTTGATTTTTAAGAGAATAGTTTGCATTGGCATATGCCGGGTGCTGTTCTGGTCACATCCCAAAGACTGGTGCTGCCGGGCTGCCGGTTCACAGTCACTCTTGACAAATTTCACGTCCCAATTTTTGTACATAAAAAAGACTTTTATCATTTGGTTTTTATATACAGTCTTTGATTAAAAATTGGATTTTATATTTATATTTAATTGTCTCTCATTTTATTCCTGGGATTTGCAATGACAAGGTATCTATCTATCTATCTGGTTCATGATATATAGTATCAGTCAAAAGTTTAGACACAAAGTTGCCTACAAAGGAGGGCGATCGTGTCGCATCACATGACCTGGCCACCTGACCTAAACACAGTAGAGATGGTTTTGGAGGAGTTTGACCAGAGAGTGAAGGAAAAGCGGCCAATGAGGGCTCAGCATATATGTGGGACCTCCTTCAGGAGCTGGAAAAGCATCTCAGGAGGCCACCTCATGGAACTAAAAATAAAAAATATAATCTCTGTATATCCTGATAAATATAAATGGCTCCTGAGGGAGGGTCCAGTTGTGGTGCGCCGTCTCCTTTGAGGAAACCCACGGCGGCCCGAATCAGACGGCTTCCTGCGCCAGGTCCTCCTGTATTCTAACATTGTTCGCTATAACTGGACACTATAGCAACCGTGTCAGCCCTGCCCTGCCTGTGATGGGCCCCAGGCCCCCAGACGACCGTGACCAGGATAAGTGTCTTGAAGATGGATGAATGGATACTACCTGAACTAGCACATGGACCCCAAGCAGGGGTTTGACTGGGATTCATGGCAAGTCCCACTCCCAAGCCACTTTGCTATGTATGATTGGCATACAGGGCATAATATGAGACCTTGGCTTGGGTAGAGGGATATCATTATAGGATCAGAAGTTTGTCTTTAGATACTGATAACCTCAGTGCAGCTGAGTATACACCGCAATAGACATTTTGAGCCAGTTTTTGCATCGGGAACCTCCAGTGTTTCCTGTGTATGCTGAGAACATTACATTTCTGAGTTGTGTAGTGCATGCTGGTACTTGCAATTCAAAACCATCTGGGGCGGTATGTGGCTCACTGGGTTAGGACACTGCATTTGTAATCGGAAAGTTGCCCATTCTAGTTCCAAGCCTGGCAGAGTGATTTCACCGTTGGGTCCCTGAACCCGGCCCTTAAACCGCTGTTGCTCCAGGGACTGTTTGATCCCGCTTTCAATCGTGCATCTCTTTGGATAAAAGCGTCTGCACAATAAGTAAATATAAGTCTGATGAAGGAAGTCTGTGATGAGGAAATTCAACATCGTCGTGTTGGGAGTTCACTGGAAAATGCCAAACAGAAAGTTGATGAGAGCCCCCTGGTGTGATCCTCCCCGGCGTCCCCGGTTCTGAGACAAACAGCGGTGCTTGCTCAGAAGGAAGGGATATCCCACAGAGTAGCTGGTCACACCCATTCATCCTCACATCACGGCTAATCAGGGGATCCCAGGAAGCTGTCTGGGGTTTCCCCATTTACTTATCAATCCTTTTTAGCTGTTCTGGTAGGGAAAACAAGGAAATCCCTTCCCCTCCATATTTTTTCCAGTTATTCGTGGATCTGTATTCTCAAACTAAAAGCATTTTCGTGGGTTTCAACTGGGCTGCATAAACGCAAAGATGAAAGATACTAGCATGTAGGTAGAAAAGCGATGGGGAACATATTTTAGGTCTGGAGCCGCTTTCAATTGTACAGCTGATTAGAAGGTCAAGTTGCTGTGTTTTTGATCTGTCTTCACATGATCAGAGCAGCTGCTTAACCAAACTACAGCTCTCAACAATTACTGCTTTGTGAAAGATTTACTGCCCACGTGTCACATCGCCGCTCGCAGTAACAGGTGCTGTCTGAAAAGCTCCATCCGCATGCCTTTACCGTCGGGGCTTTCTGTAGGTCGCTGATACTTTTGTGACGACTGTGACAGACTGTCTGTGAACCTGCTCAATGACCAACTCACCCTGCGCACCCTCTCACCCTTAGCGTGTTTGGCACGATGCCTGGAAGAAAATTCTAGAAAAGGTCAGAATGTGGCACGAATCGGAAAAGTGATGCAAATGCATGCACATTAATTAATCTGAAAGGAGAAGCGCCGGTGTTTTCGTCTCCTATTCGTCTCTAGGTTAGTGATTCATGGACGGTGTCACTTTGCGGCGCCCTGACGACACTCGTGCAGCTGCTCTCTCGTTAATCTCAAGCTCATTTTGTTTTGACACCAGGGGTCAGAGTTAGCATTCTGATGGTTTTTCCGAGCTGCGTAATCCAACGTCTGTAAATGTGTCAAAAAAATCATGACTTCACAAATTAACAGTAGCAACTTTCATGTTATAACAAAGTATCAACACGCACATAGAATTTGGGATGAGGTGTGTGTGTGTGTGTGTGTGTGAGAGAACCTGGCTGGGTATATACATATTATTGCCGTGCTGGCAAACACGCAGTCAGTGTGACTGAAACCGTACCAAAGACGTGACCAGGCTGCATGACTCACTGGACACTCTGGGCACTTGTTTGCTTTGTTTATTGCACACAAAGTCGCTAATGAGTGGGTCTGGCCAGCGAATGAGCAGGTGTCAGTTTTATTAGAATTAAAATGTCTCCCCTGCCTACAGCCACTTAATCTCCACTGCATCTCTCTCAGCACTAGTCAGTATTTTTACTGAAAGGCCTTTAAAGAATAATGTAGGCTGAGTTAAATGCTGAATGAGTCAGCCTCAACTGAACTACACTGCAGTCTGTCAGCAGGGTGGGCTGATCACTGAGCAGAAAGTCATATGGATACTTATTTTTGTACCCAAGTCACCAACATTTTTATGCAGTTTCACACAGTAAGAGGACAGAAACACCACGGGCCAGTCAGAAAGGTGTGGAGAACCAGCTCAATCTCACTATATCACAGCTGCTCTGCTGACTTTTATGTCACAGATTATATAAAACCCCATACAGGCAAGGTAGTACAGCTACAGAGACCCAATGAGATATGACGTCATATGAATAGACCCAATGAGATATGACGTCATATGAATGTAGCACAGAGACCCAATGAGATATGACGTCATATGAATGTAGCACAGAGACCCAATGAGATATGACGTCATATGAATGTAGCACAGAGACCAAATATGATGTAACATACTGTAAATGTAGCACAGAGACCCAATGAGACACAACATACTGTAAATGTAGTACAGAGATGCAAGATAATGTAAATGTAGCATAGTATGAATGTAACACAGAGACCCAGTGAGATATAACAATGTAAATGTAGCACAATGACCCAATGAGATGCAAGATTATGTTAATGTAGGACAGGGACTTGTGCGTCTTGTCAAAACTGGTGGTTTAGTTCTTTTATGTATCTCAGTCACACTGTGCTAATTTGAAAAAAGATTAATAATTAAGCTTGGTATAATTAAACAGCAGGGGTTTAAAATGTGTCAATATGAACAAGCTTTGATTGTGACTGATCAATGTATGGGGAAATGGACTTTCAAAAATCACAGGGATAACAATGTTACAGAGCTATAGGTCTGGGGTACAAAAATGTAGGGTGGGGAAACGGCAATAGTGAAGATGGTTAAAATGTAACTCATATGCAAAACCTTAATGCTACAGGACTGCTGTAGTAATAAGTCATTGCAAACTATACAAATTGCATACAAATCTTTCAGTTGTTCATGTGGTACCTGACTTTCTATAGCTGTGTGTGGTAGTGTGCCAAAGTTGCCCAGAAACACAGAATGCAGGACACAAATCTGAACTGGTTATTAATTTTATTTGGCATTTTTAAATGTTACACCAGTGTTCAATGAAATAGGTACATAAAAATCAATTCTTTATAAATCAGGTTACTCAAACTGAAGCTTTACAAAAGTCAATATTAATTTTAGCATATGAAAAAAATACATCCACGAGTAGCGTACCGCAGAACAAATGATTACATTAAAAACCTGTTAAAAATACAAAAATCAAGAAAACAAAATTTCAAGGCCTCCCCTGTCTAAAGGGGAGACAATTAACATTCTGAAAACAAGCCACCTTCAGATCACTAATTACAAAATGCATTAATTGTATAGCGTTTAATGTATGTGTCTGTGTATTCGTGTGCAATAAATGTCTGTGATAAATGGCTTCACACAATGTCCATCTAGCGCAGATTCTGTCATTAGATATTGGGTGCGTTTTATACATTTTTGGGTGGCTCTTCAACATTACATTAGAAATTACACGGGCAATGAAAGCTGAGATCTCAGGACAGACATAATATAAATTAACAGTGAGGCCTGGCTCCTGGACAGAGGCGGCGGAGTCGCTACACCACTTCCTGAGACCTCTTGATGGCGCAGCAGAGCATCATGCTGAAGATCATTCCAAAGATCTGGAGCGGAACACATGGGCGAGTCTGATTAGTGGGCACTGTCGCTAAACGGCGCTAAACGAAGCCGTTGCCTGCGGTTTCCGGTTCGCCTCACCATGATCACCCCAATGCCGATCCCTACGCCACCGATGATGTGTAGCTTGGAATTGAAGATATCCGTGATGGCGCTGGGGCAACTCTGCAACCGCAAAGGCAAATTATACAGGATCTGTTTGTGAACACTGAGTGATTGTATGGCTGTTCAAAATAACCCCAGAAAAGAAACTTAAGTTTGGAACATTTGATTACTCTAATTTTTGGGTTAAAATGCAGGACCTTTTGTAATGACGGTCAGCATTTCCTTGAGGTATTAAGACAATTAAAGACAATGTTTTTTATGTCTAACAAAACAAAACATAGACAATATAAAAATGAACACAAATCATCAGACCTTAAAATCACCAATGGTGCATCTACGATCATCCACCCCTGCAACTTTTACCATGTGGTTAAGTGGTCACTCAGTAATTCAATGCTCAGTCAGCGCAGACCGACACAACGGCAGAAAGCCGCCTTACCGTGGTAATGTATAAATCTAGGCCTTCCTTTTTTGGGCAGGTCTCCTTGACCCATTCAGGCGGTGGACTGGATGTTCCACAGCAGTTCAGCTGTGAGAGAAAAAAAAAAAACAAACAAGAAAGGTCTGCATATCACAAAGAAGCTCTCTCGGTCTCCCCATCAAACTTTGTAAATGGCTGCAGAGCTCAGCACTGTGCTGAAGACTCATTGGTAAAGACCAGACCGGTCTCTCTTTCTGAAGGGTAAGTCTGTTTCATATACATATATGTGAATATCACAGCATATTTTTACATGCAGGCAGACTCTGAAAGAAAGCATCACGAAGTCCATCTTAGAAGCATCTGTTTCCTGAGTGTGATATGATGTCGAGTTGTAAAACCAGCAGATCCCATTTTCAACGACACAATGCCTAATGTAGATTGGCTCCTGCCTGCCTGAGTCTTCCTCCTTCCTCAGAAGCATTTTGATTATACATTCAATTGCACTATTACAGTCAGTAGGAGACAAGTAATACAGGTTAGGTAGAACTGCCATATTAATTTCCATTTGTACACTTGATTTTGATACCAAGCAGTGTAGTAACAGATTATGAGTGGTCTGCAGCCTTGGCTCATCATTTTTAGTGCGACAGGATCATTTCTGTCGGTCTTGCATCTTGCTGCATCATCCCTGTCAAGGAGGCAGTCTGGTCCACCTCGTCTACAGCCACAGGAACACGGCGGCACAGGAACTCACCCCAAACTGGATGAGGCGTAGGGTCTCCTTCAGAGCATCCTGTCTGGTGTCTTTGTAATTCTGTAAGGTCTGTCTGTAGAACTCGGTGATCTCGTTCACCACCTGGCGCGGGGCGAGAGGCAGCGATGTAACATGGTAGCGGTAGCGCAGCATTTTGAACACGCAGCCGGAGCAGAGCATGCCCGGTGTGGAGGTGGATGCTTTCAGCACCACACTGACCTTGTCTTGGTTGGAGAATCCCCAGATTCCAGCTGCGACCTCAGCTGCGAATATGACAAGCAGGAAGAAGAAGAACTGAGGGAGAAAGAGAGAAGCGTGAGCTCCGGCGGCCTGCATTCACGTCAGGGACAGAACCGCAAAAGCCCCCCCAACACAGCTCACAAAGGTAGATCCAGGCAAAGAGGTCCACTCAGCAGCAGCGGAGGGTGGATACAACAGTTGCCCATCGTCTGCATGTGACGTTTTACTCAATAGCAGGAGGAGCAGGATGCAAGAGCTTTGGAGGATAGAATTATCACCATTCAAGGAGTGTATCGTTCAGATTTTAATGGTACCGCTACTCTTACAGATACCGCTCATCCATCCGGTGCGTAAACGGTACTCATATTTAATAGCGAAAAAGAAGCAAATTAAGAATAGAATTAATGTTGCTTTATTTTCTCGTACGTACTATATCTAAATTAATATTCTTGAGTTGAAAACCTGCAGCCACAATGTTCTGAACGTCACTATTATAGATTATAATGTGATTATTGAAATGCAAAATAAATTTTTACAGCTAAAGAAGCTGCAATGTTTTGAACAATTCACCATTAGACTGATTTTGTGATGATGGAAATGTAAAACAAATGTAATAAACAATTTTAACTTTTAAGTGAAAAACTTTTTCACTTTGACAGTGATTTTACTGTGTGGTAACCTTAGTTTGTCCAAATCACTAAATCTGAAACTGAAACGGTGAATTTATGAATGACATATGATGCTCTGACCATTTCAGATTGAATTTATGAATGCACCCATAACGATCAGCTGGCTGTTATATATATATAACTGCTTTTTTATATATATATATATATATATATATATATATATATATATATATATATATCACCAG
>JAODLD010000069.1:25167105-25185733 GCA_026781065.1 Mormyrops boulengeri | reverse complement strand
AATAAAGCAGTGGTTCTCAGCTCCAGTCCTGGGGACCCACTGTTATTGGCTGGTTGAGAGGTCATCCCAAAAACCCGCGCCGGCTCCGGTCCTCCATGGAACAGCTTCCCCACCCGTTTTAAGAGGTACGACGCAACTGTCACTGGTACGAATGAAGATGAGATGCGTGTGTCAGCAATGATCATGTGAGAGACGCTAATTCCTGAGTTAACCAAATTCGTCACAGAGAGGCAAAGGACAGATGCCTTATTCATCCTCAGTAGCTGCACACACACACACACACACACACATATACACAGAGTACTGTGCAAAAGTCTTAGGCAGTCAAAAGATACATGTTTAAAGCCATTTATATGGAAAGTAAGTGAACTTTTGCTCAGAACATAAAACACAATTTAGCATTAGAACACACACAAATTAAGAGTAGCACAATATAAACTAGTAAGAATTTCTTCTGTTCTCCAATCAGTCACTGATATCTTGCTAGATGAACACCGCATCAGTTCCCAAACTTCTCCTCAAGGGCAGCTCAGCCATTCTGTGTATTTGGTAAATTTCACCACCAGCTCACTTCATTAATTGATGAATCTAGTTTTAAAAGCCTGTGGGGTGTTGATTAGCCACACGAGATGTGCTAGTGGTCGTGTCAGATAAAATACATGGGTGTAATGCATGGCTGCTGCAAATACTCGGGTGAATTTAGCAGAGGTTTTGAAACGGCTAAGCTGACATAATAGCATAGGCATAATAGCATAATTGTACACCAACATGAAGATCAATTAAACGTCATTTTCTTTGGCTGCCTAAGACTTTTGCACACTAGCTGTATGTGTGTGTGGTGTATACAGGATATTCTATCCAGATTTTTTAAATCATTCCTGCAATTTCATACACATAATTACCACTGAATCCTGAACTGATGCTTGACTTAAATCTACCCTCCTCACCTCTTACTAAAACTCTGTTTGTGAAAGTAAGGCGTGGTTCATCTGAATCTAAGCGTGGTGAATACGACTCAGGCTGACTCCCCAGGACAGGAATCAGCTGTCTTTGTCTTTCAACATTTCAATCCTATCCAGTGGAGACACACACCCGTTTTTTTTTCTCATTTAAAAGAGCAGTGATCAGATGGGTGGAATATTATGGTCGCAGGTGATAACCCACCATCCACACACACAGCAACGTGAGAAACATCACAGGTTGCTCTCTGTGGTACACCCAGTTTGAAAATGCTGGTGAGAGAAGGCCAACCTCGCTGATCCAACTCCATTACCAGTACCTCGTGTCGCTCCAACCGAAAGCTAACGTTAAAAACAGCGAGTAGGGCCTCAGGTGGGCAGGAGGTGACCCCTCCCTAATCAAGATGGATTCTAAACCTCCGATACTTCACCGTTTATGTGAACTCTCATGTGAACTTTAAAACAAATAAATGCCTATGGTTTTGCCGATGCCACTCACACTGCACAGAAATCAGACGTAACCTTTCGGTGTGTGAGGTTAAGAAACCACAGGCAGGCCACAAACTACCCACAGTAAGACACAGAACACCGGCACCCGCCTCAGCCCCCCCTCAACACCCAGCAGAAAGCGCGGAGGCGAACCTACCCAGAACAGGAAGTTAAAGGCGAACATCAGGTACTTTACACATTGTATTCCCCCCCTGACTGCCATGCTGGACTCCGTGCAGTGAACCGTGAGAGAATGGAAGCTCCTTCTGCTCCAAGCTTGTCCTTCCGCTTGAGTTCGCGAATTCCTGAGAACCACACCCACATATACATTACCTGCTCTTTGTTAGGTAGCTGTGTCCTTGAAAGGGGTTGGGCTTGCATGAGGGGGTGGGGAAACCTGCCAGGTAATTCTCCACCCTCCACTTTAGTTTTGCGACAAGTTTTCTGAAGAGAATCGCACATCTACACACAAGATACATTATACTTACCTGTAACCAAAACTAGACGAGGGACTCACATCTGGCTCGGAAAGCTTTAGAAAATCATATTCACCTGGACCGGCTTTTACACATTTGTGCACTGTTCACACATTGGTCTATATACTTTGTTTAGACTCTTCTCATAAAACACCCTGAATCATCCTCCAGATGGTACAGCCCTAATCAGAAGAGTTTAAAAGGTAAGGGTTTCTGTGTCAGTGGTCACTCGCCCCTCTCTGCTTGCACATTTGCACCGGGGGAGGAGCACACTAAATCCTCTTGCTTCTAAAGAGTCGGTAACTCTATAGCTCTAAGTCCCTGCAGACAGAGCCACTGGGGGGGGGTGAGAACTGCGCTGGTTTCTGTACCTACACAGATCTTGTGAGAGATCTCAAACCTGTGATTAGGGCAGAACAATGAAAAGGGAAATTAAACGCCTCAGTTTTTCGTTTTCCTTTAAAGTATCTGTGATTTTCATTTTGACACCAATTCAGTCATTTCTGCTTCACTGTAAACTCCGCACATCATTTTGTGCTGAAATTCTGATATATACACGCCAACAGGACAATTATATGCCTTGGGTATAAACTCTACGTTCTGTGTAATAACTTCAGATGGAGCTGATTCCGAGCTGGGCTTGATAAAGACTTTTCATTCCATTTCAATGTAAATGAAGGCCAGGCCTTGGATAAGCACAACGAAGATAAGCACAGGTGCGGACACCCATGGAAACAGGCATTCTGGGAACTCGAGCCATTTATTAAAAGCAGTACTGTTTTATCAGTGTCACTTTACCTAAGGAGACACAAGTTACCTTAGTAACTCAGTTACTACTCAAGAACAAACCATGAACAGATATAGTAGCTGCAAGAAATACACAAACCATTAAGACTGATTAATAATGAACAAACATGTTATCAGTTCATAACTAACACTTAGTTTCTGGTTAATTAATTAATACGTCAAGTATTGCTACAGTGTACTGCTACATTATTTGTACCCCGTTGCGTAAAATGCTACCGTTTTATGTACCGCTCATACTTTACACAGTCACCATGGCTAGTTTCACCACAGTTCACAGGGATCCATGATTCCCAGCCGTTTCTTCCGTCCAACATCAGGAATGGCTTAGATGATGATGATGGTCACAAATCAGCGTCATGGAAATTTAATTTCTTACTCAACAGTGTGGGAGCAGGACATGTAAACAATACGGCTGTCTGTATGCACTGCAAATGTCACCACAGCTTTTGGAATGGTGCATAAAGAGCCGTGCGCAGAGAGGACAAATGTGGATGAATTGAGACCATAATGCAGGCTAGCTGCTTATGAAAAAAGAGTTTTGAAGTAAAACTTCCAGGATAATGTATCAGGAAACCCGTGCAGTGTTAAATCTGCTAGCAAAGTCAAATGGCCTGTTCTGAAGCTATATTCAGGCTGTCTTGTGAATGTGTTATTTTATTGACGTAACCTTTTTCGATTGTTCCGGTAACCAGCCGCCACGAGTCGTTCAGCTGACCTTTATGCGGTTACCCGACCAATCCAGAGGTCCGCAAAATCCACACAGAAGGGCACCAGTATGGAGTCAATACACTGACAGAATTGCAATGAGAATTCACATTCTTGCATGACACGGCACCTTCCAACTTCAAATGTTTTAATGTTTACAAATGACACCCTACGTGACCTGTTATTTTTAATGGGAAGAAAAAAATCATTCTATCTAAAATCTTACTCTAAGTGCTATCTTATAATCACTGAACCAATACTCTTCATCGTTAGTAGCGTGCCAGATAATCAGGCAGGCAGATTGGGCAGAGTTAATCCATTGATAGAGCCATTGGACATAAACTAGGTTAGGTCACACGTCTGCTTAAGTGACACACAGGATGATGGGATTGTTCTGAAGGCAAATCGTGGTGGACTACAGCCGATAGCAGGGAGACCCCCCAGTCCACACTCAGGCACAGTGGCAGTGTCGATGCAGATTGGGGGGGGAGGGGGGGGCGGGGGGAATTGCGGCAAGTTGCGGAGCATAAGATGGTGAACCGAAGAATATCCCTTTTATTTCTTAGCATCTTCGAGTGATTGCCGCCGCACCACAGTCAGTTCAAAGACCTATCCACATTTTGTTCTGTTAACTGCAGAAGGAAGTCAAACCAGCAGGAGAAGATCTGTATGCATGCGGGCAGAACATGCAAAGCTGCACATGCACAGACCCTGGGACAGGAAAGGAACCAGCGTCCTGGGGGTGCGAGATGAACAGCCGGTAAGGACGGGGCATGAAAACAGTGCAACAGTGGCTGCATGAAAAAGAGTGTATTTGCCTATGTGTTTACACTGGAACACCACTCTCAGTGCTGATAACACTGAAGAGACACACCATGTGATGTATAATTCGCTACACTCACTCCCTACTGTCCTGCCTTTAAAATCTACTGTGAAAACCAGAGCCAGAGCACAGATCCAGTGGGGCAGTCCGCTGTGCCAAAATGTTTCGTACTTTCAAACATTATTCCGTCTTGTCAGTGTGACGGGCAGCTGAAACAGTGAATCCAGCAAGGCAGAATTATATTTTTAAAAAATTATATGTTGTTAATATTTTTCTCACAGATCTGAAAGCACCAGTGAGGTTCAGTTTTCCCGTGTGATAAATAACGGCACTGTAAAGATAAGCAGAGATGGAAAATTAAAATTAAAAAATGCCCAAATTAGAGAAACAAAACACTTACAACTGGAATTCCCCTGTTTTCACTGCTAGGTTTTTATGTATTTTTTAGTCAATTGCCATTTATAAACATATATCTTTATAGACAGTATATCTACATCATTAAAAGAACAGAGTAGTTTAATGTTGCCATGATTTTAAAACACAAAATATAAGGAAAACAATCCATTTTTAGAGAAAATAAATGTAAATGTAAATCAGTACACGTCAAGATTTAATCTGTGCTATTTACGCGATGATAAAATGATAAGTTTGACGGGTCAAGTCGTCTCTTCACCTATGTAAACGGAACCGTGACCATGAGCAGCAGCACACAGCCTTAATTCTACATTAGATTAAGCAGGTTTATTTATAGGAGATGGGAATAGGAGGCGTGCGTTAGGTGTCTGGATGTGCACGCTCGTGAGACCCGCCCACCAGCGGACAAAGGTACACACCAGTATCGGCACAGCTCCGATACACTTCACACTGTACCATCCTGCAGCACAGGGCTGCAGGCCTGGAGCATGCAAAACGGCGAAAACGCAGGGAAAAACCCTGTCCTTAATCGGGATGGCAATTTCATGAACTGTGAAACTAGGTCACATGGACACGGACTACGGGGTTTGCACCTGCTGGTGATTAACACAGGAGACCATCGTTTTAGGAAGTGTTTAAGGGTGGATCTTATGATGCATCTACAAATTTATTACTGGAACCTTGCAAATACTCGGTTATGGTCTGGTATAGTATTAAATATTACCGATCGGTAATGAAAAAAGGATTCATGCAATTTGGCATGTAAATAAGTAAGATATTACAATAAATGCTATTTGCATTCAGAAACATTATTCAGAATTTTCCGTGAACTCATTATCGTATGTTTTGCCCAAGAAACATCCCCCGCAGCGACAGATTTTATGTCAAGCAGTTTTGAAGTGACTCGGTACTGTTACAATCGGGAGGCGCTGACTTCATCACCAAACACACCAAAAGCTAATCGCCGAAAACTTACCCAGAAGATGAAATTGAAGGTGAATAGCAGGTATTTGATGCATTTATCTCCCCCTGTCAGCGCTGCCATGGTGTACGCTGGTGGATTTCTTTAGCGAAACGATTCCTATGCCTGTGCGATGGCACCACAGCAAAACAGCACCCGATATACAATAAGAAATGCAAGGCGGTGTGTAAATGGCGAAGCGCTGTAAGTCCGATGCCCACGGCGTTAGTCCCCGCGATCGCCTGCTTCCGTGCTGGATGATCGCCTCCTGGAGAGCCTGCGTATATAGCTGCGCACTCCCACTTCGCAACTGCGGTCAGAAGACGCTCACATGGCTCTCGCTATTCACGAGGGCTGATTGACTTGCTGGCCACGTTTTTTTCCCCTCTTTTCTTTCATGCGGAGAGAAAGGGTGGTAATGTAAAGCGGACAGTATATCCGCATTTAGCACTTTGAAGGTTCTTCTGTATTAATTGCGTGCCACTCAAACTTTTTTTGCGTGTAAATTCACACGTATTCTGTACGATCCAACCTCCCCCCCTTTTCATCGTTAAGTCTTTTTGATGGTTGATTTAATTGGTGCATCTCATCGTCATAAATGAGTACCTTTTTAAACAAATGGCGCCCGGTGCTGTGGCCTACAGCATCCATCGATCTGCTCCACTCCTGTGCCTCTATGCAGTAAAGTCACATAAATAATTAATAGCAGGTTCACAGGGCATCCTGGTGACAAGCACTGTTACCTCACATCCCACCACTGAGTTTGTGTATGTGGAGTTTGCACGTTCTTTTTTAGTGATGTGACGTTCCTCCACAGTCTCAAGACGTGGAGTTGGATGAGTGGCTTGTCTAGAATTGCTTTCTGTGTATAATTGCATTTGTGAGGCTATCCCATACTGAAATGGCAGCCCATGCAAGGTCTGCCCCCCTTTGGAATAAGCAGGCAAGATTCAGCCATCGTGGATTTTGGTATGGCTTCTGCTCTAGTGTATTACATCTTGTTGGAATAGATCTTTTTTGAAAACACCCTCAGCTGTGTCAGGAGGGCCGGTAGGGCCAAAGGCGAAGCTCTCTTTCATCACTGTCCTCTCAGTTACCGTAAGTGTCAATACAGCACTAGCTTCTCCCACTGAAAAATCCAGCCAAAGAGAGTGGCTCACACTAACATACAGAACAATGGATCAAGGGCAGTCCGTGCCTGGCAGATACAATGCACCCCCTTCCTCCAAGGGGCTGCTGTCCTACTGCACGCAGAAGTTGCTGGATTATTCTGCAAAATAGCAGGCGTTGGGGTCCAAGTTCAAAGCAGGTCAGTAAGAAGCGGACGATGCCGCGACCATACCTCCTCCTGAATTTTAAGCAGTAAAGTGGATTGTTGATATTTCACAATGTCCAGTGTCAGCACAAGGAAATCTATGTTCCATCATCTCACCCGTCCAAACCAGCCAGTGTCATAAATGGGCAAATATCTTATTTCCTGACACGTAAAACAAAATATACCATCCTCCCCCCTCCCAGAAACACAGTTTTTTTTCCCCTGAATGCAATGTGTAATTACACTTCCCCTACTTAAAATCTCTTCTCTATTTTTGGTCTCCTTCTCAGAAATGTTATTTGTCGATGCACGAAATGGTTCGTGGCACTATGTAAAACTGTCCTACTCAGCAAACAGTACGGCTCATTTTATCCGGGTCAGTGGTAAAGCTTATGTCCTTTTTCTGCGTTTGTCAGAGTTGCCTGCTCACATCGGCTTGAGATGCTCGCTGGTGTTTCACTGCAGTTATATCTATGGGAAGGGAATTTTTAAAGTCCCTACAGTGCTCAGTCGCATGCTACACCGGCCGCAGTGGAAATACATGATGAATAAGCATCATACTAAAGGTCAAGCACTGTAATTACCCCCCACACTCTGAGACCACACAAGGAGACTGGAGTGTACTTGACACTATGGACCCAGACTGGCTTTTTCTGAAGTCCAGAAAAGAGAATTTATTCATAAGCAGAATGCAAATACAGTCGTACGTCTCTGTGTTTAATAACTGGACAATTTTTAATGCATTTAAATGAACTTGCCAACACCAAGGGGTTTAGGTTGGCTTTAAATCAGCCCCGAGCCCCCCCGCCCCCCTAAACACACACAGTACTCCCACAGCATTGGTAGGGACATGTCGCCACAATTCATACCCAAATTTACACTCTTGGCCAACACAGACATAAAAAGTCTAAATTAACTGAATGCATTACATCAAAACATTATACAGCCACTATCTGTTTGCTGCATGACACATTATCGTTTGAGTATATCAGCATTGTCTAGATACATAGTGATGTAGTTCATATATATAATATATTTTGTTTTCTTGATATGTTTGTGGTCTGTGTTTCAGTCAGAGTTGCTCCTTCTAGGTGCTGTACGTCCTTACCTTGATGCCTTTACATGTACAAGGATATATTTTGTCGTCTTTTTTTGTTTACTTTGTGTTTTTTGCGATTTTCCACATTTTATCAAGATAAAAGTTCAAGAAGCATGCGGATTAGACCGGAGCGACGGCAGCAGGCCGCTAATATCGCTAAACAGAAACAGAGCAGAAGCCCTCGCACAGCGGAGCATGGCCGGTGCACTGGTCCCCGTCTTTGATTGTCCTCCCGGAAGCTTTGCCAGCCGTGGTCTGGAGAGGTCGCCCGGGCGGATGCCTCGTCCCTGGACTCCGCAGGAGCCTGGCCCTTTAATTAGGCCTGGGATTGGCTTCGTGTGCTTTTAATCTGCCGCTCGTGTCCCGGGAATGACAGGCTGCACCGGCCTGTAACGACTCAGCATGACCGGTGGCATCCGGGAGTTAAGTAGAGGCTCTTAAAGGGGATGGGGGTGTGTCCCACCCCCCGGACTCTCATGGCCTGTCACACCTAGGTGGTGCTGGGTTCGAAGCTAGTCATGCAGCAAGATGAAGGAAGCTCCCAACACGCTCCACGTCTGTGTGTCTGAAGTCTCGTGTGGAAGCAGCAGGTGTTTAAAGTAAATGATTCCAACTCTAACTTCACACGTCGGCTTTGGCTATGGAACCTGTATTTGATTGTTGCAAAATAACTTCCAGCCATACGAGACAATTAAAAGGAAGCTTTTAAGGGTAAAGCCTCCTCTGGGCCCTCGAAATAGTCTCTTACTCAACACATTTGGCTTAAACATGGTGCCCACACGCTGCATGCACATGCACAATGCAGCAGAGACTTGCCACTCCTACACGCACATGCAAAAACACACAGGCCGACCTCCCACTGAGAGATCACCGCACATTCCATCTGGCCATCCAGCCATTTCTATCCATATTCTTTATCAGGCTGCTTTTTACATTTTTTTTGTAAAGCGGGAGACACGGATATGGAGAATGCAGGATGGCAGGTTCCTGAACACCTGCCCCTATGCCTGAATGATTGAAACTCTTAGGCTCCCTTTTTGATCACTGATGATTTGGAACAGAATTGGATTATTCTGGGTTGTGTAAAAATCCACAAAGCCCTGCAAGCACCTTCTGCACTGCCGAAAGTCTCTGCATGGCACTACAGAAATGTCTGTATGAATTAATTATTGGTCAGGACCAGGACTGTATAGTAAAATGGTATTGATGTGTTTCCCAAAAGGTGTGTGCATTCAGTGTTATCAGTACTGTGAGTGGATTGCCCTATTTCAGCAGCACTCTTCTTGCCCTGGGGCAGCCTGGTGACCCAGTAGTTATCACAGTTTTCTCACTCCTCAGTGTTTGTCAGTTTTATTTCCACCTGCACTTCAGTATGCAGAGGTTGTGTGTTCTTCCTGCATTCATACGATCCAAAAACAGGTGAAGTGATGCCACAAAATTGTCTGTTTTATGTGTGTGTGTGTGTGTGCGCATGTGTGTGTATGTGTGTGTTTGTGCATTTGCATGAGTGCATGTCTGTGTGTGCATATGTGTGTTTGTGTCTGTCTGCGTGTGTGTGTGTTTGTGTCTGACTGCGTGCACGTGTCTGTGTGTTTGTGTGCAAGTGTGTGTGTGTGTGTGTGTGTGTGTGTGTCTGTCTGTCCGATGTGTGTGTTTGTGTCTGTCTGATGTCTGTCTGTGTCTGTTTGTGTCTTTGTGTGTGTTTTTGTGTCTTTATGTGCATGTGTGTATGTTTTTGTGTCTTTATGTGTGTGTGTGTTTGTGTGTGTACGTGCGTGTGTGTGTGCACCCTGTGGTTTATTGCCATGTCCTGCCCCGAATGCCCCCGGTGTTGTGTTCTTTGTTTCCTGGGCTCCAGGGTCTCAGTGACCTTGTACCAAATGAGCAAATATGGAAAACAGATGGATGTTTTAACCCCCGATTGGTCACAATAACAATCTCTACTGTTGCATGTCTCTGTTATGTGCGTAGTTGGCAGAAGAGCCACACTAGCTGCGATAGCATATTTATCTGCACATCCCCTTCAAGGAAGAGTTTTGGTACCGTCCGAAATCTTTAACATTTACTGTCTGCCCAAACTCTGCTGCCTTCTACAGAACAATGAGCCTTTTTCTGTGTGGGGGATGGAGAGGCAATAGCAGACGCCTTCGTCTCATCGAAATGAGGCAATGTGCCCATGTAGCTGCGACCCGTGTGACATCTCTCCAAACTACTAACCCCTTCTGTGCCAGTGATATCACACAAACAAACGGGTGTGTCATTCAGCGGAGACTTTCAGTGTATTCGTTTCCTCTTCCTCCCAGCCTACCTTCACCAGAAACTGTTGGGATGTTCCTACTGCATATTTCTATATTATCTCATCAAGTGTGTTTACATTTCACCGAGTAATACAGGATTTTGCAAAATGTTGTCCTTAGACCAAGGCCGGTGTTTCAGGAATATAAATGTTGCAGTATTTGTATGCGATAGCCAAGATTTAGTGTTTCAATGCTTTAAGGGAACTGTCAACCAGACCAGAATACTGTGACCAAAAAACTTGCTCGTTGGAGTTTTACACAAAAAAGTTCTAAGGGCAGAGCAAAAAATATTTGGTTCAGAGAGATATCCAATCAGATTGTAGAGGAGGTGGGTCCAAGCAACTAGAGGAGGTGGGACCAAGACATCTGATTTGTTAGTCTTGCCTTATCTAGTTGCTTGAGCCCACCTCCTTTACAATCTGATTGGTTATCTCTCTGAACCATTTTTACTTCTGCCCTCAGAACATTTTTGTGTAAGTAAATTCCCATGATCAAAAAAAACTGCCAATACTGTTCTACCCTTCTCCAAAGTGTAGAATTCCACTCCCGGAATTCTGCTTGCATTTAAATCCGTCACACTGGTTTGGTATCAAGGCCATGCCAAGTTCCTCAAAATCAAGCCTGATTCCATTTCATAAAGTTATGCTTCTCATGAGAAAAGACTTCAGACCTGTGCCAAAACTGACATCTGGATTAATGGAGCTTCCCATTTTGGAGTAAGATCTTTGCAAAGAAACAATTTGTGTTTCAAATGCTAAAAATCGTTCATGTCATGCTTCCTTTCAGAACATTGAAAGTTGTTGCTTTTGAGTTGCTCAGCGTTTTGAATTGTGGTCTGTGAAAATGATTAATTATCAATGCATTTTAACTAGGAGTAAAATTACATGCCATCTGGCTAATAGTGAACTTAGTAATTTTTCAGCCACTGATATTTTATCATTGCCTACAGATGGTATTTTTTTTGGGGGGGGGCCATTAGAAAAGAATTACATTGTTATCCTACAGATAACAATGCCCCTGGCATTGGCTAAAGTGAGAAGGTCCTTGTTTGACATGGGTGACTATACAAGATAGACCGCCTTCCCTTTCTATTCTCAGCTGTTAGCCGCTAGCGGGAATGCACTGGTGCATCAGACAGGCGTTTCTCTGGTGCTTAGCTCTGCAGGGGTCTGCAGACTGCATCACTAGTCCGTGAGAAGCCATGACCTCTTTGTTGCCTATCTGATTTCAAAAGTGCAAGGAATTCTCATCATCAACTGGAAATTGTCACAATTGATAATTCCTAGTTTCACTTCCCATATTTGATGGTGAATAACCGGCTTGCAAAATACTTACGTCTCTTGTAAGATACTTCACGAGAATAGGGCAGGGCAGAGCTCTTCAAATCTGGACCTGGATTCCAAATCTAGGCCTTGTTTTCAGTGTTCCCAGGTACTTATATTAATAATTATGGATAAGAGATGGCTGGCAAATCCGCAGTGCTCGGGCCTTGCGGACCGTGATTTGAATAGCCCTGGAGTAGGGCATTATGTGTGCTCCTTGGGATTCAAACCCATGACCTTTACACTGTTACTGCAATGCTCAGCTTGTTAAGCTACAGGAGCTTTTTGTGTGTAGTAATGCATTAAAGGCTGGTATTTTCACGGCACCGACTTAGTAATTGTTCATCCCACAACATCACAATATACGTGACAGGCTAGCCATCGGAAATAACACGGATTTCTTGATATTCAAACTTGAGCAGTGCTAATTAATTAAATGCATGTCTTTGTAATTGGAAATCTCTGCATTTCCCATTAGTGGTATATTGATATGATTTTTGCTATTTAAATCTTTAATTAGATTTGCGGAGTCTTTGCATGTCAAATCAGTTAGATGGCTCTTAATCACCATTTGACGTCTCTCTTCCATCAGTCGATGACACATTCATGCAAACAATGTGACGATGAGCTGTCATTGAAGATGATTAATAGGCCAGCGATTGGTGGATTCATGAGAGGCATGGTGTTCAGATCCCCTTTCATCTAGCCCATGTGACTTGGAATAAATTCACTGTAAGTCTGTAGGTTGGTTGGAGCAACTTGATTTTATTTTGGGGGGGGGGGACAAAAGGATTTCTGTTCCTTGTAGAAGTAAAACAACGCAGGACAAACTGAAAGAACGTTTGATGGGGAGTCTTTCGCTCATTTTACGCTTCAGAATGATGTTATATTTACAACAAATCTGGAGCCTACTTTTGTCCATGCAAAGAATTTATTTGGCAGAGACTTATGTTTATGTCCAATAGTATTAACCTAATTATGCTTCACTTTACACTCTTTGTAGGATTTTTGGAACATCTACCCAAAAGATACACTCCTTGTACTTTGGTTTTTCTACATACATTTAAATCCCATAAACATTTGCATGTTGTTTACTTTGCGCCACCACTGTCTGAAGGAATACACCAAAAAAACTGTCTGAATTAATACATTTCATGCACACTAGTATTTACCTTAGCAATCCCAGGGTATAAGTTGGTGTCTGAAGGGTGTAAAAGTCTAATTTATAATGGTCAAGGTACGGCTGAGTCTTTAACCTGCATCGCAATCAAGCGTGTGATTTGGCAGTTTTAAATATGCTCAGAAATTGTGTTTGCTATAAAGCATGTACCGGTTCGGGGAGGCTGACTGAAGCGTGCACTTATCCTGTTCATCGTAGACCACTGAACATGACAGCAGTGTATGGGATGATCTTGTAGACGATGAAGTCAAGAGTCTTTTTTTGCTCAGCCAGCCAGACCTAAGGTGCGATTAGAACCAATAAGTAACATCTGGCAGAAACCCAGTAATAGGGAAGAGCCAGATCCAACAAACTGCTCGTTAAAGCTCAATCAGTATTAATCCGTGAGGCTGTATTAGCAGAAAGAACAGCTACTAAGCTGGACTAGCAATGGACAGGTTTCGAACAAGAGTGATTCAGACTCTGCCAGAAACTGCAGGTAGCACTTAAACACTTAATGCAGCTTTAATCTAATGCATAATTGTGGTCTTATTTAACTAGATTTTATCGTTTTGTACAGTAGATCTTTGATCAAAGATGCAACATCAGCGGGCCACCTGACCCGTAAATGGCTCCTGCTTGAACGAGCCCATCACTTAGCCAGGAAGCATATTGTGACCAGTCAGAAGGCTTCTAAGAAGGGAAGGGGTTTGGGCTTCTAGAGAGTGGTCCTAAGAGAGCACTCTGCCACCAAACACAACACGCATGCTGGGAGCTCTGGAGCCATATTTTTGTCAAATGAGAGTATACTGTGACACTCAATGGCCCTGCTTTCCAGAATGATCCACCGTGTGTGTGGTTGAGTTCATTGTGTAGGATTCACTCTTAGTGGAAATGCAGATTCAAACATCAGTACTGTGCAAAAGTTGTAGGCAGGCTCAGAAAATGATGCTTAAATCTTCCTGTTGATGGAAAAATGTGATATTATGTCTGTCAAGGTACATCAGCTTGGTCATTCCTAAACCTTTCCTAAAATCACCACAGTATTCCCGGCAACCATCTAATACACTCACGTATCTTTTGAATCGACTACTGGCACATGTCATGGCTAATTGATAGATCATTTACATTTACATCAATTTCATTAATTGATTAATTGAGCTGGTGGTGAACCAGTACGTGAAATGGCTGTGGTGCCCCTGAGGAGAACTGAAGCGTTCATCTAGCCATCTGACAAGATATCAGTAACTTTTTGGAGAACAGAAGAAATTCTCAGTCGTTTTTGTTATTTTACTTTTAGTTTGCATTATGTTCTAATGCTAAATTGTCTTTTTGTTCTGGGCACAAATACCCTTACTACCCAGATATCTAGCTTTAAACATTTCGTTTGGCTGCAAAAGACTGCTTATCTCAGAAGATACTTCAACAAAGTTCTGTTGCATTTGAATTGCGTATATTTGTGTGGCCACTGCAAATACCAGTCAGATACACTGGTATTCCTTTACTTTTCCAGGAAGAGTGAATATTGCTCAATATCCCCTTTTATAGGATTATTATTATTAATATTATTGTTGTTGTTCGTCTTGTTTTGTTGTTGTTGTGGTTGTTGTTTATTTGCCAGATCTTTTATGATGCTGTGTTTTCTTTGTTACTTATTTGTTTTGTTCGTAATGAATCCATGGAGCTTTATGAATTTCTTTCTGGATTTGGAGGGATCAGACTGCACTTCCTTTGTTTGAACTCCCCGTCCCTAAAGCCCCACCCCTTAAGAGCTGATCCCAACCAATCAGAAATGAGTAGAGATGGCTGACAAGTCACCTAGCGCAGGAAGGATTAGCCTGCAGACCTAAGGCCAATCCCTTGTTCCATTCTGTTTAGAAACAGACAAACCTGATGGATTGCCAGTGCAGTTTTGCATGTGACTGTATGGATTCTGAAGCCAGCCAGATGCATCTCCACCTGGGTCAGCAGGATGGTGTTAGAACATTATACTGCTGTGGCTATGTTATGGCAAAGTTGGCTTTTTTTTATATACCTGGATTTTGTTCACTAATAGCGACTAAACTACTGAACTTAAAAGCCTTAATTTTGCCTTACAGAGCTGATAAAATACTCAGACATTGTTGGGCACCTCTGTATTCATTCATTTAATTAGCTTTGATTGCGGCTCTCTGTTTCTGCTGCGTCACTGTGCCCAGCTGCTTATTTCTTCTTGGAAAAGGTCTCTGCGTTTATATCATAGACCAGAGGCTGTCCATCATCTTTTTATTGTACCCGTGCAGATGCACACGGAGGAGGTCTTCCTGACGTTTTCAGATCTCAGAGAGAGGTGTTATGTTAGATCTTTGGTTTGTTTTCAGGCAGAGAGCAACTCCAGTTCTCTGGTCTTAAAGAGGAAGAGGGAGGGGAGAAACATTTGACTCAGCTCTGGAGAAATGCAAGGAATGTGGTGGACATTGTCTCTGCCCCCGATGTCCCTTTGGACAAACACCAGGAAAGTTTTACCCGGCTGTCGACTGCGAGGCCCTATCAGCTCTTTGTCAGAGAGCAGTTTCCTACCATATATATAAACATTGCTTGTGAAAGATTATTGTTTTGAATATCCTTGAGTAATTTGCTATCTGACTTGAAATTCTTCAGAGAAACCAGTGTTGCCGCTATCATGTGATATTTTTATATTCGATTTGGGCAAACAATATTTTGTTGAGGAGCTGACAGTGAGATCTTTCAGACGCAGACAAACCTGAAGTCTTAGAGACTCCCTGTTCTGCAGCTGGAACTTTTAAATTTTTGTCTGTACACATTTGACTATTTAAAGGGGAGGAGAAGCAACTATTTACTCACAAAACTTGTGTATAATGTTCCTTTTAATGCCTTTGTAAAAGGCTTCATGTGTCCCTCTTCCGAAACAACACCGCTTTAATCTTGGCACGCTCTGTCCCAACACAAAGCAGTCCTTCAGAAGGTTTTTCTTCTCTTTTAGGGAATGCCGTTAGCCTGTCACTGAATCGTTTTGTCCACAGGCAGACACGGTGAGGCCAAGTCGAAGGCGAGCAGGGGGTAAGGGTTCTGACAAGAAGACTACAAGAGTCACAATAGGCCGTTTTATTCCGTTTTTTTTCCCCTTTTTCCTGAGGACACCATGGGCATGTGCTGGCAGCGTTTCTGATGCCAATGCGGGCAGTGATGAAATGTATGCCCACTGGTGCGCAAACACTCATAAAATCCCGTGCTAACTCCTCGCTGGGGCCAGAGCCCGATAGCTGTCAGCACGGTGGTAATTGCGGTGAGTTAGTGGCATTAACTGGCAGTACCCCCCCCCAGAGCTGGATCAGTCTGAATCACCACCCAGAAAAACTCCACCTTACGCTCTGGGGGCTTTAGACCAACACGGACATCGTCAGATTATGTCAGAAAACTATCAAGCGGCAACTGGACGACAAAAGGGAGCACATTGAAATCAAAGGAACCACCGACACTGCAAAGAGCGCTTTAAGCCTGTAGTAAAAATTAAATCCATTAATAGTTTCAGTTTCAGAGTTGGTCATTAATGACTTAACATCAGCGATGTGGAACTCTGTCCCTTCATGGCACCTGTGGCGTGTGCCGGATATGCAGCTCTTAGCTCATTTTGCAAAAGTATTATTAGGATGCAATTTAAGTTTGCCTCGTGTCCCATATGTAAATCAGTCGCTAACAAAAAGACAAAAAAACAACAAACTTTTGACCTTACATAGACTTCCGTATCGACTGAGTCACACTTTTGAGCTTTCTGTAACTGCTCAAATATCATTTTCAAGTCTGTCTGCATTATGTTGTCAATATATCCATCCATCCATCCATCCATTAATCACTTTCTCAGGACAGGGTCACAGACACCCTGCTGCTTATCCCAGCATGCACAGGGCACAAACGGGGGAACACCCTGTGTAGGATACCAGGTCATCGCAGGGCACTCATGCATACACACAGCTTCCTCCTGCAGTCCAAACAAAGCAGATACATGCAAACCACACACACTATTCAGACCCCAGACCATGGGGTCATAGGGCAACAGAGCTTCACACTGAGTCACACTGCTTCCCCATAAAATTACATAGTGATAAATGTTCAGTGAGATTTATGCTAAATGGGATCTTTGGGAAAACAGTTCTGTTTTGGCAAGGATCATAAAAATGGCCAGTGCTTATCTCATGTGGCAAGACACATCTATCAGTTCTTCAGAAACTCATGTTTCCTTCTATTGTTTTTACCTGGCAATTAAGCCAACACGGCACTCTAGTGAGGAACTCCTCCGTGACCATGTCAACGCCTTGGGCTAAACGGATATAACCCTGTCATAATATCAATCTGACATTTCATTGGCCAGTGAGGGGAAGGGGGGCTTCCTGCCTTATATAAGACTGCAGTGTGGACCAGGCTTTCCCAGAGTTCCATGTCTGGTCCAGACTTGAGCTCAGGGCTAATCGGACCGGATTGCAACGAGTTCCACGCCGCGGGCAGACTGCTGAGCTAAGGTAGACATTCTGGGATACTCGCCAGATCCAAAGCGATTCACAGCTAGCGGGGCAGAGTACGATAAAGTAGATGTGACAGATCTATTGATTATGGATTGATAGTCAATTAACAAAGCGTTGTTTACTTTTCAGTGCCTTCTGATTTATTGTATAGTCTTAAATACGCGATAAAGCCTCATCAGGAAACATTTTGCATTATTAATTTGGTCCCTGCATTATTAAATAGAATTCCTGCACTTAAGCTGTTTTTATTAGAACAGGTTATATTTGGAGTAGCCCCACGGCTGAGTGGGTGGCATTGTTGTCCCACATTTGCAGGTTTTGGGTTCTGATGCCTGCCTGTATAGGTGTGGGTGTGGAGTGTGCATCAGCTCCCTGTATAGTGTTCAGGATTACCTCAAAAGACATGCAGTTGGGCTAATTGGTGTCCATATCCTGCCAATAGGTGTATACCAATGCCCTTTAATGGACTGCCATCCCATGCAGGGCATGCCCCCCCCCCCCCCCATGCTTCTCCTGACTGGGATAGGCAGTGGGACGATGGAAAATGGGATGTTTATTATTGGCTATAACATACAATACATTGAACTGTAACTGAAGAGCAGTGTTCAGCACACTGCATAATTTTATTCCTTTGAAGTTTCTCTTGCACTTCATTAACTGGTCTTTTTTGCCCTTTTTGTGATGGACTTATCTTTATTCATAACATTGCCGAGGGATATTTATTTACCTGCGCAGATGAATTGCATGACGGCGGGTGATGATGCGGGTGACACGTCAGCGCCTATGTAGATGCAGTAACGGCGAGGCCTTGCGCATTAAATCAGTCCAGTTAATTAGCGCGTCTGTGTTTAGATGGAGAGATACAGATGGGCTGGGATGATCTGGACCTGCGTCATTCAAATAACGGGTAGGTTTGTGGCAGACATTGTCGTCATCACCGGGGGTGTCGTAAAGGGGGGGGGGAAGTTAGGGCAATTCCAAGGGCCCCTTGGATTGGGGACCCAATATGATATGCTTTCATGGGGCCAAAAATCTATACCACCACCCATGATCGCCACCATCATTATCATGATTATTTATTCACTGTAGAATGGCTCCCATATTGAGCTCTACTGAATGTTGTACAGAAGTTTGTATTTGTTTGCATCACATTTACTTGTTTGCAGAGGCAGACATTTCAGGTCCAGAAAGTAAAAGTCCAAACCAGGATTTTGTTTCAACCAACCAGTTGAGTATAAAGAGTCACAGTCACAGAGCACTCAACTGGTTGGTTGAAACAAAA
>JAODLD010000069.1:25127670-25160945 GCA_026781065.1 Mormyrops boulengeri | reverse complement strand
CCCCCCCTCCCCCCCCCCCCCCCCCCCCCCCACCCCCCCCCCCCCCCCATTCCCCCACCCCCCGCCGGGGGGGGGGGGGGGGGGGGGGGGGGCGCCGCGGAGAGCGTAATCTGAGCTGGGGTCAGAAGGTGACTCGGGCTGGTGTGGGCCGAAGCACAATACATGTCTCCCTGGAAGTTAAAGGGCCGGCGCTCCCTGTCTTTTTCCACAGCCTCTTTAGTTCGAGTGCCGGAACCAGTGTCACTCCGGTTTCATGCCGGAAGAATGCAGTTTCACTCTGCTTGCTCCTCTCTCCTCAGGGGAGTGCTTAGTCACTGGCCAGTCCCACTTCAAGACATTCGACAACAAGTTCTTCACCTTCAGCGGGACCTGTCAGTACCTTTTGGCCAAAGACTGTCAGGACAACCTGTTTTCTGCCATCATAGATACGGTGCAGGTAAAAATGAGCTCTGGTGACAGTGCCGGCCCTCTGCTGCCCTTGGCAAACCAGTCCCACACCTCAGTCAGTCTTCTAAGGGTGAACTGTCTGTTTCCCCATCCCTCCTTCACAGATTTTAATGAGCATGCCAGTGATTTAAACACGTATATATGCATCAGAAAGAAACTGACTGAGTGTTTTAAGCAGAGAAACACGGGAAATGGGAAGCAGGAAGCCAGACACAATCGCAGCCGAACTGCCAACGTTCACAGAACAGACAGGCGGTACAGACCAGTGCTTTTAGGTAGGATAGGAATTATAAAGCATTAGAGCTCCATGATATTTCAGACAAACAGGATGAGAGATTATCAGAAAGTCCACTTTGGGTGAAAACAGCAGATATCAGAAGTTAATCCACGATAAGCAAGTTCAGGAGAAAAAAATAAATGTGGAAAAATATCGAGCCGAAGATAAGGCTGCTGTACTCAGAAGGCACGTAGACAAAATATGACTGAAGCGATGGGATCCAAAGTCTGGATGTAGATGCAGGGCTTAGAGTGCGTGAGATGTCTGTCTGCAGTGTGCTGACGACCAGGACGCGGTTTGCACGCGCTCAGCGGTCCTGCGCTTCCACGGGCTGGCCAACGCGACGGTGAAGCTGAAACACGGCGGTGTGGTTGCTGTGGATGGCATGGACGTCCAGCTGCCCCTGCTTCACGGTGTGTAGTCACCACAGAGTGTGTCGGGTCACACCAGGAGGGGGCGCATTCTCGTTAAGGGGAGCCTCATTAAGGAGAAGCTCGTTAAGGAAAAGCTTGTTAACGACCCTGGTTCCCTGGCAGGAAATTAGATCCTTGTTACCTATTTGTGCCTCGCTAAATACATCAAGATTGAAAGATTCTGTAGATACCAAAGCAGAGACTGAATATTTAACTTTAGTATATAAATAATAATAAATGGCAGCAGGCAATATAATGGTTGACTCTTCAGGTCCTTGGAGCCACGTTGCTGTAGAAAACAGGGCAAGAAAATCTAATATGGAGTCAAACGATTTCCAAGAACAAATAGGAACATATCAGAGAAAACATTGCGGTCTCCCTACAGGACTTCTCCGCATACAGAGGACAGTGCTGTTCTCAGTGCGCCTGTCTTATGGGGACGATTTCCAGATGGACTGGGATGGCCGGGGCGAGATCCTGCTCAAGGTGAGAGTTAAAGCTCGGTCCTGATGGACGATACACTGCATAACACCTTAGGGCAGTGCTCCCCAGTCCGGTCCTCGGAGACCCACAGACAGCCCCATGGACTGTCTGGCCTGGAGCTCAGAGGGAGCAAAAACATGACTGTGGGTCCTCAAGGACCAGATTGGGAAACACTGGTTCAGGGTGTCATCATGCAATGCTGAGATATGTATCTATAGAGAGTCAGGATATAGGGGTCAGATGAGCCAACACTTTCTCTGCTGTCCCAGAATTCAGCAGATTATATGACAGTAGCTCTGGTTAAAGAAATGGCAAGAGATTCCGGGGTTTGCTGTTGTACCCTTAAGCTTTTATGAAACAGAATTATGTGTCTTTTATAAAGCATTCATCAAGGACAGTAAGATAGCAGTACTATGTTTAGTGAGTATTTGCTTTTGTATTAAGGTATTTGCCCCTCGGGGCTTGCCGTAGCAAAAAGGGACAAGGTTTCATTAATGTCGGTAATAACCAAGGGAGTGTTCTTTTTCTCGTGTGACAGTTGGGACCTGTGTTTGCGGGTAAGACGTGTGGCCTCTGCGGGAACTACAATGGAAACCAGGGCGACGACTTTCTGACCACCAGCGGGCTCGTGGAGACGCAGGTGGTCGGCTTTGGAAACTCCTGGAAAACGACCGGGGACTGCAACAATGTAGTCAAGCAGGACGTCGACCCCTGCATCCTCAACCCCAAGAGAGGTGCGCCTTCGTCCCGTGTTCCTCGAAGGAAATGTCCTGATGCCCTCTGATGGCAAGGCACACTTGGCGCGCGTGGTTTTCGCAGTAAAACACACGGTGGGCCCTCCTTCCCTTTGGCTCTCGTCACCCTCCCGCCCTCCCCGCAGTCCGCTCCGCAGAGGAGGCCTGCACGGTGCTGCTCTCCATCCAGTTCGAGCCGTGCCACGACGAGGTGAACCCCGCGCCTTTCCTGCGCAACTGCCGCTTCGACGTCTGCTCCTGCACCGACGGTCAGGAGTGCCTCTGCTCCGCCGTGGCCAGCTACGCCGCCGCCTGCACCAGGAAGGGGGTCTTAGTCAACTGGAGGAGCCCCAAGTTCTGCGGTAACGGTTCCCTTGGCAACAAAGCTCTCAGCCAGAAATGACCTCGATGCTAGGGGGATATTGACAGGTGGCTTAAACTCCCACGAATCCTTCTACTATGAACTGGACTTCAGTCCAGTTACCCTTTTGGGCCCTATAAGGGCCCGATTCTGATGCTAGTTTAACTCTTGTTGTGAAATAAGAAGCTGAACTAATGCGCCATTAGTAGGATGAATGCTTGGACTGCTTTGTGTAGATGGTCATGGTTTAGCTTGAGCAGGAATGTAGCCAAAGCCATCTTCCTGCTTCTCCGTGAGGGTGCAGGTTCTCTCGGGAGTCGGGACCTGCACCCTGACTGGTCTCGTTTTATTCCAGCCATGCACTGCCCTCACGGCCAGGTGTACGAGCAGTGCGGGAGCCCCTGTAACCAGACCTGCCGCTCCATCTCAATCCCGGACTCGGAATGCCGGGAGCTGTGCATGGAAGGCTGCTACTGCCCCCGGGGGCTCTTCCTGAACGACGCGGGCGAGTGCGTCCCCCGCAACCGCTGCCCCTGCCACTACGACGGCGAGATCTTCCAGCCCAATGATGTCCTGTCCAGCCACCAGAGCATCTGGTGAGCGGCCATGCTGGCAAATCTCCGCACGGCTATTCCTCAGCTAATGCTAAAATAATGGCTGCTTCCTCTGAACGTCCGCAGCTACTGTGAGGATGGAGCGATGCGCTGCAGCTCCAGCCACATGTCAACGGCCATGCTGTCGGACCTCTTCTTCGAAGATCTCCCACCAGCCAGGGGTAACGCTGCCTTTCCGTACCGCCAGCCCCAGCCAGAACCCTCTGGGCCGTAGGTAAATTATTTAACCGGGGCACGCTGCCATTAATATGTCCGTATTCGCGTACTCGCCACACACAGCACGTCGGTCCGTCACCTGCCAGCCCCCCCTGCAGAATCTGCTCTGCGCCAGCCCCCAGGACCAGGGCATTGAATGTGCCAATACCTGCCAGACGTACGACCTGGAGTGTGTGAGCCAGGGCTGTGTCTCCGGCTGCACCTGCCCCCCCGGGACGGTGCGTCTTACCTCAAACCTGACAATGCCTGCTTGCTTTCCATTGGCTGGGCTAAACACATATTCCACATAATAAATGCAACTCACATCACTCATACTCTTATGACTGTAGGTAAACCATTTTATCAACACTTTTGCCCACATAGCCTTTGACATAGTTTTCTTGTACCATTTGCTTTACTTTGGACAAAAGTGTCTGCTAGATAAACCATTTTAGATGTAAATGGATTCTTGAGTGGCTTAGTGTAGCACACTATCCAGCTCTATAAGTCCTGAAAGTACATACGGTAAATGTGAATAATTAACATTGGAAGTTCTTTTATCAGTTCTAGTCTTAATCAAATCTAATTTAATCTAAATCTGTTGTCATGCAGGTCCGGCACAAAAATAAATGTATTCCTCCGGATCAGTGCCCCTGTTTCCATAACAACAAGCCATACAAGTCAGGCCAAACAATCACCATGGACTGTAATACCTGGTAAATTACTCAGTGCCAAGGAACAATCTAATTTATATGTGTGTATCTCTATATAAGTTTGTAAGGGTATTAGGTTTGATTTTTCAGTAGTGTGGCATTATTGGACTCATCATATATTACTATTTAAGTTATGACGTCCACGTAAAGTCTTTCCTACTCAACCATAAGTCATGGCTGGGACCCAGGTATCGGGTGTCAGACGACAGTACTGGTTTCTCTTTCTCTGCTAGCGTGTGTAACAACCGTAAATGGGAGTGCACTCAGAAAGTGTGCGACGCATCCTGCAAGACCGTCGGGGAGTCCCACTACATCACCTTCGACGGGCTGAAATTCACCTTCCCCGGGCTCTGCCAGTACGTACTGGTCCAGGTGAGCTACCCAGCGCTGAAGGAGTGATCTGCCTCTACACCAAGGGTCCTACAATCACGACCTGAGTGGAAGGATGTACTAGAGCAGGGGTTCTGTGATTTTTTTTTTAAGATGTGGGGGCATAACAGCGGCCATAATTCATAAAGAGGGACCATTGTTATTATTAGCCAATGATATGTTTTGAATTTGTGACCGACAGGGGCGGGGACCAATCAGATTTCAGCTAGGACCAGCACCTCACTGACCCCGCCCCTTTATATGCATCACTAATTGAAAAAGGCCAGGAATTGCCTTATCTTTTTTCTGCATTTTCTAGCTTCAATTTGCTGCGTTTTCTTTAACCTTGTCTCCAATTCTTATTTTATTCAGGATTTCTGTGGTGACAGTCATGGTACCTTCCGGGTGCTGGTGGAGAACACAGCATGCGGGGTGACAGGACATAAGTGCGGCAAGTCGGTCATCGTGCTGTACAAGGGGGGCCTGATTGCCCTGGAGCACGGCGAGGTGGGCGGGGCCAGCAGCCACCCGAGACACTCACGAGGGGCCCCGCACTGCATCTCTGCTCTTCCTGACGCCATCCTCCTCCTCCACAGGTGACGATGAAAAAGCCGGTGCTGAAGGAGACGGAGGTGGAGATCGTGCGTTCGGGCCTCTACTACATACTGCTCCTGGGCAAGGACATCATGATTACTTGGGACCAGGGGACCAGACTAGTGGTGCAGATCAAGGGCCACTACAGGGTACGGGCAAGCGTGTCCGAGTGTGCAGACATGTGCTTCAACACAGTTAAACGTGCAGAAGCACACAAAGGAGCTGGTGAATATCATCACTCAGCCACACACACACACACAGGTTTGTAATTATATGTTTGTGGGGACTCTGCATTCATTTATTTGGGGAAAACTCTATTCCCAACATGACACCCTTAACCCCCACCCAGCCCTAACCTTACCCATAAGTAACCAAACAAAATACAAGACTTTTGGCATTTTTAGTTTTTTGATTGCTTTCACAGATTTTGATTAAATTGAATTTCTCCATGTGGGGAATGAAAAAATGGCCCCTCACCATCAAAATGACATTTGGTCCGCACAATGTAATTTATACCTGGACCACACACACAACGCACACAGAACCGTACTCAAATCAGTTCAGAAAAAATGTCCCCACAACCTAAAAGTAACATATTTTACCACATTGTGGGGACATTTGGCCCCCACAATGTGATAAATACAAACCCACCCAACCACACACACACACACACACACACACACACACACGCAAATGCCAAATGTCGATGCATGTGAATCACTCATGAACAACAGAACAACACTGGCCGATACGTGTATTCAGAGGGCTTTCAATTCACACAAGCTGTCTTCTGGAAATACATATTCAAATTTGAAATGTGTGTTTAAAATCTTGCATATTTTAACATATTTTTCTCTGATTGAAAAATAAAATGAAATTGGATAACGGTGCCATTTGTGGTGTTGTGACTCGTAATTTAGAGCAAACCATAGCAGAGGATGTACGGCGTTTTTGTAAACTCTTCTGTTCTGAACTCTAGCAAAAGCGAATCCTACTCTACACACATACACATTCATACGTGTCTCCATCTTTTATTTCCTGTGGGCCTGCAGGAGAAAGTCTGTGGCCTGTGTGGGAATTTCGATGGCAACCAGAACAACGACCTCATAAGCAGTAACAACCAGCTGGAGGTGGTCGCTGTGGATTTCGGCAACTCCTGGAAGGTGAACCCAAGCTGTGCAGATGCAGTGCCGGTAAGAAGGAAATCAGCGCCCTCTGCTGGCAAGGACGTTGTAATGTACTCCTGTAGGAGAACTGCTCCGGCCAAGTTATACGTATATATATATATATATATATCGTCACAGTCTGATAAAAACTGCATATGTACACTTTTGGACAATTATGACTTTTTACTATAGATGGAACACATCCATTCTTCTCTGTCTACTGATAGCGTTTGTCATCTAATTGGCCAATGAAAAGATGCTTTGTAAAGTCATCTATTTACTTTCTCTGCTTGTACTAGTTAACACTTGTATTTATGATGGTCATTTGTATGGATTACTCTATACTGCTAATTTTAACAACTTAACATTGATAGCTAGAGATAGGTAGCTAACTAACATCATTGCTGATCGTGAATGCAAAGCAAGATTAGTTTGTGTCTTGTTGACTGACTGAAAACAATCCACACAAGTCCATTTAAAACGTTAAACCAGTCACTGACTATCTGTGTCTCATTACTGGAAGGGTGTCTCACCACTTTGTTTTAGATTTATTTTGTAATGTAGTTTCTGAGAAAATGGACTTTTTTTCACGTTTCTGAATAATGGATTTTTGTACGTGTGTTTTTCATTGGACGGCGATGAAACGCCTCTTTCTCAGACTCGTGTTGCTTTTGTAGTTGCCGTCTCAGTGCAGTGAGAACATTGGGAAGTTGGTGAACGTGGAGCAGTCCTGCGGCTTGCTGACCGGCGAGCTCTTCGCAGAATGCAATGACCTGGTACGGGTTACCGAGGCCTCTGCCTGCTGTTAGCATGGCACCTGGTCCATCCTCACGGCTGTCATGGTACAGCGGGGGTGTAACACTCTGCCGCCACCTGACAGGTGGATCCGGAGCCCTACTGGGAGATCTGCATCCATGACACCTGCTCGTGCTCCTCGGTCGGGGACTGTTCGTGCTTCTGTGACGCCATCGCCGCCTATGCCCATGAGTGTGCCCAGAGGGGGCTGAAGGTACACTGGAGGTCCAACGACCTTTGCCGTGAGTACAAACTGTTGCCCGGAAAAGCCACTGGTGCAGATGTTTAAATCAGATCCTGTAGCTCAGTGTTTCAGCTCCCAGCCCACCTGTACCAGGTATTCGGTGTTCCTGATTTGCTGGGAGCTGGGAGGGAGCAAAAACGTGGACTGTCTGGGGTTCCCCGAGGACTGGGTTGGGAATAACTGCTGTAGCTCAACGAGTAGCCATTGTGCTAACAGTCCAAAGGGTGTTGGTTCAAATTCCAGGAATCCCACATAAATTGTAACTCTTCCCTCTCATGTAAGTTGCTTTGGATAAAAGCATCAGGTAAATGTATGTAATGTCAATGATACTGCGGGCAATTGGTGACGTGATCTGTGACGAGCATCTGGCCTGAAGGCGTATTTCCTGTCTTCTAAGTCGGAAAAGCCGCGGGAGACTCTTTGGGAAGTTCTAATGAACAGGTGGTTCTGAGGCACATCCGAGCCGCATGACTGCTTAGCGATTAGATAGGAAATGATATCCTTGTCACTGCCCAGCCTTGAGCTGCCAGGACCTGAACAAGGCGGAGCCAGAGTTTGAGTGTGAATGGAGGTACAACAGCTGCGCCAGTGCCTGTCCCATAACCTGCCAGCACCCGGAGCCGCTGCACTGTCCCCAGGGATGTCTGGAGGGCTGCCATGCTTTCTGCCCTACAGGTCAGCGGAAAGCTATGTCATTTACATCTTTAGAGAAGCTACTGGCAAGTGAACAAATAAATAGACGATTGATAAAGAAAGTTTTGACCTTCTTGGATGGAGATCAAATTCAGCATGAGTGGCAGCTTGTCTCCCCCGGTGCTTATCCTGGTCTCCTTTTTGGCCCCCCACAGGGAAGATCTTCGATGAGGTGGCCATGAGGTGCGTGAGCCCCGCAGAGTGCCAGGTGTGCATGCATGAAGGCCAACGCATTTCTCATGGCAAGAGGGTCATCTTCAACCATGACAGGGCGGAACTTTGCCAGATCTGGTGAGGATGGGCTTTGAGGATCAGGGACCTACCTGTGGTCTCCATGCTCAGCTCTGACGTGGATAAAGACTGTGTAGACCTTGAGCAGTTCAACTGATGATATCTTTGAAGACTGGGTCCGGTTGCTCTTTTGCTTTCCTTCACCCTACAGACCAATCCCCAATACTGCTAGCTGTTGTTGTAGTTATAGCATGACGTTAGTGTGGCCGGAAGATATTGAGAGTCCAGTTCAGCCGCCTCCTCATCCTGCCTTGTTACTCATTCCTCTCATTTTCTCACCAAAGACTGAAGCTTGGCGATCTGCAAAAGACAGGATAGAGAGTCACCCACACACTCACACATTCAGAGTTTGGCATGTTGCAAGACACGGCAGTGAGGATGCAGGGGTGGAGCTTAAGAATTTTTGCTACTAGCCAGCTGGGCTAGTACACTGGTGTTCAATTTTTTGTACTTGTCTTTCATCTAAATTCCTCGCCTCAGCCAAGGGGGCAAGCTTAATTTCCAGCACTAAGAGGATGAAATGGTATCACATGAAGTGTCCCCAAATCATTGTCTTTATGTCTACTTCTAGATTCAGATTCTTTGTTTATGGAGACTAGCTGTGAAGCAGCCTGACACTGTAATTGTTTTATAGGTTTGTTTAACTGCAAAGGTCCCCTAATGACGCCCCCTACTGCATTCTTTTTTCTTATTGCAGTCATTGCGAGAACAACAACCTAACCTGTGAGATGTGCCCTGTGGAATTACCGAGCACTGTGGCACCCACCTCGCCCTTGACCACCCCCACCCCGCTGCCCTTCTCCACGGCCGTTCCAGAGGGTGCCTGTGACCGTGCCATGGACCTCGCCTTCCTGGTGGATGGCTCCTCAGCACTGACAGAAGAGGACTTCGGAGCAGTGAAGCGCTTCATCCTGACTGTGGTGGAGCGCTTCCGCATGGGCTCGGCGCACACACGCGCTACCGTCCTGCTCTTCCACTCGGGTGTGAAGAGTTACGAGATGCAGGTACAAAAGTGGATCTTCCGCAAGATGGTGCAAGAGATGAAGTACAGTGGCGGCAACATTGCGTTCATGGACGAGGCCATCAAGTATCTGTCGGTCTACATCTATGACAAGGATAAGCGTGTACATGCCGGCCGCGTGGCCGTCCTGCTTACTGCCAGCCCCAACCCCCGGCCAATGAGGTCCATCCAACGTCTGCTGAAGAAGAAAGACATCACCACCCTTGCTGTAGCCATTGGCCCCAAAGTCAACATGATGCAAATCAATGAGATCACAAAGGCCAACCCTGACAGCAGGGCCTACATCCTTAGCAGTGCTGAAGAGCTAGATGACAGGATTGTTGAGGTCACAGACTACCTGTGCACCTTGGGTCTGGAACCAGAGGTTCCTAAGCCTAAGCCCACACAAGCCGTTGTTGTGCCGGTGAACCCAGTCACGTCTGGAACTGGCTGGCTTTTAACTCCAACCGAGAGGGTTCTGACACCCACCACTGCTGCAACCTTGCCCATCAATCAGCTCTCCACAACTCAGCTGTCCACGTGGGCTATGAAAGACATTACCTTTGTCATTGAGGGCTCGGACAATGTTGGAGAGACAGACTTCAACAAGACCAAGGAATTCCTGGAGAGTATCATCACGGAGCTATCGGTGAGAGAGGAGTATGTCCGCTTCACTGTAGTTCAGTATTCACTTACCATCACAGTGGAGATCACGAGGATGGACTTGCGGCAACGACAACAAGCGCTGGAGGAGATCCGGAAGATCCGCTGGAGAGGCGGGTCGGCCACCAACACCGGCACCGCCCTGCGCACCGTGACACAAACCACCTCCGCTCAGACGCAGCCCTCTACAGAGCAGAAACTCAACATGGTGTTTATGGTTACCAGTAACCCACCTACAGACCAGATCCAGAGGCCCACTGAGCTGTCCAATACAGTGATTTACCCAATTGGGGTGGGGCCCAAGATCCGGGAAGTGGACTTAGAACCCTTCAGTTTCCCCCAGAAACCCATCATGGTTGACAGCTACAGCAGTCTGAACTCCATTGTGAACCAAGTGGTGAACATCACTCAGTACACCAGAATAACACAAAGCCCTACTTTTTCTCCCAGTGAACCAACTCTAGCTCCCAGACCTACCCTTCCAACTTCAGGTAATGTTAAATAATGGAAACGTCTTGCGTTAATTTCTTACTAAAATGTGTAGTTAAAATTAATTTTATTGGGGGTGCAGGCGGTGACAATGCACCCTCTCTGGTCAGATGAAAATGCTTTTCGAACATATTGAGTTCAATAAAATAATTTAGTATAGTTAAATTTGAAAATGTGGCCTGTGTTAGTCACATTAGAATGTAATAATAACTTATTTACTCTTTTTTTTTTTTTACAAATTTATTTATCTGGATAAATCGGGCTCTTTCACTTTGTACCCCTTGGGGAAAAAGTAGTGATGGCCAAATGAAGCTTCATGAACCACTTGCTGTATTTTCTAACCCCACTAGATGGTGCTCTCTGTTCAAAAAGGGCTCAAACATGCCCCAAAGCAAACCAAGAGTGCCATCTAGTGGGGTCAAAGAATGCAGCAAATGGATATGAAGCTTCATTTAGCCATCAGTATGAAAAAGCCTTCAGTCGCCTGTGGGTATAATGATTTAGTGCTGCTGCGAGTCGCATTATCCACAAGGGTATTTATATCTTATTTTTTTAAATGACTGTGGTTGTGGTTGTGATTGAATTTTTGTACAGTAGTAGACAAATTAGTAAGAAAGATTGAGGTTACAGTGATGCAGAGCATAGAAAACGAAATGACGTTTCGTCAATTTTCTGCGGTCTGCAGTTCCGTGTGACAAACCCATGGATATCATGTTCCTGCTGAAGGAGAGTATTGATGGAGCACCAGACCAGTTTGAGGACTTCAGGACATTTGTGAAAACATTCATCAGCAGTGCTAACATTGGTACTTACTGATCCTGACCCCAGGAAGCCATTCTCTTTGGCCAGATTACAAAAGCTGAATCATTGTGTTGTCTGACCCCGCCCCCAATCAGGCCCAAAACACACACAGGTGTCAGTTATCCAGTATGGCTCCAGAATTACTGAAGAGGTACCCTGGCGTGCTAAGCAGAGCCGAGATAACCTGCTCCACCTAGTGGACACTATGAAGAAGAGGAAAGCCACACCTGCTGCATTGGGTAAAACTATTAAACTGGGGAGTACTGAAAACTGTACCGCTGTTCTTAAAACCTAATTAGATAAAGCTGTTTTTTTCACCCAGGCACACAGGAAGTAGCACACCCCAAGGACTGAGTTGCGGACGTGTATTTCGTGTCACACAGGTGCTGCCCTTCGCTTTGCCGTCCAGAATGCCATCTCGTCCTCCACTGGGGGGCGCTCTGGAGTGGTCAAGATCGTGGTGATGCTGGTGACGGACAGGTCAACCGATTCCATCATGGAGGCGGCCAATGAAGCCATGACTGCTGGTATATATGACCGCACTTCCATACCAGAATGAGTAGAGACAGAACGAGTGATATCACAGAACTGGTGATGCCATCTGTTATCTTTTTCTGGACTTGTATGTTTTATTTATTTTAAAAAGAATGTGCAAACAGATAAGGGTAATTAGGGCTCCAGCTACAGAACCAGCAGGCCCTCTGGTGCTGGAACTGCTCATTCTAGAATTAAAAAGGACTAAAGGTGAATCCTGATCATGATGCATGTTTCACATTACCCATGGTGCATTGCATCGCCTTGCATCTGCTGTCCCCTCGGAATGATCCATTACCCATGATGCATTGGGTTTTATCTCTCTACTGGACTGTCACGTTACTTATGGTTCATTGTGCTCAGTGTCCCGCGGGAGGGCTCACTCGCATACATACAAATGCACATGCAAGCTGTTATTTCGCAGGAGTGTCCGTGTTCCCTATTGGCATTGGTTCCCTGTATGACCGCACCCAGCTGGACGGTCTGTCTGGGTACGGCATGCGGGGTAACGCCATGCATCTCAGCAGCGTGGAGGACCTGCAGGTCATGGCTGCCCTGGGCCACACCTTCATCGACAAGCTCTGTAGAGGTGAGGGGGCCCCAGAGATACCGGTAACACAACGGCAACGTCGTGGCTGCAGCTAACAGGGCCACGACCATGATGGTGGCTGGAGTAATTATGTGCGTTGTTTCCCTCTGTCCCCAAGCTGGTCCCCCGGGGGTGTGTGTGGATGACAGCGGGAATCAGAGGACGGTGAGGAAAAGGGCCCATGGAGGGGGGGGGGGCGTGTCCAGGGTGCGTGAGATCGATCTCGCACAGCTGCACTGCGGTCCTTCAGCTGTAATTATACCGCTGGTGCCTGGAGGACACCGAGGTCTCAGACTGAATGTTTTTGGTCGCTGTTTTCGTCTACACTTTCTGGCGTGGCTGTGTGTGTGTGTGTGTGTGTGTGTGTGTGTGTGTGTGTGTGTGTGTGTGTGTGTGTGTGTGTGAATATCAGATGACACTTTGTCTACTATAAGTTTTTGTGTATGTTTTGGTGGTCTGGTGTTTATCTGGCCTGGTGGTAATCATTAATTAGATAGGTGATGGGAATCTGGTGCTTGTGTGTGATGCATGTATCCATGTGTCTTAGCCTGGGGACACCTGGGTCCTGGCTGACCAGTGCCACAGCCTGCTGTGTCACCCCAATGGGGCTGTTACAGTCCAGAGCCACCGAGTAAACTGTGAGCGCCTGGAGAAGCCGGTATGCAAGAACCATCTGCACAGCGTCAAGGTGTCAGAACCCTGCGGCTGCCGTTGGGCCTGCCCCTGTGAGTCACGCCCTGCCCGTCTGTCACATACCACACCCACTGTTCCATTAATGCAGCACTGGGGCTGCTCCTATCAGATAGGCTCCGCCCTCATGCCACTGAGCACATCTAGTGTTTCAGTAATACAGCGCTGGGCTCCTCCCCTGTCCGACAGGCTCCTCCCACATACCCTAGGCCACAACCATCGCTTCAGTAATACTGGGTTGGGCTCCTCCCCTGTCAGATAGGCTCTTCCCGCACATCCAACGTCTCATTAATTAAGGGCTGGCACTGCCTCTCTTAGCTGGACCACACCATCAAATTCATAAAAGGTTTGGAATAGGTGATGTGGTCCAGTTGTGTGTATGTTTAGGTGAGTGTCAGGTCTTTGGGTTGGGGCTGTCCTCACTTACATACATGCAATTTTTTTGAGGGGAAAATATTTCTAGGAGACTTTGTATGGTGATTTAAATGGTAATCTGTCATTCATCAGTCACTGCACTGACTGTATGTCTCACTCTCCCACAATCCCTCAGGCGTCTGCATAGGAAGCTCAACTAATCACGTGGTGACGTTCGACGGGATAACCCTGAAACTTGAAGGGTTCTGCTCCTACAGTTTGCTCCGAGTCGACGGACCCGCCGGGGTGGAGGTTCTGCTGCACAATGGGCCCTGCCAGACATCCCCTAACCAGATCTGCATGAAATCTATGGAGGTTAAGAGTGGAGACCTGGTTGTGTTGCTGAAGGATGATATGACGGTAGGCCTTGATTTTCGCATGTAGCCTTCAACCTGGCCAATCAGGGTTGTATACAGGGGTGGGGCCACAGGGGAGCCGGCCCCACCTGACGGCTAATTGGCCCTTGGACTGCCCCCTCCTGTCATTCAAATCATATCATTGGTTAATAATAAGGTTGTCCCCTCTGTATGAATTATGCCCCTCTTATGCATCCCACCTTAAAAAGTTCTAGAAACGCCCAGGTACCTATGCTGCCTTGCAATGAAATACTGGCCCTAGACACCCAGCAAGCTACATTTGTGACATCTACAGCTCTACACTTGAGAATGCCAAGTTAGGTGCTTACACCTGTGAAAATGGGTTGCTATAAGTCACTATAAATGTGTATGAAAATGTGTCTGAGGCTCAGACCTTCCAAAGACACTCACATTTTAGCTGTAATGCCTCATTTGAGGGATCAGTGAGCTCTGTGAGCAAGAACGGGCAGTTAAGCGAATGAATAACACGAAGTACCATGCACTTGGTTGAGACTGGTGCCTCTATGTGTCCCATAGGTTACTGTCAATGGGCTCCCAGTTGCCGTTCCTCTGAGGACTCAGGGGGTGGAGGTGACCCAGTACGGGGCCGTGATGCACCAGCTGAGGTTGGAGGCTCTGGACTATGTGGTAGCGTTCACGCCTCGAAGCAACGAGTTCACCATCCAACTGAGTCCCACCACGTTGACCAACAATACCTATGGGCTTTGTGGTAAGTCTCCGTAGCAACCAGTCACAAGGGGTCCACTTTATTCTGTTTGTCTCTTTCTCAGGAACACACTGTACTTTGTCACAGATTTCATTTAGTTTTCTAATTACTTTTGGTTTTCATAAAAAGGTCATCCATCTGCCAAACATTGACTGTGTAATCCAGGCAGGGGACACCCTGGAGGGGATGCCAGCCCATAACAGGACACACAATCACACATACAGTCATGCTATGGGCAATTTATAGAGAATGATTTTCCACACTGTGTGTTTTGGACTGTCGCAGCAAACCAGAATACCCAAAGAGGTTTCCTCTACGGAAAACAATAAGAATATGCATACTCCTCACACACACAGGGCTAAGATTCGAACCCACAACCCTGGAGATATGTGGTGTTACCCACTGAGCCACCCAGGCAAATCAAGTACATTTCCTGGTGGTATGAACTGCAGAGATGAGAGCCTGATTTCCTATTTTTCCAAACAAAGTTCCTTAATCATCGTGCCACCTACTTGTCGCTACAGGTCACTGCGACCAGGATGATCAGAACGACCTAATTCTCCGTGACGGGACACTAACAGCAGATGCCATGGCATTCGTTCGGGAGTGGACCCTCCCCGGAGCTGACGGGACCCCTTGCCAGCCGCGTCGCAGCGAGCTGTGCACCCACCCCGCCACCAGCAGCTGCCAGGCCCTGCGTTCCGACACCTTTGCGGCCTGCCACGCCTCTGTGCCGCCTATGCCCTTCCTGGAGCTGTGCCAGCAGAATGCCTGCCACGGTGACGAGGTGTGCGACCTGGTGTCCGCCTACGCCCGCCTCTGCCGCATGCAGGGCGTCTGTGTCAACTGGAGGAACAGCGACTTCTGTCGTAAGAGAAATTTGCATTTGCACACAAATATGCGCAATGGTCCCGACATACGCCTCAGTAATCGAGCTGGGTGTAACGGTAGTGTCAGAGTTGCTGGTCCAGTCCACATGGACAGCCCTGAGGTTTTGAGTGCTGCGCCCATCTATGGTGTTATATACAGACAGCCCAGTGTATTGACAGTTCCAACCTGCCTGATATCCAAGACATCTGCACAAATAGATGTCTCAAGAAGACCAGACCCATTCTCAAGGACCCCTGCCATCCCAACCACAAACTTTTCACTCCTGCCATCAGGGAAACTAGTAACTGTTTCTACCCACAAGTAGTGCCAGTCGAAACAAGTATTGACCAGCCCTGCCCGCATGCAGCGAGACTTATTATGGACAGTTTCCACATTTTGACATTTCTATTTGATTTAATGATTTAAGAAATATTTGTGCTATTTTACGATTATTATTTTACTTATTTTCTTTATATATTTCTGTTGTTTGCTATAGGGAGCTGTCAGAGAACCTCATTTCATTGCCTCCATCTAGCGGTTTTTGCCGTACTGTTGTGCATTTGACAAACAAACATTGCTTTGATTTGGGTCTCTGGGTGTCCCGCGTCTTCCCAGCCATGCCTTGCCCCGGCACCATGGTATTTGATAGCTGCCACACCGGCTGTACGGAAGAGTGCCACATCACCGGCAGCGACAGGAACCACAATGGCTCCCTGTGCATGGATTCGCCCATGGAGGGCTGCTTCTGTCCCCCAGGACTGGTGCTGCACGAGGGGGTGTGCGCCAGTCCAGATGTATGCTCTCAGTGCCTGGATTCGCGAGGACAGTCTCACCGGGTCAGTGAATAAGTTAGTGCTAACAGAAGCCTAAATGGATTTGCATTAAACGGAAACAAAACAAAGGTTTTTCAAAGGATTTGAGAGTAACCAGAAACACAAACAAGCAGAGATTATCTAAAGATTAACTGAGCGATTGTTGGTGAATTGGCACACTCTTGTGGTTAGTTTTAGCAATGCAACTGGAATCCAATGAGCAATGCGGCTATTTAAAGCAAGCTGTTTTATATGTTCATTTCAGTTAAATATTCACTTCAGAACAATAGCAAAAACCATAAGAAGGTTATATTCATTAAGTAACAAAGCATGAGGAAGCTTCTGTTCTTTTCTGATGCCTTTTCTGACTGACTCTTTCTCTTCCGTTTCCAGTTCCTGGATACCTGGCTTTCTCCTGATAACCCCTGTCAGATATGCATGTGTCTGTCCAACCAGCAGATAAACTGCACCGCTCAGCCCTGTAACCACAAGACACGTAAGGACCCGCCTGGCTCATCTGTAATGTATACCTCAGCACTGCGGCTAAACACTCAAATTACTCAACAATTACATCCCTTCACTTCATGTGTACTACACATCAACAACATGACTAAAGACCCATCCCACCCATGATCAATATTGTATACTGACAGTAAGTTCCAGACCTATTAGAACCATGACAACATGCACAGGACTTAATCTACCTGGACAGGAAGATTAAGGACCTGTCATACGCATGTTGAGTCTGTTGACTACATGGCACCATCTGTGTGCTGGATCTCGTCCCTTAATCATCTGAGCACTGTTAAAGACCTGGGGGCTTATAGATACTGTGTGTGTGTGTTTGCATATAAATATATATATATATATATATATATGTATGTATGCTCAGCAGTATTGACTAGCAGACATGGGGCCGGTAACGAGGTTCCTGTGGTTTTCCACAGCTCCCGTGTGTGCCCCCTGCGAGGTCCTGAGAGAAAAAAAGGAGTCGCACTGCTGTCCGGAGTATGAGTGCGGTATGTTCTCCAGATCTCCAGTTCCTCTGTCCTTCTCCGTCCACTCTGCTGCCCTGTCTCTCCATCCTGGTCAATCTAGTTGCCCTTTATGTCTCCACTCCGAATGCTGTGCTGGTTATTAACCTGGTCGCCCATAATCTACCCGCAGTGTGTGATTTGGTCACCTGTGACCTCCCCCAAGTCCCCCACTGTGAAGATGGCTTGAGTGTGGTCCTCAGCAACCCTGGCGAATGCCGGCCCATCTATGATTGCGGTGAGTGCCTCCCCATACCGCATCCTAAGCTGTGCACGCACACATGCGTCTCTGCTTCGTTACGGGCTTGTTTACTTACACATGTCCATGGAGTGGTTTTCGTGGCAAACAAAAGTGCGTGACACTGGCATGGACGTTGGGAAACTGTTTTATTTGTGGGGTATCAGGTTTACAGAAACCGGGAAGGATAAGAGGGCAGGCCTAACCAAAATGGAGGATGCGAACAAAAGGAAACCAAACAAACGACAAATGCAGATCAAAAACAAAACAAAACAAAAGAACAGAAATGCGAATTGGCTCAGCCAGAGCCTAGGAAAAGCTAAAGGACACGATGCAGCTGGAGGGTGGTTTCGCGATCAGATTACCAGGAGGGGTGAAAGAGAGAGAAGGACAAACATGGGCGAATCACGAAACCAGGATTCAGTTAAAGCAGAACGGCCGGTGAAATGATGTCACCTCTCAAGGGGGCCGAGATGCCCATTTCTTGCAAGATGTCTGACAGTCTCTGGCTGTGTCTGTCCGAACTGAGGGGCGGCATCCAACGAAGGACATTTTTCATAGCCTTCGTAGGCTGCGTCCTTCAAAGGTTCACGCAATGATTCTTGGGATCTTGGCAAAAAAATAACATATTTCTAGGCCGCATTTGAAGGAGGCTTTGAAATGGGGCAGCCTTGTCGTGCCGCCGTAACACATTTGGTCTTCAGATGCAACCTTTCGAAGGATGCAGCCCCTGAATTCGGACACAGCCCCCGTCTCCCTCTTTTTCCAGCCTGTAAGAGGGAGGCGTGTCCCCAGCAGGCTCCGCCTCTCTGCCCCCCCCATCGGTTGCTGACCACAAAGCCCACAGAGTGCTGTGAGACCTACGAGTGCGTCTGCAACTGCCGCAACTCCACCCGCACCTGTCCCCCAGGGTACATCACCTCCTCGGTCACCAACGACTGTCACTGCACCGAAGTCACCTGCCTCGCCGACAAGGTGACCCTGTCCCCTCTGTCCATCCATCCATCCCTATCATCAAAGCTCTCCCAAACATGACAGCCACTAACCTTTTCCTGTGTCCAGGTGTGTGTGGTGTCAGGGGTGGTATACCAGGTGGGTAATCATTGGGAGGAGTCCTGTAAGACATGCCGCTGTACCGAACACCGTGATGGGGTCACAGGCCTGCACCTCGCCGAATGTACAGACAAGGTCTGCAACCAGATCTGCCCTCTGGTAAGACAAACCCCAGAACCTTCACCCCCCCTTATCCAGCCTGCTGTGACCTCCATCTCCAAGCACTTCTGCGGGTGACTGTCACCTCCCTCCTATTCTTTGACCCCAGGGCAGCAGCTACTCCCACAAGGAAGGGGAGTGCTGCGGAACATGCCAGAAGTCCAGCTGCCTGGAAGAAACCCGAGGGAGTCCCATGGGTGATATGGTCTCTGGTGGCCGACTGCGTATGGTAAGCTTCCCCACGTGAGAAATTAACTGTAACGCCATGGTACCGCTGCTCCTGTAGCTCAACAGGTAGAGCATTGTGCAAATGACGCAGTGGTTGTAGGTTCAGAATCCTGGGAGTGCACATTAATTGTAGCCCTTCCCACTACTGTAAATTGCTTTGGATAAAGGCATCAGATTGAAGTGGTACAACTGGCGTTTCTGTTGAAGACTTATGTTGAGGAGCCTTCTTGATACCTTTGAGGGGGATACCCAACCTGGATCACACCAGTGAATTATCCAGTTGTACAGACGTATAAATTCTTGTTTGTGATGGAGGGCGTGTCCAGTCAGTCGCTGTCTCTATGCAGGTGGGGGAAACATGGCGCTCACCTTGGGACAGGTGCGTGATTTATGAGTGCGTCAAGGTCAATGACGAGGTGTTCATCTCGCGCTCCAATGTGTCCTGCCTTGAGATGGACATCCCTCACTGCCCGCTGGGCACAGAGCTACGCTGCAGCACAGGCGAATGCTGCCCCTCCTGTCACTGCGGTACAAACACCTCTCCCTCAAATCTCAGCTTCCTGTCCGCCATCTTGGTTCCAGTCCCAGTATTCACTTCCTGCCCCTCTCTCTGCTCCTCCTTAAACCTCCACATTCCTTCCTCCTTCACCGCTCTAGTTCATGCTCATGGCTCAACCCAAAACACTCTTCAAGTAAAGCATAATAAGGTTCTAATGTGCTTTAAGTCTTTTGCTTTATTGGTTGTTCCTGAGAACTGCATGCATATTAATTGCATCTTCATAGTGCCTTAGCGGTAACTTTGGATGAGAGGGTAGGTGAATAATTAAAATGGACCCTTTTTGTTTTTCATTCCAGTGCCTCAGGACGTGTGTGTGATGAATCACACCATTATCGGGGTGAGAGACCTTCTCAGTACGCTTATCGAGTCCTTATACAGTCTCTGAGACTGATTAGTGCTAATTGCTGACTGGGTAATTTGATTCCTGCTAGGAAATACAGTCTTCCTTAAAATAAGGAACAAACTGCTGTAGGCAAAAAAAAAAAAAGTGAACAACCACTTTGCTGCCGCCAGCCAATTGCTCAGCAGTGACGTCTGAGTCGCAGTGTTTGATTGGACATGAAAACTCACACCCCTGTGCGTGACTTGTATTTGAACCCATCTTAACCCCAGGCAGCTTAATGTTAATGCTCAGTCCTGTATGGTTTAAATATATCTGATTTTTCTATTCTGTTATCAGTAAAATAACTGACTTGATATAGATAAAAATCACTTATTTTCATTTTTGGCACGTTATTTGGGTGTTTCCTTAAGACAAGCCTTGTTCTAATTCTTGTTGTCGAGGGTCGGAACCCATATCAAAGTTCAGAGTGCATGGTTATTTGTTCAGATCTCAGAAAAGGGAACTACAGTGATGCAGTTGAACAAAGTAACATAGAAAATTGAAATATGCAATATAAAAGTGCAAAGTCATTCTAAATGCTGACTTTAAGTGACATATTACCCATCATGCATTGTGCAGGTTGGTGAGGAGGTCATGGTGGATCTGTGCACACGTTGTCAGTGCTCATCGGAACCAGGAGCTCTGAAGAAGTTCCACCTCTCCTGCAGGAAGATGACCTGTTCGTCTTGTCCTGAGGTCTCCCCCCCCCAGAATTCCTGTTTCCACACCTCCATCATCATCATCCTCATCATCATCATCATCATCATCATCAACTTCACTATAATGTTGTCATTTAGCTCAACCATTTCCAAAGGTGTGGACTGATCCCATCCTTACCATCCATTGTCACATCGAAGTCTCCCTCCTCCTCATTCGTGTCATCATCTTCACCGTTCCCACCTCAGTTCTGGTTACAAATGCCAACTTCCCGCTCACATCTTCAGGGCTTCACCAAGGAGACAGTCCCCGACTCGTGCTGCGGTCGCTGTGTGGCTACATCCTGCACCGTCAAGCGCCTCAGTGGCACCGCCATGAGCCTCAAGGTCAGGGTCCCTCCACGCAATTACCCCATGGTGGCAGGATGTCCCACACAGCACCAGGAACCTCCTGGCTCACACTGTGGACTGTGGGTGCAAAGACCTCAGAGTGACACTCTCTCTGCCTCTGTGTGCGTGTGCCCTACAGCAATGTTTCTCAACTCAGTCCTTGGGGACCCCCAAACAGTCCACATTTTTGCTCCCTCCCAGCTCTCAGCCAATCAAAGCACCGAATACCAGGTACAGGTGTCCTGGAAGCAGGGAGGGTGCAAAAACATGCACTGTTTGGGGGTTCCCAATGACTGGGTTGAGAAACAGAGCCAAAAAAACCAAAGTGTGTTAAATCACACACACTGATCAGCACACCTCAGACATCTCACCGGCAACGCGGTCGCACGTGTCTGCGTGCCTGAGGCAGCATCTGTTGTTTTCTTTTCTTTTCCTTTTTTTTGCACGGCACCATCCTTGGAAGTGAGACCGTTCCTCCCCCACCCACGTTCTTGGTGTGTGTCCCTGTCTCCAGGCCAACGAGACCTACGAAGACGGCTGCACCCTCTACTCCTGCCGCCAGAACCGCAACGGAGGGCTGGTCCTTGAGACGCAGATCACCAGATGCCCCGCCTTCGACCGGGCTCGCTGTCTCGAAGAGGGGGTACGGGCCACACTCCCTACCTCCACCAAGGGGGGGTCATATCCCAAACCGAGGCTGCCACACATTTCCTTGACAGTATATGAAAGATACTGGCTATCCCGGTACTCTTGGTCCCTGGGGGTGTACTGCATTTTTAATACGTTTAATTATTTCTTTGGCAGTAATTTCACATTTTACAGCCCTTTTGTGCACGTCATTAGTTGCGCTCTGTTGTAAGGGGCACCCGTCCCTGACACACACTGCAAAGGCTGCAGAACACACATCACTGCGGCCGCTGCTCACGGGCGACATACATCCCATGCCCATCTCCCTGCCGAGTGGGAGGGAGCACATTTATGTAAGAAAGTGCAGTTTCTGTCACTCGTGCATGGAAACAAGCTGATCAGTAGTGGGTGGATATCTCTTCACCAGACTCGTTTTTTTTGTTTGTTTTTTTTTTGGCCTGCCATGTTTAAACTGGCAGCACAGATGTGTTACCATGCGTTATAAAAAGCGCTCACTGCTGCCGTTTCCACGGTGCCCATTTCTACGGACTTGCGGCAGTGCCGTGTCTGTGAATGTCTGATTTCTATGTTTTTCCGCCCATCCCAGGGGAAAATCGGCAAGATTGGGGACACGTGCTGCGAGACGTGTGAGTATGACTCCCCCCCCATCTGACACCTCTCCACTCTCCCCTGCGCGTTTACCTGCAACGGCTCTGGTTCTCGACACCGTTCTGTGGTGCAGAATGGCTGTCCCAGAAGTGACCCTCTGACGGAGGGAGACGGGGATGTAGGCTGGGATGCCCGCAAATGTATGCCTGCTCTCTGTGGGCCGATTGTGAGGTTGGGGGGGGGGGGGGTCTGTGTTATATTTAGAGACAGGCTACCCTACCCGTTTTCTGGGGTGTGGGGGTTTAAATGAGCACTCTCTGTCCTCAGGCACAGAACCAGAATGCAGGAAAACCACTGGAGTCCTGAACTACATTAAAGTGGACGATTGTCTGTTTGAGGATCGACTGCAGCTGCACTACTGCGAGGTGCGAGTGCAGACGCGCAACACGACACATAATGGACCTTCACTCTGCCCCCCATAAAAAGAGACGCGCATACTGACCTATATGTTAAGAGTCATAACAAGAAGCAAATCTAGGGTGTTTAACTTGGGGAGCAAAAGAGGGGCCATAATTCATACAGAGGGGCCTACTTTATCATTAGCCAATGATATGTTTTGAATTGGTGAGTGACAGGGGAAGGGGCACTCTGGGGGCCAATCAGCTTTCAGCTGGGATTAGTGCACCTGTGGCCCCACCCCTTTGTTTCCCCATGCTAATCTTTAAAAATAATAAAATAAATGACTCAGTATATGTTTTGAAATGGCTTCCTTTAACTTCTACGGTAATTAGCCAGAATCTATCTTGTCCTGACCTGTTACCAGATGTTTCATTCCCTCCCTGCCCTCTCATTCTCTCTCCGTCTCTGTCTCCCTCCCACTTTGACCCACCTCTTCTGCAGGGCAAGTGCCAGAGCAAGTCGATGTTCTCCCTGGAGCGGGATGTGATGGAGAGGCAGTGCGTGTGCTGCTCAGCCCTGGCGACAGAGGCCCTCAGCATCTCCCTGCACTGCCCCAACGGCACCGTGCTCCAGCACCGGGTTCTGTCTGCCACCGCGTGTGACTGTGTGGCCCAGCGCTGCCCAGACCACTGAGGACAACTGAGGACCGGCAGATGGGGGAGAAGTAGCCCGATAGCACGCACCGCTAGCATCTGACACTATCGGTGTCCACTGGTCCATGCAGACATAAAGATATAGTTATGGGACTATTTTTATAATCCTATTCTGATTTATTTCACTGCACTTAATGCTTTATCTTGCCATATTGAGAAAATATTAATTTCAAAACAAAACAGCTTCAAGCGCATTGAACCACATACCATGTATTAGCCACACTTGTCAATACTGTAAACCAAAGGCAGCAATTAGCGATGTGATTTTTGCTTGTAAATATTCCGAAGAGTAGGTATTGGGCTGGAAGACGCTTTTCTCGATTAAACCATGTTCTCAGTGGCACAGTATGTCTTTTCTTTTGTCTCCACTTTCATTTCCTGATTATGTATGAGTCAAATGCACCCCACATCTATTCAAAGGTTGTTAGACCGCCAACCTGGGGTGTGTAGTTGCTTACTACAACTTGGTTTGCAGGTTGACCCCCCACACCCACACGATTTTCTGAGGCAAGTGTGTGCGAAATTACGAGAGAAATCGCGTCTCATATCGGGGTAGGGGTAATTCCCAAACCGCGGCCCGTGGCTAGTGTTCCAGGAGTTTTGCGGAGGTGTAGGTTAATTTACGAAAATCAACTATATATTTTCGATTTGTTATGACCCCTCACCTTCCTGCGTTCTGTTCGCATCTGAAAAAAATGGAAACGATTAAACTTATTAAATTGCCGAACGATCCATCAGTATCCAATGATCTTTTTAACGGTCGGTGATACTTTTGTGCAACATGAACCGGTCCGTGGACATCATAAGTCTGGCAACCCCTACAGTACGGGACACAACATTTTTCAATTAGAAACTCCCCTGTCCAAATTAATTGAAACAAACTGTCGAGTCTAGCCTATATGCAGACAGACTGACCACAGTTAAGACGGACATCACAGTCACATCAATCCATACTTATCGCCTTTGGGTCTGGATTTCGGACTTGGTGGATTGATAAAAAAGTTGTATGGGAATAACCCATAATGGGGGGGGAGGGGAATCTATCACAGGGCGCACATACCAGTCATGCCTATGGGGGATTTGGCGGCTCCAATTAACCTTAGCATGTTTTTGGACTGTGGGGGGAAACCAGAGCACCTGGAGGAAATCCCACGACGACACGGGGAGGCACCCGAACCCCAGAACATTCTCTTGAAACATACATGGATGGCTGAAGCACAGTCATACCACCCAGCTCTAACCCCCACCTGAGCAGGCCTGCTCTGTCCATCCACTCGGCGCACTCTCTGCCCTGTTGGCTGTGCAAACCATCAGGTCCCAGACCACTGCATGCATGGCTGTGTGATAGTTTGTTTAAATTAATTTGCACAAGGGTGTATATGTAATATACATACTCCACCCTAACGTTTGTAATATATTGTGGGGGCCACATGAGCATCTGCAGAATCTTTTAGCCTAAACAGGACCTTGTGTGTTGATCTGCCTTGTATAAAAAACAAAGTTACAACCAGAGCTTTCCTTGTCATCGTATCCATAACATCGCCAGTACTGTCTGTGTACTTAAAGGGCTAAGTCACGGCAAGACTGGCTCTAGGGACGATAATGGCTTTCCCGATTACAAGATAGGCTTTTTAATATTTTATTCGAGGGGGGCGGATTTATTTACACACGGAAAGGTAACCGAAGATACAGCGGAACAATGCAGCAGAGACGCGCTGGGTCGCGTACGTTTGTACTCGGGGTTGACTGCGGTTCAAAGGGGTCGTCAGTGCGTCGCATTAGACGGACTCAGCGAAGTAGCCATTGAAATTAGCACGACGCTGCATTTCACACTCAGGAAACGCGTTTAAGTTTCATTAAATAAAAAAAAATCTAGAAAGAGGAGACCCTTAAAAATTTATCATCCTCTATATTTATAATAAAACTGCTGTTTCAGACTTGACGTTAGTATTTTTTTTATTTTTCAGATTCACAGTATTTTAATCTTAAACGGGGGTATAAAGGCCGGGGGTGGGGGAAATATTTAATTTGGCTTCATTCATCCCACCAAAAAAATAGAACATGTAAATTGCTAAGTTCTCATACGCAATCTCATCATATTATTAAATCGTCGTCCATCAAAGTTTAAAGACGGTCAACAGGTGCATTAATCGCAAGGACTGGAAATCTGGCCCAGCTCTAAACTCTCTAGCAAGCAGTCGCAGCCGCCCTTAAATTAAGCCCGCACAGACACCTTGAGCGGATTGCTTGTTGCGACGGCTCTCCCACGTCCTCTCACCCGTATCTCCACTCAGCATGGCAGACAACAGAAGAGCCCCGGGCACTGGTAAGTGGGTCACCCTCTTTTGAGCAATTTTTGGAAGCCGGCCTTTTTTTTACGCTGATCGCCTTTGGAAAATCTTTTTTAAAATGTAATTGTGCCCTGGATAGAGTGAGTCGATTGCACTAAATTGGGTAATCGGTAATCAGACGCCCTGCCCGCTTACAACTGTTGCGCCTTCCTTCAGAGTGCATTGTTTATTTATAGCATTTAATCACAACTTCAATGGTGGAAGCCTTTTCTCACATATAGCAAGTATTATTTCCTGTGTGTGTGTACACATACATATGTAATGCATATGAATATAACTGAATATATGAAAATAACACGTAAACATATAGAATTAATCGTACTATCTTCTTTTAACACTAACATGTAACACTGTCTTCTGTGTTGTTCACCTGGACAACTGAGGTCAAAGACATGACTTGCAAATGACCTTGTAGCTTGCCAACAAGTTTATTATTTGTGTATGGCATCACTTACTGAGAGCTGTTTTTCTTTATGTGTTTTGGACGGCATTTTTTTAGTAATATTATATACAAAAATATGGATTTTTGTTTAATAAAAGCCTCTGCATGTGAAGCGAACCGTCAAAATAAACTTTCCCGTAAACTGTGACGCAAAACACGACCTCTTATTCTATAGCAAAATGTTGTTGATAAACTTAAGTGTGTGGTACTCTGATCCATGTAAATAAAGAGTACTTTAAACGTCGATGGATGTGACAGAATGGACTCTATCTGTCCATGGTGCTGAAATGAAGTGGGTGGAGAAGATTTTCTGACACATGGTCAGGCTAATGCAATGGTTCAGTCACAAAACCCTACATTTTACCCAAAAGAAAACACGAGGAAAAAATAAATGCAATGCATGTTTTGTATTTTTTATAGAAACACAGCATGGAGCAGCGGTGGGAGTTAAAGTCTCCACTGCCGTAAGCGAGTCTTCCTCGATCCATAGCGACCGATTCTTTGGCATTCCAAGAGAAATCTCCGGGCTGGATTTCGACACGGTCGCCGGAGTGTTCGACCTTCCAGACTACATTGAGGAACAATCCGAATCTGTGAGTACACAGAAACTGAAGCGAAGTTCCTGATGATCATCTGGCCTTACATTTTTTTTTGTGCGTGTAGGTTCGTGTTTTTGTCAAACTTAACTAAAAAAAAAAACGCACGGTTCTCGTCTCCATGCAAAATGGATATTTTAAACAAATGCAAAATTGACAAATGTTAAGTATAGTTTATTTGATGTGTCAATAAAGCTTCACTGCCATGCCTGAGAATAAAATTGTTATGACATTTAAAAATATACTGCACAGCTAATTTTAGCCAGTTGGGAGAGAGAAAGGGCTCATTGATGAAGTATTACAGCACTCATTATGCTCCGTGCGTATTCCATCTGATCTAAAATATTGAGATGCCATTTTCTTCGATGTGGCCAGTGTTTTACAGCGGACGAATGTCGTCCTCGTGTCTAAAGTGATCCACCTTTAAGACCTGCTTAAATTGCACAGGTGCTTCTTTGTTCTCCGAATTAGGCAATGACGAATCACGAGCGAAGTTTCTATGGCGATCCTTTGTTGCGCTCGAGCCAAGGAGCCCAGTCAGCGGAGCGCAGCGCCAAAATCGGGCGAGCAGATGGGTTTCATGCATTGTAGAGGGGATAAAGCATCAGTTGATTGAGATATGGATTGTTCTCACTCTTTTGGTGAATGCAATACGGACGTGCACTGACTTCGCCCGTCAGTGCTTGCGCAGCGGGAGAATAGCGTCTTTACACCGATTATTATTTGCCTTTTTCGTTTTAAAGAGCAGTACCATGCCGCATGCGAGAAGCGAAGACAAAATGCGAGTAAGTACCCTGTGCTTTGGAATTAAGTAACAGTTATTTGTGAACACTGATGTATGAGGTTTTGTGTTTGCGTGACAGGCATCTTCCAAGTTACAGCATATTTGTGCAACTTAATCTATTACGCATGAAACACACTTTGAATTTCAGAAGCGGAAACTTTCTTAGTTCATTTTGGAACCAGACCACTTTGAACACTTTTGTTCAGTGCCGCCCCGTTTTAAACTCAGAAAGCTGGAGCTCACTTTATAACAGAATGTGTTAATTGCAAAATAAATAGCCCGCTTTACTGTTGCGTGTTTCTTCCCGCAGGGGGCCAACAAAGTGGAATCTCTACAGGAGACGTGGAACGGTCTGTACTTCAGCGATGGGAAGAGGAAAGTGGATTACGTTCTCGTGTACCATTACCGGAGACTGTCGTCCATCCGCGGTTCCCCGGGTCAGCACCGATTATCCATTATATCTAACGGCAGTTTTCCCGTCTCTGCCGGCAAGAAGGATGCGCAGGAAGTGAAGACGGAACGGGAGGTGGCGGTGGAGTTTGGACCGGTGGACCACGCAGAAGAGGAGAAGGTCATGATCCGGGAGGAGTTTGAAGCAAACCTGATAGATGCTGGTCTCGAAATTGAACGGGACAAAGAAGTAAGTAAAACCTTTGGGTTCATCCAAGTGCAGGAACGGTCTGTCACTCACAGGACTTGTCCAGGCGAGTGGCAGGATTTTGCATGTGCTCCATCTTTGCTGTGAACTGATAGTAACTGCTGGTCAGGGTGGTCCTTTCTGGCAGGGTTACCAGTAGAGTCTGTGCCAGTAAGAGACAGTTTCCCAGATTCACTTTCCCAATGGTAGTCTTGTAATTGCACAACTAAATGACATCTTTGCCTTATGGGAACATTTTTAGAACTCGGGACTGTTTTTCCTTAATTTTAGTGCTTGACCTGATTTTCATGCGTCTACCCTCAATATTCTGCATGCCAATAGAATAACCCTCTTGGCTGATGATTGGTACATAATTATATTGTCAACAAATTATACACAAATGTTACAAGTTGCTTGCAAAGGCTCTGTTTTGTGACTTACTAAAATAGTAGTCTGCTAAATAAACCGGTTGGAAATGTAAAATTGTGATCTAGCCATGGATGTCCAGTAAGAGTCTATGTGTTGTGAAGGAAAATGCATGCTTTTGGATAAACTCCTGTAATATGAATGGCAGTGAAGCAGTATTTGTGTTATTCATTGCAGACATTTATTGAATGGGTAAATACTTCTCAGTATTGGTTGAAGGGATTATTTGTTGTTCTACAGCAGTAGCATGTCACAGAGTAGTAAATTGTAGAGGGGGTGTGCGGTGCGGTGCAGGGGAGACATTGCAAGTTTCCAGACATATCTGCATCCAGTGGTCCATTTTAGGCTGATGGTCAGCATAACCGAGGTCCTGTTTACATGCTACAGTAACTGTAACTGGACAGTACATCTATGACTGTAGTTACACCAATGAAAATAGGGAAGGTTTCTGGGTGTCTTTGACTAAATAAAGCGTGACTACACACCAATAATAACAAAGCATGAACTTATAATCAGGTTATCTTGTGTTCAGCAGTAAAGCATCATAAACAAAGATGGCCAAGGATCAAGGGACATGAGATTGAATTAGCCCCCCCCCAGAGAACTAGCGTAATGGGAATCACACTAACTAGAAGTCCTGGGTGGACAGTTGTTGTTTCAGAGGTACTGAGGAGGTGCTGAGGAGGTACTGAGGAGATACTGAGGAGGTACTGAGGAGGTATTGAGGAGGTACTGAGGAGATACTGAGGAGGTGCTGAGGAGGTGCTGAGGACACAAGACGATGGATCTGTTCACAAATGGCCCTATTGAGGTGCAGCTCCCCTTTATATTCCGGGATTAATGTGCTTAGGTTAGGCGCACAGGGCTCTAGACCACTCAACTCTTACCCACAGACTGGCAGGCCCGCACACAGGAAGTACAACTGTTGGGTCGAGACCCAAAAGTGGGTCACAGGATCATTTTCATTGTGATGAGTAGCATTTGGTTAAAACGGAAAAAGTTTTTTTGTCATGTTACACTGTTTTTGTTGTTTTATTTACTATTATAATTTTAACAATTATTATCTGAAATAGTGCGTGATGGCTACTGTTACTGAATTATGTTCAATTTTATTTTTCTGTAAAATAAATTTGGTTCAAACTTTTTAAAAATTGGGTCATGACCAAGTTAAAATGAGGGTCTGGAGGCTAAACCAGTTGAGACCTGCTGTTATAGACCGTTGACCCCCCCTCCCCCCCCCAAAAAAAAACTGATACACTTAAATGCTTTATTTAGTTAATCAGTAAGCTTCTTGAGTTTGCGGGCATCCTTCGAGTGGTCTCTGCGCATGCACATGTAGATCCCTGGATTCCCAGTTGGTCCTTGGCTCAGAAGTGTCACCAGGAGGCCGGTGTCTGGTGACATGGAAGCGTGGTCCGCTCAATTATTCACCAGCACGTGAAGTTTGATTGAAGAGGACTGCGGCATGTGCGTGGACTGCGAGCACCGTACGTGTCCCTCATCTGCCTCCGTCCGTCACTTGAGCCACGGCGGGCGATTGCTCTGGGCTTGTTTAACGGGCCGTGGGTTGAAGTTCATGGCCGATTGAACTACGGGGTCAACCCAAGAGGCAGGGATCAATTTAAAGATCTGCATTAATGGGTGCTGGATGCCTGAGAATCAATGGATGGATTGATGCTAATGAAACAACTGGGTCTGGGTATAGATAGGGGTTTCTGTGTAGAGCACCAGCACACACACTCTCAGAAAGGGGTGAAAAATTGTAACTTTGCTTGTCACTGGGGCTGTACCCTCAAGGGTCTGGCAATTGTACTCTCAACTGTAGGTACTTGTACATTTTAAGGTACAGAAATGAACATAAGGTACAGCCCCAGTGATAAACAAAGGTACAAATTTTTACCCTTTTTTTGAAAGTGCATGGATGTGGTTTGGACACCTTTGTGGACGAGGCATGGAGTAGATGTGTTTATGTCCAGCATTGTTTTAATGCGAGAGGGGGATATAGGGCTCTCGAAAGAACAAACAGGCACGCTTCGGTCCGTTCAGAAATATTTTATTAAAAGTGATACAAAATTATGAAATATAAAGTGAGACAAAACCATGAAATATAATAAGCATTGGTAAGTAGTCCCTTTAATGATTACAAAATTATTAAATATAATAAGAAAAATTATGAAATTACATAAACATTGATAAGTAGTCCAAAACCATAGAAAATTAGGGAATATCATAAATTTTTCTGAACGAACCGAAGCGTGCCTGTTTGTTCCTTCGAGAGCCCTAACCCTAACCCTATCCCTAACCCTATCCCTAACCCTAACCCTAACCCTAACCCTATCCCCTTTCACATTAAAACAAGCATGTCTGCATTATGAGATTAATATCAAAAACAATGTTGTATGTGTTTTTATAAAAAGACAAAATGCTATGACTGTGTTATGTTTAGGCCAATAAATGAGTATGTTCTCCAGATCAGAGGTTTGGAAGGGGTCAAGACAAATATTTGCTCTGCTAAAGACAAGACTTTGCATCACGGTGATTAAGCACCACAGAACCCTGTCTTCCCTCCACTTCCTTGCAGTTAATTATCTAAAATGTCAGGCGCAGGATTCATCACAGCAGGTGATGTCACTTCCTCTTTTGGGTCTTTGGGAGAGCCTGAAAGGTCACCTCTGCTCAGTTTCCCCATCTCCATCTCCACCTCAGGCAGGGCTAGCATCGACCTAATTGGCTACCCCTGCTGATATCAAAATGCTAATTGGAATATTTTATCCTAATTAACCTTCCAGAAGCCACTTTTTGTTGTCCTTCGTATTGGACTGGAAGGAAGCGTTATGGTTTGATTTGCCCAATGCATAAATGCACCACTCACTGTCAAAATGCTTGGGTGCATGCAGGAATGGTGCGTCTTTTGCAATTTGGGGTCTTTGACTTGCTCCTCCACCTATTCGCAGCACAAGGTCCAAGGAGTTGGGTTCATTCGACTTCACGCCCCCTGGCAGGTGCTGAGCCGGGAGGCTGAATTTCTGAAGATTAAGCTGCCCACAAAGAAGGTGAGAGAGTTCTTTCACATTTATCATGAACTTCTGATGCATCATGGCAACGAACGTGTACTGCCATCTCTGTACAACGCCTGTCCTTTGAGGATGTCACCGGGGCAAGTTACTGATATATGGTTATCGTGCAGCTAATCCTTTTATAACTTTTATTCTAAAACCATTTAGTGCTACGAGCTAAAGGAGGGCAGTGGGATTTCTGGGAAAATGAATGCATTTTGGCACAAGCTCAACCAGCCATTCCAGCCCAAAGTGCCCCATGCGATGGGCCAGAGTCGCACCAAGTTCCTCTCACACTCATTCTCCCGGGACAAGCTGCACCTGTAAGTATCTCCAACGTGGCTCGGTATGGGACTCAGTGCTCTGGGTCCTGAGGGCCACAGTCTTTGCCGGATTCGAAATCGGCCATCTTTCAGAATGCCTGTCTTTTCTGTTGATAAACATGCTATGGGATTTTGTCAGCCCCAAGTAATAACAAATTACCTTTGAAAGTCATGGGACGCTTCGCTGATTTGAAGAAAAACATCCAATGTAACAAAGACGTGTCCTGGTTGATCACAGAGCTCAACCTCGTCGTTTCATAGGAGACCAGCCTCTATTTGACAGAAAGATTTTAAGGATGAATTGGAGAGTAAAATTAGGCCAAAATGGCCTCTTCAGTTGCAGAGCTTATTAATTCTTTAGATAAGAGGTGTAGCTCAATGCCATCTCTCCAGCAGAAATGAGCAGAGCCTTCCACAGTCTGGCAAGGCCAGAGGCAGGCCAACCCTTCTCATCGCTTGGGGGGTGTTCATTCATGTCCATGTGTGTCCTATGACTTGGGTTAGAATGCTATTGTTCCTTGTAAACAGCTCGCTTCAAACGGTCTGGAGCTTGTGGCGACATGTTGATTGTGACATTATTTAAAAGCACCTTCCTTCATTTTTCCTTTTTGCTTTGGGTAGGTACAACATCAAGCAGAAGGACACGTTTTTTGACAATACGACACGCAGTCGAATAGTAAGTTCCTGTATAGTCATGTCATTTCATTCACATCCTAATCTTCTGTGTGTAATTATGGAATATACAGGGTTTTTTTTACTGGAGGTACTGTCTGCCTCGTTTTTATGTCACTTTGGACAAAAGCGTCTGCTAAATAAAGAAATGTGAATGGTAGTGATATGTCTGTTTTATTCTGTGAACTGGAGATGGCCCTTTGTAACCGTATCTGCAGCCGCACATAAGAACATAAGAACATAAGAAATGTACAAATGAGAGGAGGCCATTCGGCCCATCAAGCTCGTTTGGGGAGAACCTAATATGGCTGCCCAGTGCTGGATACTTTTTCTCATGTTAGCTTGCTGCGTTTGAGACGGGGGAGCGCGGTAATGTGTGTCGCCAGACATCTCCCACGGGGGAGGTAAGGGGTCTTTGCCCACTTTTAAGGAAGTGCTCTCATGTGCTTGCCTGCCCTCCCATTCCCAGGTTTACGAGATCCTGAGGCGTACTTCCTGTGTGCGGGCCTGCCAGTCTGTGGGTAAGCACTGAGCTGTTGCCTGAACTCGCTCTTCTCCAAGGAACTCCCTGGACTCCCGGGTTTGTGGTGTGTGTATGTGTGGTGTG
>JAODLD010000069.1:25108338-25127570 GCA_026781065.1 Mormyrops boulengeri | reverse complement strand
CCCCCCCCCCCCCCCCCCCCCCCCCCCCCCCCCCCCCCCCCCCCCCCCCGGGGGGGGGGAGGACCGGGTGGTCTGACAGCCTCCACCATATGGCACCTTGGACGGCACCGTGAAGTGGAAGAATCGCCAGCAGGGTAGCGGTGTGGAAGGAAGCCTTTGCTGAATGTGGGTTTAATGTGCGTGTCCACCCCCGCCCGGCTACCCCACACATTCCCACATGCGACAGGGTTTAACACCCAGTCAGCCTTGAAGGACGTGTCCCCCTCCTTACCTTATGTCTGCGTGTGCCGGGTCCATATGGCGACGGAGCCGCCCTGCCGCGTGTCAGCGGTGAGCGAGCACCCCCCCCCCCCTCAGGGGCATGGACGGGTGTCGCTGAGTTCAGCGCCAGTGTGGGAAAGCCGGCTCAGCTCAAGGACGGGACTGAGCAGCATGTGGGATTCGGGAAGGGAAACACCCTGCCTTTATACGTGGTATTTCCTGTTTTCAGGGGGACGGGTGAACCATGTGTCCAAAACAGGGGTGTTTCTCCTGGGAATGAAAGACCAAACAAAACAACTCAGGGCAAAGGTGACAGTCAAACACCTCTCTCAGGCTTGGATTTAATCGGGGGGTGTACTCTATAAATACCCAGCAAAAATAAACATTACGTGAGATATTAATTATCAATTAACCTGAATTTGCACCTGACTCAGTCTTTTGGGATGGACTAGCCCTCTCTTACAGCCACACGCACACACACACACCTAGCCTTTTATTAGAATGAGATACATGCCAATGATATTACAAGCATGATGGCTAAGCTACATGCTAACCCTGTTTGGTGCAGTCCTTCTTCCAGTGTGAGTAAAGTGGGTCACTCAGTTCCAGGGTTGGGCTCGAGCTGGGGGACCCCTTAGGGAACTCAGTCCCTGCCGCTCTGCTTATCAATTATCCTCATTATTGTGGGTTAATCGCTAACGTGTTAATGTCATCCCTAAGAGTACTGGTTCCGTTTCTCTGACTGAGGCTCTGTCAGTTCTGTACACATGACCCAACCAGAATCTCTGCTCTGCTCTGCAGCGATTAGGTGAAATTGTTTTTTTTTTTGGGGGGGGGGGGGGTGTATGTGTGGCTTGTGGTTCAGGAATTTACCTTTTTCCTTCTCTTCTAGGGGTTTCTACGCTAATAGCTAAAGGTGTCTATGACTCAGCCTTTCCCTTGCATGATGTGAGTTAACTTTTTTCTTTTCAGACTAGAGTTAACTTCTTTTGTCATTGTGCTGAGTATAGATACAGAGCTAATGGAATGCAGTTAGTGCAAGTAAATTCAAATTATTGAAATACAATAAATATATAAAACTAAATTATTGGGTTGGCGCCCCGCCCTGGGTTATTCCCTGCCTTGCACCTATCGATTCTGGGATGGGCCCTGCACCCCCTTAACCCAGCACAGGACAAGCGGGTCTAGAAGATGAATGGATGGACAATAACTTATAAATGCAGGAATACAAATTATGGTTGCGTGCAGATTTCTATATGAGAGTCTGGAATATAAGGTGCAGACAGGAATTGCAGAATGATTGAATGTGATGAGTATGATACATAGAAGACACCACAGAGAAACTGGATCATGTTAAACTGTCCAGAGTAAATAGATGGATTGGACTTCGAAGAACTATTCAGAATTATTTTTGAGCTAATAATACTTCTGATTATGATGCACTTGCTTTGCACTTTAAATGTATGTACGGTGAGATATCCCTCACACCTCCAGCATGACCTGCCTTGTTTATCTTTCCTTTGTTTTGTGCATTTCTGTTTTTTAGAATATCCAGCTCGTCTATTGTACTTTGCATTAATTTTCTCCTCTATAAACAATAAATAAGACAAAAAGACATACAAACAGTGATATATACAATGTGTAAATGAGTAGTCAGCGTGGACAAAACGATGTTCCATGGGGATCCCAAGTTACATTATATTCTGTGCCTTTAACCATGAAATGGGCTGTGCTTCTCTTTACCCGTTTGTCTCCGCTTCACAGGGTGACTTTAAGGACACTGGGGAGGACCACAAAAATGACAGACAGGTCAGTGGAACTACATGAGGTCATGCTATCAAACCTGCTAATTTAATAGTCTGCCTACATCTAGTAGTAGATCCATTACTTCTAAGCATAGTATTTCATGGGTATTTCCTTGCTTTCCTTTAAGAAGTTTGAGCACAGCTTTGTAATATACCCAGTTTTGGGGCATTTTAGGTCCAGAAAGTTCAAATCCAGACCAAGATTTTGTTTCTACCAACAGGTTGAGTACTCTGTGACAGTGACTCTTGATGTTCAAATGGTTGGTTGAAACAAAATCTTGGTCTGGATTTGTACTTTCTGGACCTGAAATGCCCAACACTGAATATATACGGTGTATTGATGAATAACAATAATACTTCTAAATGGTCACTTTCTTGTCTTCCCAGCTCTTGCATGAAGAATGGGCAAGATATGGAGCCTTTTACAAGTACCAGCCTGTAGATCTTATAAGGTATTTTAGCATTAGGCATCGACTCACCTCTGCAGCGTGCGGTTAACATAGACACCTTGGGCACTAGGCGCTGTTTGACTGTCCTGGTTGCCCTGTGCCTTTCAGGAAGTACTTTGGGGAGAAGATCGGTCTGTACTTTGCCTGGCTTGGGGTCTACACCCAGATGCTCATCCCCGCCTCACTGGTCGGCGTCATCGTCTTCTTCTACGGCTGTGCCACCGTGGACACCGACGTGCCCAGGTACACGCTGGTCCTGCCGGGTGCACGTATGTGAGAGGGTCTCTGATTGGTCCCATCATTATGTGTTCCTGGAGATCAACAAATAGAGGCACTAATAACTGAAAGGTTGTGGGTTCAAATACCGGGGAGCACAAATAAGTTGGAAACCTTACCGCTATTGCAAGTCGCTTTGATTAAAAGTATCAGATGATATATAAGGAACATATAGGTCATGAGTCGTAATGAGGTTAGGGTGTGTGTGTACCAATAAGTTTCTTTTAAGTGGCTGTATTACACTGAGACTGAGAATGACTGACAGGCATTGCACTATGTCTACAGATGCCTGCATCATGCACTACAGAAGCCCCCCCTCCCCCAAATATTGACATTCACCTCCCGTTGCAGTACCCTGTTCAAAAAATCAGCCCTGTTTATATGGGTGGCACTGTGTAGGCCAGCCCAGTCATGTGACCCTGTCTCCCCCCTGCCCCGGCCCAGCCTGGAGATGTGCGACGAGGGGCAGAACTTCACCATGTGCCCGCTGTGCGACGTCACGTGCGATTACTGGAAGCTGAGCAGCGCGTGCAGCACGGCTCGGGCCAGCCACCTTTTTGACAACCCCGCCACCGTGTTTTTCGCCATCTTCATGTCCCTGTGGGGTAGGAGCAGGCCCCCGGGGGCCACTCACACCGCCAAATTCATGCGTGGAGATTGTGTGTGTGGTAGTGCTTGTGAGTTTATGGCTGAGTGCTGATTGGTTCATCCTGGACCATGTGACCTATTTCATTGTGACTGGAAGATCAGTCACATTGTCTGTATGTAAGGTCACTGTGGGTGGCACGGTGATGCAGTGGTTAGCACTGTTGCCTCATAATTCTGGGACCAGGCTTTGAGTCTCCACCATGGCTCCATGTATGTAGAGTTTGCAAATTCTCCCTTTGTCATCATGGGGTTTCCTCTGGGTGCTTTGATTTCCCCCCACGGTGCAAAGACATATAACTAAGGTTAACTGGAATTACCAAATTGCCCATAGTGCCTGTTTGTGTGAATGGTGTGTGAGTGTGCCCTCCTGGGTTGGTACCTGTAGGCTCTGGACCCCCTGCAACCCTGAATAGGACAAGCGGTGACAGGAAATGGATGGATGTGGTTGTGATCTTGGTTGAGGCCCATTATGAGATTTTGTCTCAGTGTCTATCCTCCTTAACCTGCATTTGTTAATCTCTCTCCATCCAATATCTCTCCTGTCGCAATGTTCCTCATACTGTGGTACTGGCTGGTCTGCCGGCCAGTGAAGCCTTTACAGGGGGGGAAAAAGGCAAGTGGCACGATTTCAGTTTGGATCGGCGGGTGTCAGTTACCCAGCTGGCCCCGCTGCCCGCTTCTGGTGTGTTTAACACAGACAGACGACAGACGGATCTCCGCCGCGCTTGTGCCAGCCACCCGTCCGGCGGTGGGTCTGCGCTCCAGCTGGGAGCCCAGCCTGCCCGCCTGGCCACGGCTATCTGCCCCGGACGGCCGAGTGTCACATTCCTGCATCCCCATGAGCTAGTGGTCCTCCTGGGTGCCTCACGCCGCTTTGGCTTACAGGCCGGTCGCCGTGCCATGCTGCTATGCATTATTACCCTACACGCTCATCCGCAAGCAAAGGGGCCGATGAGATATTCATGATTCTCGACACTCTATCAAATTACGTGTGCTGATCGCCCGGGCGACAGGCCAGTTGTAAAGCGACGGGCCAGAGGCCCTGTAGGCTGCTGTATCTGCGCGCCGTACGCTGTGACATCGGTATACGAAACCCAACAACGGTGACTTGTATTTTTTGGTTATTTCCCTTTAATAGCTCTTTGGCAGAGTGGTCCGTTTGTTTGCCGTGTTCCTAGTGGATGTGAGCCGTGTATATGGACCGATGGGTATGTTTGGGAACCTGCAACCTAGCTTTTGCAGTGTGGTGACGAGATTTGAGAAGAGCTGTCCTCTGTGGGTGTATTTGCTACAGCCGCCATGTTCATGGAGCACTGGAAGAGGAAGCAGATGAGACTCACCTACAGCTGGGACCTGGATGGACTGGAGGAGGAGGAGGTGAGTGGAGGTGCCCATCACGGCATGGCCTTGCACTGTCTAGGGGTCTGGGAGGACCATGCCAATGAATGAGCAGCAAACATGAGAAACCCCAGCAGATCTTTTATAACACGTTAACCACTAATGCTTCCAATGATTTGACTGTGGCTCTGGTCTCATAATCGTTCTATCAGGTTGGTTGAAAACGATTACTCTTTTTCTCAATTGATCGTCTCAGATAAAAACATTATTTACCAGGCCAAATAAAAGATTGATGATGAGATTTCCTTCCAATGTCCTCTGCCAGATTTTTATTTTTATTTTTTTTCCTTACCTGCTTTCTCCTCAAGGAACACATGAAGGTTTGCAGTTTCTGTTGTCAGACTCTAGCTTGCCCAGTAGTTTTGTTATCTCTCTTCTGGGTGGTGGTGGTGATGGTGGTGCTGGTGGTGGTGGTGCTGGTGAATCTCTTCTTCATGGTCTGATTGCGCTTGACCTCAGCTCACCTGAATTCAAGTCTGCGTGTAACAAGCTGGGATGCTGCTGAATGTAGTTGTTACTCTAACGTGACCCGTTGACTCATTCTCCTACCCAACAGGAGCATCCGCGGCCAAAATATGAAGCTATTCTGCTGAAGAAGAGGCTGAAGAAGAAGAAGACTAAAAAAAAGAAGAAAAACAAGGTGGGGAAGCTCAGGAATACCCATGTTTGAAGAGGCAGGAACTAGTTAATAAGGGCGATTTGGAGAGTGCTGGGCAACACCTATGATTCCAGATGAAGGTGGTTTGTGACAGTATGCTGTATGCATGAAGCTACCTCACTACATGCTGGATGGATTGGTCTGTGTGAGTATCAGTGGAAATACATACAGTACTTATGACAGTAGGTCTTCATATTGTTGTTGTTTATGTGCTTCAAGTGACGCTCTTGTTGCTGTAGGGGCAGGAATTTGGTGCCAAAGCCCTTCCCATCATGCACAGCTTTGGCTCCAGGGCTGCTGGTCTCATGTTCCTAGGGACAGATTGTTTTCTCTGTTTTGGCTAATAGGAGGATGTTGAATTTTGAATCTGTATGTATGCCCTGGAGAGGGGATGCACTGGCTGTAGGGCATCCAGAGTTGCTAGAGGCTGAGTGTATGTACAGCTCTGGAAAAAATTTAGGGATCACTCTATATTAATCCTGGTTTAATCCTGGTTTAATCCTGGTTTAATCCTGGTTCTGTGGGCAGAAGGTTACGCTGAGCAGCAGGTTGCTTATAAGACAGCAGTAGACAAGAACAAGGTGAAGCAGGAGACACCAAAGAGACCAAAGACCTGCCAAGTAAAAGGCAGAGGCAACTTTCTAATGCCAGAGATGACCGTCAACTTATCCAACAGTGCCACATGAATCGGAGGATGACATCAAGTGACCTTCAAAAAGAATGGGAAACATTAAGTGGTGTGAAGTGCATTGCTAGGGAAATTCATATCAGGCTCCTACAATCAGGACTGAAGACCCATAAAGCAAGGAAGCAGCCCTTCATCAAGAGCCAGGCTGCAGTTTGCCAAATAAAATATATTCACAGACGCACACCAATTCAGAAATGAGTGAAGCACAAAATTATGCTGTGGTCTTTTCATTTTTTCCAGAGCTGTATGTATATGAGGAATGGTCTTCATTTTCCCCATTTCTGAAGATCAAGATACTATATATTAAGGTTGATTAATAGATAATTAATAGGTCTTATTAAGAGTGCTGTAGTGGGGGCTCCTATTGGGAGTCTGTTCTATAACCCTTAATAATATCCATGTATTTTTCGCGTAAGTTTTGATTTTGTCAGCTTTTGGGTGGCAAGGGGGTGGGAGTCACAGAGAGTCCATTTTTTAGCCCCCCCCCCTTTCTTATTTGTGTCAATATTTGTGCATTTATTGTTTGTACAGTGGTGGCAAAAGACCATAGCTTGGTTGCCCTGGCACCTGTGAATTCTTCACAGTGGTCATAATGCGGAGCAATATTAATCTGAGTTTGTCATAATAATGTTATAGTAAGCTATGAAACCGCACGAAAGCTTCTAGTCGAACATCTACAGTTGGACTTTTGAATTTTAAAGACGTTCTTGCAGGACTGTTCATAAAACGAAGGGTCAGTCCACTTCTTCATTTTTCCTTAGCTGCTAAGTGATATCAGAATGAGGTTTATTGACCATGTAAGACCATGTTCACATTTAGAAAGGATTGGTGCTCGTAGCAACCAGAGAACAGTAAAACGTTTCATAGACCACAGTCGACTACCAAACAGCTTCAAATGGTCAGTGCTGCTATACTCTATTCTGCATTTGTGTAGTTGAGACTTTCACCAAATCAACATCCTCCAGTCATCCATTTGTTGAACTCTGGTACCCTCAGCGTGTCACCTGGATCCCAGTTGTCTTTTATTAGTGGCAGAGCTCTTGTCCCTCTGTGGCATAGAGACTCTGTAAAGTAAGTGACCCAGACTGTTCTGTGTGTTTCAGCCCAACAAAGGTGCAGAGGAGGCAGTGGACACAAGCAAAGAAAAATGGCGACAGAGGTTACTGTCTGCCCTGGGCAGAGAGGTGCCGGTAATTCAGATCGCTTGCCATACTTTCATGCTTCCGCATGCTTTGAGCATAGTTTTCTGTACTTTTGCTAGACGTCTGCTGATATTTTCGCTCGCAAGGTCGCTCTTTCTCTCTAATGGTTCTGCATGCTCCTAGAGCTTATAGGTTGTAGTGCTCTCATTGGCTGGAGAAGCTGTCACTCATCAGTCACTCTAATCCCCGATTGGCTGAAGGAGCTGTACTTCACCACTACAACCATAATCGATGTGCTTTGGGAGTGTCCAGAGCCTGGTGGCATGCATGTGTGCGCAAGCACTCTGGCTGGTGTGTTTGTGTGAGCTGGCCAATGGCATTAATGGCTTTTTCAATCTGTGAGTTCCCCACTGTATGGGGGTAAAGGGGTAAAATGAACCTTATGCTGATATCCAAGCTCCCAAAACATGCAGTTATTGCTTGCTGGACTTGGGGTTGTGTTGTTCGTGGCTCCAGTGGAGATGCAGACCTGTAATCTAGCATCACGAGAAAGTGCTGATAGTCAAGTGGCTGAAGAAACTATGAATTGCTTCCATTGAGGTTAGGGTTTAAGGTGCTTGGTTGGGGACAAGGGGAAAGGTAGGGTGGGGCCCCTTTAACATGTTAATCTTCTTACATGAGGAAAGCTAGACGGTGCACAAGGGGGATAATTCCATTAGATGAATAGCATCTTTGCAGCTCTCCATTGGCTACCAGAGTTTGAGACTCCTTGTTTTCACTGTGGGTGTAGCACCCAGTCCCTTGGCCTCTCGAGGCAGCTCTGCGAGGTCTTCCGTAGCTGAACACGGGTCTGATCGAGAGGCCTGGGGCAGGGAGAGATGTCTAGGGGAGAGTAATCATCTGCTATGACTCTTCAATTATGCAACAGCATCACTCCTGTTCATATTACTTTAATGACGCCAAAGCCGTGACTTAAAAAAAAAAGTCATCTGAGAGCTGCTGTGTTGGTCGTTTTTCATTCAGCTGACATTGTGCTCTGGGTGGGGAGATGTTCATGGTGTGCTGGTCTGCAGATTTCTGTAAAAAATGAACAAAAAAAAAACTGTTGCACGTTTCTTATCAGGCTTAAAATCGGGTCCCGCAACAGATCTTTTTAATGGGCCGGATTGGCTCTTGGCAAGGTGCTGTACACTCTCAAAGAGGCTTATAGTTCCCGAGTCTCCCATACTGCTGCTAATCGGGGATTATGACTGGGCCTGGACGCCAGCCGAGAGTTCGTCTCGTGTCCTTGACGTCGTCGTGTTTTTTTTCTTTCCGGGTAATCTGCCCATCAGCATGTTTCGTACCCTCCATGTCTGTCCCACATAGGTGTGTACGGTCATTGCCCAAGTATGGGTCGTGCATGCTGCCCTGACTCATTTACCAGACAGATTTCACATTTACATTTACATTTAACACATTATCAGGCGCTTTTGTTCAAAGTGACGAGGCGAACGTCAAGGCTGAGCTTCCTGTGAAAGCCCAGGTACAGTGTAAACAGCACTGGAGCAGGAGCTACACAACAACTTCTAACAAAGCGAGAACCTAATAAGACTATCCCAAACCGTTTATTTTGAATTATTATTATTGTTATTATTATTATTATTATTATTATTGTTTTTGTTGCTGCTTTATAGTAAGGTGGTGTTATTATATTTTACATCAACCACTGGGGTGTACAGAAGCACTGGTGAAGCTTCCAGTGTGACTGTAGGAGGAGCTGTCACTGCAGGATTGACTGGGTGGGTCACATGACACAGGCTGTGATGATCGAAGAGCTTCCTGGAGTGGGAGGGGCAAAAGTGCCAGATTAACCTTGGCTCCTGCAGTATCTCCATGGAGACCCGGAACATTCAGCCCCTTCTCTCCTAAGCAGTTGATGAGCTGTCGTTGTTCAGTGTCAGGACTGCACTTTGGTCCGGTGGTATAATTAGCTCTGGCCAGCTATGTAATGTGCAAATCCAAAATCAATCGCTAAATGTAAGAAGGAAAGCTCCTCTTTTGGGGTGATAAATTATGACCCCATAGGTGCTGGATAACAAGTTCATCTTGACTAAAAGCTCAGCTCTGTAGTTGAGCAGATGTTCTTTCAGTATCAAGTAAACTTTTAGAAGCTTCTTCCTTTCTTCATTTTTCTCCGGAACGTAATGGGTACTGCCAGAGGGGTGAGGTCAGGGGGACAAAGGGCAGGCAGGCTGGCCGGGGTAAGACGACATCACGGCACCACACCTTCTCGACCTTCTCAGCTCTCTGTTTGATATCTAGAAACACGTGTAAGACACATCTGCGTCGTGTGCTTCTTACCTTCTGCAGCCGTCATTTAGGGAATCCACAGGAGTTTGACCTTCCAAAATTTTAAAATAATGACAAAAGATAAAGGGAGCTGGGGAAGCCTTATTCTGGTGCCGTTCCCTGGTAAATTTCGCACCGGGTAATTATGGCCGACCCTAATTGTAGTGCAGTATTTTAAACTCCCACGTGCGGCCGATGAGTCAGCGGTGATTGATGGCATGGCCTAACCGTTAAATGCAGCATCAAAGACAGGGATAATAGCTGCAGTGAATTTGGATTCCATTTTTTTTCCTGTCCCCTGCAACAATGCTAATGCTAGGTTGTTCGATAGAAGGCCGTAGTTTGATCTGGGCTGTAGGGCCTCGGATGGGGGGGGGGTGCTGGCTCGGTTCGTGTGGCACCGGGCACACGCCACAGCAGGGTGCGGTGGCTGTTTACAGGAAGGGGTGGTGAGGGGCCGGATGGAGGTGCACGCCTATTCTGGCAAGGTGGCATGACGTGGTGTCACATGACACAGAGAGGGGCGGATGTGTGTGTTGTGTGAGTGAGAGCTATTAGAAAGTGTGTCAGCGGAGGCTCACAGCAGCTTATCTGGGGCCTGCCTGAGTAGACCGGCGGACAGCCCGAGGTCGCCCGTCTCCTGTACTCCTCCATAAAAAATACAACGGTTTTGGTATGGAAGAGCAGCACCCTGACCCGTAGAATCTCGTCCACTTCATCCGCGTCCTACTTTGCAATGATATGGAAAAATAATGGGGAGCCTTGATAATGGGGCGATAGATTTCAAGGGGCAGTTGCTCAGGGGCAGGGGGGGGCTTGGCTTAGGGTAAATTTCTGCTTACCAATAAATGTTTCTTGATCAGTGGTTAGCAGTAAGGGGCACACAGGACCTCTAAAGGGGGCACTCTCAATTGTTCGGGCAAAGGGGGCAGACTCTCAGACACCCCCAGCCCCCCCCTGCTCACCCTACCTCCCAGCCTGCCTCAGTGTCCGGTATATCTAAGACATTTTGAATACCTGCTGAACCTGTATCTTAACAATCTCTGATGCAATTTTCTGAGAGGCTGCCCCCCCCCCCCCCTCACCTGATTGTGAAAATTTATCCCAGGGATCACCCACCAGTCAGCCACAGCCCCCAGTTTGAGTACTTACCCCTCAAAGTCTGTGCACCTCCTACAGTGACTAATAGAGTTGACAGCATTTCAAGAACCGTGCACCTATTTTTACAATTATGCTCTCATGCCTTGGGGGGGGGACTGTCAGGAAAACACTCGTACCTGTAGCCTTGAGGCGCTCATTTTCTCTACCACAGGAGCATCAGTTATCCTCACCTGTCATCTCCCAGCATTTTTCTGCCCCCACTCACCACACTAACAGGAACAGAGAATCTTACCAGATCATTAAACACTTTAGAACCTTCTCTGCTGAGATGCTGGGATGTATACACTAAAATAAAATGAGTGAAAAGTGTTGTAAGAGAGGCACTAGGGGTGTCTCCCAGCCATTTGATTACAGCACACTGGCAACTTGAGCGGGGGTGGCAGTAATCCCAGCTACCCTTCCCCAGGCTGCAGGCCCTCCCCAGATTGCAGGGCAACATATGGCCCACAGGAAATCCCCACCCTGGTTATCCTGACACTAATTTCCCTAAGGGCTTTGCAGGCCTGCCTGCCTGCTGGGGGGGGGGGAGTTACTTATGCACAGAAGGGTTGACTGCACTGCCGGAAAAACGCCACGAGAGTTAGCTAAGGACAGCGTCAACGCAACAGTGGACATTATACTAAAGAAAGAAGTTCTCATTAAATGCTAAATGCCTTCTTCGGACTCAACGTATTTAGCTCCAAAAAGCAGGAAGAGAGCCTGCTAAATTATAGCAGGTAATGAATTCAAGCCATTTTTTGGCATGGCTTGAATTAATTATCTTCTCTGAAATAGAAAGCTCTTATAGATTTTTTTAGCTCCTAATTCTCACTCCTGGCCGGTGGGATCTGGAGATGGGGGACTCGCTGTGTCCTGCAGGCAGAAAGTGAGCTTGGGGATAATTAACTGCCTCTTTATTAAGGCGTCTGCAGTGTGCCCCATTTATTTTTTGTGTCACGTTTCCTTTTTTTTTAACTTTCCCCCATAAAGTCGATGGTAAGCAAGATGAGCAAATTAGAGTCACTGGGACACTACTTACAGTGTTCAGTGTTCACTGGCAGGTGTGAGGTCTCTGGAGTTTTCCACCTGTTAAAAAGATATTTTGTGAACTCCACCCTCCAAGCTGACAGAGGTTTCTATTATGCCGACTGTCCCGTGGCCCTTTCTCAGCCCACCACGGCCTGCAGTGACCTGCGGATCACCCCAGTCTAATTTGCTGTAACCCTTGTTGTGTAATTTTGGATGTTAGATGTACCCGTATTCCCTGGGAATAGGCCTCCAAGTGACGCCAGGTTCTCATAAATGTTGCTCTGTCTTTTTATCCTTTGCTTTTTAAAGACGTAAAGGTGATTGGCTTTTTTGCTGCTTGTTTAAGACTCTTTAGAATTTTGTCGAGAGCTATTAGTACTTTTGTTCCTCTAAATGCTTCCAAACACTGAGAAGTGGATTTTCAGAAGCTCTCCCATCATGCTTTGGGTGGTGACTCTGGTCTGCTCCAATCAGCAGGAGGATCCTGGAGCATGTGACCTATAAATTATACCATAGTGACTAATCATATTATCTCTCATGCATCTCCTCTACAGGCCTTTTTGGGGCAAAGAGAACTTATGCAAATATCATGAAATATGTCCACAAAACCATATCCTACTATAGCTAGCTCTTATGATCAGTCAGTAACAGATGGTGATCTTATTTGAACCTAGTGTTGTAGACTGTTGCAGCCTTTGCTAATATGATTCATTATTCCTGAGCCAAATGGATATAGGTGCAGGAGGTATGGATTGAGCAGGTCAAGTCCATTGCAGCTCTGGTGATGATAGAGGGTGATGGAGATAGGATGCAGACTGTTAAGCCCTGGAGACCAAAAACAGCCAGGGACGCCCTGTCAGCAATGACACATCAGGGACAAGTTAGAGGCCCTCAGTACAGACTCACAACCTGTGATTATATCCGGATGAGATCAATATTTTCAGGAACCTAATCAAAGAGCACATTTCTGGGTCTTTTACTCAGACATTCATTCTTCCTGTTAGAGATGGCATGCCTGATTGGCTTGTAACATTATTACATTTGGGGTTTTATGATGAATTTCATTGCACCTTTTATTTCCTTAAATCGCTATATGAGTCTTATTCGATTGTGCTTTTTGTTCCCCTGCGTTATAATTTCTGCTTCATTCCCGCTGAGCTCCTTGGCTTCCGCCGTTGCTATCGCCTGGATATTTGCAGGATGTATCGTGTCGCGACTTCGCTCTAAGCAGTACTCAGCCTCCCAAAATCTGCGGCTCCCCATCGCACTGCTAGGTGTCACTGTTGCCCTCCAGATCAGGCGGCATTTGAACAGAGGCTGCCCCGTATCAGAGCTCTGCAAAGCCCCCCTCTCGCGATGCCGCTTGCGCCCCTGCTCACCTGCTGCACTGCCGGTGTCTCTCAGCCTAGACCTGCGATTCGACGCCCCGCTGCACGCCATCAGTGCCAAAGCCCTTGCTTTCAGCCACCCCCGGCAGCCCGTGAGGGGTTTTATAGCATAGCCAGTGCCTGCGATGCCCTAAATCTCAGATTTGTTTACAAGTGAACTTTTGGGAAAAAGCCGGTGTACAGTTTGCCGGCGTACAGTTTGCCGGCGTACAGTTAGCCGGCGTACAGTTTGCCAGAAACATTTTTATAACATTCAGTCTTGCTTTTGTGCACTACCATTGTTTTTTATTCCTTTCTCGGTGAAATGCCTTTTAAATCTCTGAAACACAGCCAGGCTACGAGAAGCTGACCTGGAAAGACCGGATGCCGGGATACATCCTCAACTTCTCCTCCATTTTGTTCATGGTAGGTTGCAACCTGTCTTGTCCCATTACTCCTAATGCATTGTAATGCAGTAATGCATGCTGACTCATTCATACTGTACTCTGACTGCAATTTATTGCGATGAAATCCCCTGCGAGGTCATGATGGGGCCTGAGCGCATTTATGACATGCGTGTTTTTCTCAATTGAAATGTTTAGAGGTTTTTTTTATTAAGGACCCACTTAAACAACTGACTTGAAACGTGCCCTGCCCAGTTCGGCCTGACGTTCGCAGTCGTCTTCGGCATGATCATCTACCGCATTACCACCTCGGCCCTGTTGGCCATGAGCCCCAACTCGGAGACCAAGTCCAACGTACGCGTCACCGTCACTGCCACGGCTGTCATCATCAACCTGGTGGTCATCCTCATCCTGGATGAGATCTACGGCGCAGTGGCCGTCTGGCTCACTGAGCTAGGTAAGGTGGGGGTCGGGGAGGGGGAGTAGAACTAGTGGGCATCTGAGTGCCAAGATGGATGTCCGTGACCGCACAGTATCCCTTATCAAAACATAGCCGACACAAACGCAAGGAGGGGGGTGCTTGAAACTGCTTCCATCTGCGGCATCTGGAAATTTCCAGAACCAGGTTTCGCCAGGCCGTTCCGTGGGAATGGGCCCGTGTGCACGGTATGGCATCCATGTGTCACTGCCCCGAGAGCTATAGGTCGAGGATCCAGCGTAATCGCAGAATACACACAGGGACATAAAGCCCCGTTTGGCTGAAGTTAATTTGGGCTCTGGGCCGGATGATTCAGGGCAGGAGAGCAGGACGGGAATTAAACCCAGAGGATGGGGGGGGGGGGTCGTCAACGATAGTAAGATTTAGAATAGGAGGATTGGGGGGCGACAACTGGAAAAGGAGCAAGCAGGAAGCAAGAGAGATGTAATGTCTGCAAAAAGAGGGAGTAGGTCTATGTGGAAGCAGGTAACATTGGGGTCGTGGGCATGGAATTGGAGATTAAGGTCCAAATCCCAGACGCGGCCCTGCCATAGATCCCCATAGTGGGAGTAAAACACACTGTGGTGTATGTGGTGCACTGGTTTAAATAAAAACCCAACAAGAAAATGATTAACAGGTGGGCTGAGTGAGTCATAAAAGATGGTTGCTGACGAGTGCTGCCTGAAGGGGTTAAATGCAACGTTGAAAGGTACCTATGGACAGAGGCAGTAAGATTACTGTGTGACTATTTACAAAAGCAGGGTTTGACTAGAACGTAAAGGCTGCTTCGCTGTTTTTTGGCAGAGATTCCGAAAACCGAAAGTGAATTTGAAGAGCGGCTCATTCTGAAGGCCTTCCTTCTGAAGTTCATGAATGCTTACGCCCCCATCTTCTACGTTGCCTTTTTCAAGGGGAGGTAGGCAAACATCTGACGTCCTACGGCGAAAGATTCACTGATGTCAATGCAGATGTAAAGTGGGATTTTGTGTGAAATGGAGAAGCCTAAATGAACACTCAAAAGTAACACTGTAAATGAACACTCTTAATAAACACCCGCATTTCACACTGTAGGGCTGCAGGAGTTTATATACCACACATATATACAGTATCCTGTATAGACTCTTTGTAGATGCACACTGTCATTTCAGGTATTTACCTCCTTATCTTACCACCCCTATGTGAAATGGCACCTTACATTACCTCATCCTTCTATCCTTTTTTATCTTTTTACTTGTATGCTTTATTTTATATTTCTTATTTTAAGATCTTTTTGTTGCTTTAATCTTGCAGTATGAGAGCTATGCCTTGGCACGGTAATTTCCCTCTGGATGAATAAAGTTTTATCTGATCTAATCTAATGTAATCTGATCTAATATTCTAGGTAACAATATCAGAACTCAGGAAACACATGTATGCTGTTTTTGAGAGGTTTGTGTTTGGGGAGAAAATGTGTGTGGAGCACACAAGACGATGGAGACAGGATGTTAACGGGTACGGCAAGCATGCCGGATGCCGGAGGGTGCAGGGGGGCAGTCGGGGCAGGTGAGCGAGGTGTCTGGCCCTCTGCTCACCCCATGAGATGAGGCTCAGCTTCTCTTCTCTCAGACATTCTGCTGGGTCTAGCCCCCGTCCGCCATTAAGGCTACTTTGGATGGCAGGAAGAACCACAAAAGGGAGAGCGCCCTCTAGCTGTGTAAACACTATTACAAGCAACCAGCACCCCCCCCCCCCCAAAAAAAGGAGGAACATGTAAACAAGCAATGTGTCACGACAAGAGCAGCTGAGATTCAACTCCGCTGACTCTGATGGCCTAACTACTCAATGGCTCTTTTGGCAGATTCGCTGGTCAGCCTGGGGACTATGTGTACGTATTCAACGGCTTACGGATGGAGGAGGTGAGCTATCATCACCCTCACCCCCCCCACCAACTACACTGGTATACTGTTAGTGCACTGGCAGACTGCTGTTTGGTTAAATAGTCACTCAACACAGCCAAGAAACCACAACACATAAAACTGTCACAGATTAACTGTCCTCTGGAAACATAAAAAGTGATGGATCTAGTGAATTTTTTTTTAGTATTGTTAGCAATGAAGAACTTCTACAAGGAAGCATGAGAAACTGCCTCAAATGATCTTTTAGGCCTATTGAGGATGGACACTTGGAACTTGCATTTTTTACTCCTTGTTTACTGTTTACTGAGATAACATAATGTCACCAGAACATTTGTCACAACAAGCTTTGCCATTTGCTGCCCCCGCCGGCCACCTGGTGGTATTCCGACTCCGATCAGCATGTTGAGGCATGAATCGGCAACACAGCCACATCTGATGTCAACCCAGCAATGCAGCCAGTTCATCCGAGTAGCTAATCAGCGTCGGTCGCAAGCAGTGCGGCCAGTTCATCCGAGTAGCTAATCAGCGTCGGTCGCAAGCAGTGCGGCCAGTTCATCCGAGTAGCTAATCAGCGTCGGTCGCAAGCGGTGCAGCTGTTTTGTTAAAGCAGATTCAGATTGTTGATTACTCAGTGTCACGTTTGGTTCTCTTCCCTCACCCAAACATCAATCAGATGTTGATGTCATACAGGTATTATGTTGAGGCGATGAACACGCAGGACGTTAAATCATCTCCGTTCGTTTCCAAGCGAGCAGACAGTGTGGGGCGTTGCTCACTGTAGCCCCGCCCCCGCGTGCTGACCCCTCCCTCTCCCTCTGCCAGTGCGCCCCTGGAGGCTGCCTCATCGAGCTCTGCATCCAGCTCAGCATCATCATGTTGGGGAAGCAGCTAATTCAGAACAACGTCTTTGAAATTGGCATCCCGTGAGTACCCACCCGATACCCTGGAGGCTGTATCTGGGCCGATAGACGAGGTGGTGCCCTCCGGCTCCGGGAAGTGTGCGGCGGTGCTGCTAGTCCGGCTCGCCTTAACACACGCAGTTGTGTGGCTTTGCTATGTTGTGGGCTGCATTATTTGTTAGATTTCACGACCAGATCCCATAATTAATCAAATTGGAGGAGCAAATTTCCCAAACTCTCAGTCCATTTTAAAAAAACTGCCAGTGACTTAAAGTCAGGCTTTCTCATCATATGTTACAGTGTAGGGAACCAAAACCTCACACGGTCCTCATAATCCAGCCAAGAACTTTTGTTACTTTTGTTATTTCCAAAACTCACTAAGTTTCTCGAAAGTTTATCCCGTGGAGTGAGTCAGTTTTGGGTATTTGCTCTTTAAAGCTAGTTAAATAATTTTACAGACTATTTATTAGGCAAACACAATAATTGTTGAGCCTACATATATTGGGTATATAGGAGTGTTACTGCAAATCCTGGGATGAGGTTTCGAAATGGTTAAGCTAATACACTTTGACAAATGTAACATTATGAATCATTGACATATTTTTTTTTTGTTATTTGCTCCAAAGGCTGTCATTTGGATAGAACCCTAGCCTATCTCTCTTCAGAGTTTTGGGTAAGGCTCTGCCTTCCAGTGAGATGAAGCCGGCTGTTGTCTCTGGGTCTGGGTCACAGATGTTCTGGTTAAAACGCTGGAGTAATGGCCAAAAGGTCATTCCAGTCAAATCCGTGCAAAAGACGCGGCATACCTTTAGGGAAGTTCCGGGAAACTTTCGGAACTCTACACGCCCCAATGAAATGAAGAGTCTCTTTTGAGAGGGTGTCTGGTAAAAATCAAAATGCTTCACTCAGCCAAGCCAGTATTTAAAATAATGAGACGGGGACGCGTCGTAGAGAGAGATGCGATTCGTCTTTGACGAGGAGGCACTGGGGGTGTACGAGGGGCTTTTTATGATCAGAAAAAGAGGATGTATCAGGGGGTCACGGACGGTCCTAGGACGGTGTCAGTGCGGTAGGTCGCCTGGCTGGAAAGATCTGTAGATCCACCCAATGGATGGTTGCCCAGAGGTCCAACTTTGGAGGTGCTCCCACAGAGAGAAGGGCATTCTGGGTAGACTACCCAGGCTGGAGACCGAGCAGCTGAGGTCAAGAGTGCTACTCTGGGTAGAAAGTGCACGCTTGTTGGAGCGCTGCTTTCGAGTCTGTGGGAACGCGCTGCGGCTAACTTTCCATGACCGCTAACAGGTCATGACTATGGCTGGTATTCTGCTCTAAATGCACATCACTCTAAACTCATTCTAAACATTTCTTTGCCCTTTTGTTTTTTTCCCCCACTCTGGAGGACGACCAACTGAAATCCATCACCGCGACTCACACGGGGCGTGGGGGAAACATGCAGGCAGCTCGATTCTCTCCTTGTAGTGTGGAACATGTGTCGGCCACAGGAAACCAGGGCGAGATCTCCCAAGAGGAGTAGTGTGGGCCTAGAAACCCCAGTCAGAATTTTCTGGAAATTCCCTCCCAACTCCCCGTTCACCTCGCCTCTCTGCCCTTCAGGAGGCGTGGTTTTCCTCGCCGCTTCCTAGGTTACAGGCTTTCATTTGACTTCCCGCGATGGCACAGGTCTCGTAGTTTGCTCTCCATGCTGTAGATCCTGAGCTGGATGGAGCCTGCATGGACCCCAGTGGGAACCGGCCTGCCAGTTTTGGCTCAACCAGGACTCCCCCGCTTTAACGGACGCGTCGTGTTTCGGGTAGCTCAGCGTGCCCTCTTCCGATTAGCATCCCACTGTACAAACTCATCCCACAGAAGCCCTTGGCTGGCATTAGCCACGTACAACCGGCACAACGCACCCTGCGCGACAGTTATATAACAGTGGGTTTAACCGGGAACCCACAACAGAGTTAATCATTCACGGACCAATCCCGGGGAGAGAGGGAGGGGGCTGGTGGAACAGAAGATACATTGCCCAGGGCTTTGTGCGTGTTCCCGCAAATGCCGCCATGCTCGGCCACGCTCTGTCTGTGACCCCGCTAAAATTTAATTCCAGCTTTGTCGCGGAGCTTTGTAGTCCTGATGGGAATCAGTCTGAGGATAAACCTTTGCCTCGTGGTACGTCTGCGAGGCAGTCGTTCCAGGGCCACCTTCATGTGGTCGCTGTTCATCGTGCGATAATCTGAGTGACTAAAAGCCAGGGGGGGGGGGGGGGGGGGGGGTGCGATTTAACGGGGGGGGGGGGGTTGGGGGGTGAGGTTTGGGCCCCCCCCCCCGCCAGCCCCACCCCCCCCAAGGGATGGTTGGGCGGTG
>JAODLD010000069.1:25037287-25108238 GCA_026781065.1 Mormyrops boulengeri | reverse complement strand
GGTGGGCAGAGTTTGTGTGTTTCTGTGTGTTTCGGTGTGTTGGTGTGCATTTTCTCTCCGCAGATGCTAAACGAGTACTCATGGGTCAGTGGGGGTGCACTAACAGCACAAAGGAGCTAATTAAAAAGTAATGCGGTGGGAAAAGAACTTTAACTTTAATCCATAAATAATGCAGGCTTGCATTTAGCCCGTCTTATTACTGATATGCTATTATTAGCCTCGGGGAGACCGACCCCAGAACAGTCCATTTTTTTTTGGAGGGGGGTGTTTAGTTGTCAAAATATTTTGTGAAACAAAATCGCACCCCTCTAAATTTACATCTGTTTCTTAAGCTCGGTGATTGACGTGACCCCTAACAATGGTGGTCCGTCGCCGTCTCCAACGTTGCTCCTCATGTCACTCATTTTTATTGTCTGGTGAGGTTTTGAGGTTCCGCCATTATGGGTTAGCGATCTGGTAAACATTAAGTGGTTTAAAGACAATGGCAGGCTTGTCAAGCATCGAGATTAGTGTGTGTTTTTTTCTGTTTAATCGACGACCGGTCGCTGGTGGTCTGGCCCTTTAATCTTTGACCTCACTTCCTCTGCTGTCACTTCTTATCCCGTGGGAGAGACACGGAGTCACATCCATGCAGATCACACGCTCATACAGAGGCTGACGTTTCATACGATTCAAATATCTTGTGTAATTTATTACTTTAAACTCTGAAACGGAGATTTTTATACTATGACTCTGAGCGCCTACTTATCAGTGAGCAGAGGCCTTCATTTTTCTGTCTGGAAAAAAAGATGCAGAAGTTCGCTGGAAATTTCCAAGCCTGTAATGGCTCTCATTAGAGGTACTGTTGGAACATCTAAGTAACACAGGCTGAGAGACTGACCCCTGTCTGTCAGAATACACATGGAACCACTCAGAACAAAGCCGGCACGAGGCTCTGTAGTTAAAGACACCTTGGTAGTTGGTTTGTATGCGCGCCCCCTCCCCTCCCTCAAATTCATTGGTGGTGTGCTGCCCCCCACATTACAGGTTCTGAGGGCTCACAGGAAATGAGTTCAGATGCCTTCCTTTTATATCTGAATTGGAACATACCAATTTCTCAAACAGAGGGGGTCATCAGCCGGGCTAGTTACATGGCACAATTCAATACATAGGCTATAATCACCAGTGTGTATTGGTAATATAAATCATTATGTTAAACCATTATATGGGCAGTTATTGTCAACAGATCTCTTAAAAGCATATGCCTATACCTTCTGTGTGTGTGTGTGCGTGTGTAATTATATACACACACACTAATACGTAGTAGAGTAGGACACGACTGTGTCCATCTAACTGTCTTGCTGAACTGCCTGTCAAGATGTATTATTCTAGTTACAAAACCAGCCTGGATTGACACCTGGTCTGTGAGCAAAGGAAGAAGAGGGAATGAATAATTTCCGTGTGTGAGGTTTGAGGCACTGTATCCTGTGTGGCAGCATAGGCCGATGTCATTCGTCACCGAAATGACTTACAGCTGTTCTCCTGGAGACTGTCCCTACACATTGGCCCTAAGAGCAAAACCAATATACTGATTATAAACCATGACAGCCCCCACTACTGTGGTAACTCTTTGAACTGTTACAGGTGACATTGTGGTCGTGCGGTAGTGTTGATGTAACGTGACACTAACATGCGAGGCTGGGTTCCAGGTTTAAAATGGGCTTTTGCAAATATAAATATCAGCTGTGACAAATAGGGACGCGCTGGTTCAGACTTTCTGTGTCGGGCAGGGGCCGTTTAATCACGATAAATGATTTATGTGCTTTAAATTGTGTAAACCTACATTTGGTTAATCTCAACACTGACTAAAGTCAGAACATGAATTATGATCAGCATTCAGCCCCTTTGCAACCTCTTGCACTACCAGTCAAAAGTTTTTGCACACACTGAGATTTTCCACATTTGCTGATGTTACTTAACATTTACTAAAAATACACTCAGTATTCTTTGCTAACAAATAAATTTACAGTATATTCACCATTTGAGTACCTTTATCATCAAGACAATGTCATATCTTTGGTTCATCAGAGTGACCTCCTCTAGCAGGAGAGAAAATTCTCTCTAACAGCAGAGAAAATTCAACACATTCTTTCTACAGTTGACATTAAATACTGCTCTGTTTCATGGGAAGAAGCAGTTAACTAGTGCGTTTAAAGTTAAAGAACAGCATAGAATTTGACTCTTCCTAGATTATAAAGGAAACTTGTTTTATTTGATGTATATTTTCATTTATAGTTGTTCACTCGCCTTTCCAATGCTTAACAAGAATAGAAAATATGCAGTGTATGAAATAAATGGACAAGTGGCAAAAACCTGTAGTGTGCAATAACGTTTGACTGGTAGAGTAAGTTCTTTATTTAGATTTAAGTCTCTTATTTTATTGGATTCCACAGTTACTGCATTCCAATTTATAACTAATAATAAAAGAGGCGAACCTTGAACAACAATATTGCATCAGTTTTAGCACTTGTTTACGATAGCCTGAACCATCTGATTCAGTGTAGCCTAGCCCTGAGATGCACGGGGTCAGGGTTCGCGTGCTGCGGCTGAGTACTTTCTGGAACACTAAAATGTGTAAAACTCTTTGCTTTGTTTTCTGCATAACACATTTAATAAAACTGATCATTTGGATAGTCTTCAATTTCACATAGCACACTGAAACACTATAAAAACCTAAAGCCAAGTCTTAAACATGCTTGAAATTGTCATCCAGGCTAAAACGGTAATGTTGAAATTGAACATGTTTTTTTTTTTATGCGAGTGGTAGCGCTTGTGCATGTGAATGGACCCAGAATAAGTGAAATGTGACTGAACCCTCTGATGGGCATGAATATCCTCAGGAAGCTCAAGAAACTATTCAGGACGTTGAAGGACAAGGGAGGAGCTCCAGAGGAGAGCGACGACCAGCACACCAGACCACCGCAGCGCTGGGACCTCGACTATGACCTGGAACCCTTCGAAGGGTTAACCCCGGAGTACATGGAGATGAGTAAGTGTGCCCCTAGTCTCCCCCCCCCCCCCCAAAAAAAAACACACACATCCCGACAGATGTGTGTAGAACCATCTTGGACCGTGTCCTACCACATGCTGAGGGGTGACAGTTGGTGTGCTTGACATGATTGGGATAAGACCAAACTGTGAGCGGTGAGTTGCCTTGTTCCGGTTCATTCCACGGGGATAGCCAAGCCCAGGAGTCTGTCCACATCCCCATATTTACAGATCAGTGGCAGAGTCGTTCCAGAAGATACACCTGAGTGCGATTCGATGGACCATGAAGAGAGTCAGGCCATGTGAGTGCAGTGGGTTGGAGGTGACCGCGCCCAGCTGTTGGGTGGTATTCCTGCCGTGTTTGTGTACAAACCAGCTGCCAGCCTACTGAATTTGGTGGCTTTGGTAGTCACTCAGCAGCCAAAGTCCCCATGAGGCATATAATTGTATATAAATGTGGGTGGGGTCTGAAACTGGGGCCGGACAGAAACATCAAACAGCCATGTTCAAGAGGGAGACCTGGCCCCATAAACCACAAAGGCAACATAGCGGCATTAGGGTGACCATCTTATCCATGCCATGGGGTAGACTATGAGCTACAGTAGGACCGGATTCGTAAGCTACCATTTCAATTAAAAGGGCCTGGATTTCACTTAAGCGCTGAGTTCTTGCTGTGTGACTGATTCGTCAGCGTCATATAACCATGTATCATAGAACTGAAGCATTTAGCCGGGCACAGGAAACTTTCAGTTTTATAGTTTGTAAGGCTTGAAGTAGCTCATAGTCCCACCCCCCAACATGGATTAGGTGGTCACCCTAGGTAGCATGAGAATCTTGAGGAACAAGACAGAAAACTGAAATGAGTATTAGTCACACCTTTCGACACGGGGGCATGTCTTAGGCTCCCTAATCCTCTCAAATCTCTGCAACATTTAAAGCCCAGCAAGGCATACAATCCCATTGGGGTCAGCTGGCTTTCATTACCTGAGGTGTCTGTTAGTACTGGGTCTGTGGCTGGTCACCATGGTAACATGAGCTCTCGAATCCAGCCCCTCGCCGTTCCTGCGCCCCTCCCATTGGCTCGCAAACCATCGTCTGGCATTATCTAGACTTTCCACACTCCCAAACATACATAACCTTGAGTTCAGGGCACGAGTCTCAATATAGTTTAGCGAATATTTGTTTAATGAAAGTACCTTTTTACTGAGTGTGTTAATTGCTTTTGAATGTGGCGTTAAGTGAAGCCGGTTCAAACTGGGATTGTTACATGCCTCCCTTCTGCCGGCTTCCCTTCTCCTCACACGTCTCCCCTTCCCACTCTCTCTCTCCTTCTGCAGTCATCCAATTCGGTTTTGTCACCCTCTTCGTCGCCTCCTTCCCCCTCGCCCCCCTCTTCGCACTCCTGAACAATGTCATCGAGATTAGGCTGGACGCCAAGAAGTTTGTCGCCGAGCTGCGCCGACCCGTCGCCGTGCGGGCCAAAGACATCGGTACCTACCGCAGACCACGCTGCCACCTCACACAAAGAGCCCTTTTTATTGCCGTGCTGGGGGGGTCCCGGCTCCCAACATCCCATTTGGGAAGGAAGGAGATTCGACACATATGTTCAGGCCATAACTCTAGCAAGCTTGTGGCTGACATTACTTGTTAGTTGAGTTTGTGTTTAGGGACAGTAGTGCAGATACATATTACCACTAGATCAAAAGTGTACCTTTTATCAATCAGCCATATCGTTAAATCCACTGACTTGTGAAGTAAATTTCATCGAATATCATATTACAAAGGCACCTGTCAAGGGTGTTGTTATATATTAGGCAAGAGAACAGTCAGTTCTTGAAGTTGATGTGTTGGAAGCAGGAATAATAGTGTAAGGACTTGAGCAACTTTGACAAGGACCAAATTGTAATGGCTAGACGACTGGGTCAGAGCATCTCCAAAATGTCCAAGGAAGGTCAACTAGTGAACTGGCAACCAGATAATGGGCACCCAAGGTCCATCGAAACACACAGGGAGCAAAGGTTATCTTGTCTGCTCCAATACCATAGGAGAGCTACTGTAGCACAAATTGCTGAAAAAGATAATTCTGGCTGTGATAGAAAGGTGTCAGAACACATAGTGCATCACAGCCTGCTGTGTATGGGGCTGCGTAACTGCAGAACAGTCAGAATGTCCATGTTGACCCCTGTCCACCAACAATGGGGACATGAATGTCAGAATTGGACCACGGAGCAATGGAAGAAAGTGGTCTGGTCTGATGAGTCAGGTTTTCTGTTACGTCATGTGGACGGCCGGGTGAGTGTACGTTGTTTACCTGGTGAAGAGATGGCGCTATGTGAAGAAGGCAAGCCAGCGGAGGCAGTGTGATGCTCTGGATAATGTTCTGCTTGGAAACCTTGGGTCCTGGCATTCATGTGGATGTTACTTTGACACGTACTTCCTACTTAAAAATTGTTGCAGACCAAATATACCCCTTCATGGCAGTTGCCTCTTTCAGCAGGATAATGTACCTGCCACACTGCAAAAATTGTTCAGAAATGGTTTGAGGAACATGAAAAACAGTTCAAGGTGTTGACTTCGCCCCCAAATTCCCCAGATTTCAATCCAATCGAAAATCTATGGAATGTGCTGGACAGACAAGTCAGATCTATGGAGGCCCCACCTTGCAACTTACTGGACTTGAAGGATCTGCTGCTAACGTCTTAGTGCCAGATACCACAGGACACCATCAGAGGTCGTGTGGAGTTCATGCCTTGACAAGTCAGAGCTGTTTTGGTGGCACGAGGGGGACCTACACAATTTTTGGCAGGTGGTTTTAATGTTATGGCTGATCGATGTAGAACAGTGATACTCCTTGGATTATTTGTTAGTGTTTCTCTCAGTACCTTCTTACTCCAGGCATCGTGGACCCAGACTGCTCATGAAGTATGGCTGAGTTCTTGGGTCGCTACTGGCTCTGTCAAATCTGGGTGCTCTCTCTCTCTCTCTCTCGTTCTTTATGCAGGAATCTGGTACAACATCCTCAGCGGAATGGGCAAGTTCTCAGTCATTATAAATGTAAGTGGTAAATCTAAGTGCTTGCAGCTTCGGGGCAAATAATGGGCTCTAAATAGCTTTACCCTTTCAGGCCAGGCACATTATTCAGCCCATTTTTTTTTTAAATTAGACCACATCCCTTTGGAATTTCATTTTCATAACCTGCTCTGGGCACCACAAAACTGAGGTTATGGTCAGACCAGGAAAGTGTTTCAAACTTGTTCTCATTTATACTTGAATGAGGAGAAGATGGAAGCTCCTCTGCAGCTTGGAGAGTAAGGGTTCGAGTTGAGGTGTCGGTAAAGTGTTTCTTGTGAATTTGGCGCCTCCTGCAGGCTGTCGGGTACATTCTCGTTATGACTTGCCCGTAGTGGGGCATTGATCAGTCAATGGTGTACATTGCCATGGGAACTGTGGAGGGTACTGTCAGGTTGTCACGACAACTTACCACCTCCTGTCTGCCTGCTTTACCCGAAAATGAACCGTCGAGCTGTATTTCTGCTGCTGTTTGTGAATTTTCCCAAAAGAGTGAGTGGCGTTTTCACTGCTAGCTCTCGTGAACTTACTTTAAATTAACTAGATGCAGTTACATATATAAAGAAGGAGGTTTGTAAAACCCAGTATTAGGAACACAGCAAGAATCCCCATTAATCTTGTACTCTGAACTTTAGAAATCGAATTTAGAAAGTGGGAAACATGATCAGATAAGAGAGTCCTTTGAAATGTCATCTGCTGTTGTTTAAGTTTTTCCTGGTCTTCATTCCTTCTCTCTCTGCCCTTTTACTGGATGGTTCCTTAGACATATATGTGGGCAAGTCCCTGTTCTCTGGGTCAGTAAGTGATTAGTTTACACCTGAAGCAGAAGACAAAGTTACTAGCTGTAGAAATGGCCGCAGTTGCACAATTATGGGCCGGGGACAATCTGAAGATGTATGGGTCCCCCATGGGGGATTCCTAACAGTAGATTAGGGCCCTTATGAAGTGCTGGGCCCCATGAACCTGCTGAGGTATCTATGCCACTCCGACGCCCCCGATTATGAGCTGCAGTAGATTAAAAACTCACGGGCACTGAGTTTTTTCAAGGTCCTACTTTAGTGCCGGGGGTTAAATTAAGGTCTGAGCCCAGCCCCTGGCGGTAATCCATAAAGGGCTGTGAACAGCTGCCTTCTTTGGTCTTGGGGCCACCTCGGATGGTGCCTCGGGCACCATCAATCTCTGATGTCCTTCTCATCTGCGTTGCCCAGGCCTTCGTCATCTCCTTCACCTCGGACTTCATCCCGCGCCTGGTGTACCAGTACATGTACAGCGAGACGGGCACTATGCACGGCTTCATCGACCACACGCTCTCCTACTTCAACGTCAGTAACTTCAAGCCGGGCACGGCGCCCGCCTCTTCCCAGTTCGACAGGGAGGTTACCATGTGCAGGTGAGGGAGGCGGCTGTGACCAGTTAGCGCCCCGTGGTGGTCAGCATGCGTTATCTAACCTTTCAAATGAGCGGGATGGAGGGTAACATAATAATCAGTATGTTAGTAATTATAAAGCAAGTGGGCGGAGAAACAGGTTCAGTACCTGAACTTTCGACTATAAGGTTACCTGTTTGAGAGCCAGGGGGTGTCTTGTACCCTAAAACAAGGAACTGAAGCTTGGTGTAAAACTGTAAGCTATATATGCCTTTGAGTAGCAGCTTTTGTTAGACAACAATAAACATGCTATGGGGGGCAGGTTCTCCACATATATTTTACTTGCCTTAAGATGGTGAGATGTTTTAATCCCATCCATCATCTATTGTCCAACCAGCTCTTCAGTACAGGTTTGCGGAGAGCCAGGTGCCAAAAAGGGCAAAAAGCAGGGGATGTCATGGGCATTGGCCAAAGCACCATAGGGGTACAGAAACACACTCACGTAACACAAACCATAGTAATGAAAGCTATGCAGAGTTGTGCCTGATCAGTACTTGGATAGGAGTCATTTTAATTATGGGAGAAATGTAGACATCACATTTGTGAGCCCTTCTGCATGGAGCATGGGGCTGAAATGCATTTCGGGGGGGAGTAATTTAAACCAGATCAGGCTTCGGTTTTAAAGACATGTTTTTACTTAGTAGATTTGTGCCCAGCTGTTTTCGTTTCAAATTTTTATTGAATTTGAAAATGCTGACGTGAATTTAGGCATTTGGGCCACTTCAGACTGCAAAAACGAGGTCTGGTAATTTGAACAGTCATTTGTCATAAAAATATCATTAAATTATCATTACAGCAGGTTAGTATTTTGCTGTGTGGGAGAGTTGTAACCTAGATGGGGGGTGTCTTTATTATGATTGACTTTTTTTCTATCATCGATTCATCAAAAAGTTAAAGCTGTCAACTTTCAACAACCTTGTTTTGAGTGGTCTGTCTTTGGGAGGGCGAAGTTTATTTGTTTTATCATCACCATGTTTACTGCCCGGTTCATTACGGACCCAGCCTCGTGCAACTTCCTGGAGAATCTCTTTTCACTTGGGCCCTGTTACCACTTAGCTGCTCAGCAAGCTTTGATCTGCATTTTTATTTCCTTTTATTTACTTCGTATGAAGTGCAAAACAAAGAGGGAAACGGTTCGAATAGCGTCTTTTTTAGCTCAGGTCAGGATTTAAAGCCGTTCTCTTGGCCTGTCAGTTTTCCGGAGACCCTGAGATCACTCTCAGATGTCTCTCCCGCTGTTCTCTCACATGGTCATGGCCTATATCATGCGGCTTTGGAATGGCAATGGGAAATAAGTTAAACGTGTTAACAAACATTGGTTGATTATCACCACATTCTGAAAATCAGGCACAGTAGTCAGGGACGTGGGCCTGGGGATGTTGGTTCCAGTCAAAGAGGAGTGTCTGGTGCTTAAGTGGGTTGCCTCCTGTCGGTTATTCAGCTACTCAAACTGGTCAAAACTGACACTCTGGATAAATTTCTCAGCTAACCAGTTAAAACTGAAGATGTCAGCTGATGCCAAAATGTACCAATGTGAAAATATCATGAGATCATGGGTATACCAAGAACCATGGGTATACCAAGAACATGTATCCCATGTGAAAATACCAAGAACGCAAAGCCCGTACTTGTGGTCTTGGCAACACTGGTCTTGCTAACTTGCCTTCCAAGAACAAACTTTGCGCACAATGAATCATGGGATTGGTCTTTTTCGCCGGGGATGCAACCAACGCATCCTTGACATTTGGGGCAGAGCAAGACCAACATCCGGGAATTTTTATCATCCTCATGTGCTTGTGTTCTTAGTATTGGAATTTGTCTTCGGCACTAGAAGATGACGTAAAACAGGTACACGAGAACACAAGTACTCATATTGAAATTTACCTCATGTCTGCTGTAAGAGGCTATGCATACAGTTTGGTTGTAATCACTGACTGGCTCCTTCCAGGGGCCAATGAGGTTGTATGATTGGATGTGTGGATCCGCCCACTTCTGACACTCAGCTCGTCTGTCTCTCTTGTAGGTATAAAGACTACAGGGAACCTCCCTGGTCTCCGACACCCTACCAGTACTCTAAAGAGTACTGGTCTGTCCTGGCTGCGAGACTCGCCTTCGTCATCCTGTTCCAGGTACCCACTAGCTCCGTCGATAGCCTTGTCCACCCAGCTGTTAAAATGGGACTTCGCTAGCTTCAGCCATTATGTAAATTCAGCCAGTATGTAATTTATGCAGCTTAATTTTTAATAGAAATCTTTTTGCACAGAAAGACATGACTAACGAAGAAATTGACATAAGGTGCTAGCTGAACAATACAGCAGTTTATGCAAAATGAATGTATTAATGTACATATCTGTGAAATATATGTATATGATATACATACACAGGTTTATAATTATACCAATCATTTCTATGGGGAAAACTCTAATCCCAATATGATGACCTTAACTCCTACCCAGCCCTAACCTTAACCATAAGTAACCAAACTAATACCAGACTTTTGCATTTTTAGTTTTCTGATTGCATTCAAAGTTCTTTGTGGAGTCCTGAAAAATGGTCCCCACAATGTCAAAATAACAGGTTTTTATCACATTGAGGGGCCAATTGGTCCTCACAGTGTAATATAAACCTAATCCACACACACAGCCTGAGGCCCAGAAGGCTAAATCTCTGTGTCTGTGATCAGAACATCCCCGGTTCAATCCTCAACAGAACAGTTACATGGCTGTGGGCCCTTGAGCAAAGCCCTTAATCCCCAGCTCCAGGGGGGCTGCATGACTGACCACCAAGGTATGGCGAGCAATATGGGGTCAGCAAAGTAAAGCATTCTAATACACTTGTACTTGTACTTGTGCAAATGGCAAATAAAGCATATTTGTTAAACAGATTGTGTTACTATGGCTGTAGGAACAACAAAACATTTTTACTATTGTGTTGTGTAGTAGTTGTAGCTTGGAAACTTGCACGTTTGGAGAGTTTGTTGCAGTGGTAGGATGTTACTGGTTTACAAGCCCATCACTGGTTTTCCACCAGTTCCCCCTTCCCATTCCTGACGCCTCTGCAGCACTCCCACCCTGTGTATTTCATTCACAGAACCTGGTGATTGTTCTTAGCACGCTAGTGGACTGGCTCATCCCAGACGTTCCCAAGGACATCAGCGAGCAGCTGAAGATGGAGAAGACCCTGCTGGTGGACGTGTTCCTGCACGAGGAGAAGGACAAGCTGCAGCTTATCCAGAGTCTGTTCCTCAAGGACAAGGAGGGAACCCGCGCCCCAGCCACAGCACGGCTCCCGGCCCAGGAAGGGGAGGGCGGCCCTCGTGCCCGGGGCCGCGCAGCCAGTTTCAGCCAGTTCAGCAGTCAGCCGTCGCCCGGGACGACCGTGAAGCACACAGAGGTGTGAGGGGGGGTGTGGGGGGGTGAGGGAGGGTTCACCGGAATGGGTCGGGGAAGGAGAAAGGGAATGATGACAAAGGACGGCCTAGGGCTTCAGGATGGATGCCGCAATCGCTCACGTGAGCATAGGTAATGTGACCTTGGAGAAACAAAAGGCCCCAGGGGACAGACGCTGACAGCCCCACAAGGCTTGGCTGGGGGGGGTCTCACCCGGCTCATGTCTGGCTTGGAGTCCAGTGCTAATTCCTTTCAGTCCATCCGAAATTGTGTATAAAGGAATACCGTTGGGGTCTCAACTGTGACGAGACTCTTCTCCATCTCCCTCTCCGCTACTAGCTGACTAATCCTGTTTCTGTCCATGTCCCGACATCCACGGGGCAGCAGCCTGTGGGCATGGTCATCCCGGGGGCCCGTCGGGACCAGGAGCGAGGAGGACTGTACACCCTGGATGAATGATGAGGCGGCTATCCGTGGGACAGACCCATTTCCAAATAGCTTGGAGATTCACTCGATATCCTTCCATGAATAGGGTAAATGTTTTTAAAGCTGACGCTCAATGCTATATTTTAGTACCAGCTCATTTGCATCGTACTCCGCATCTATACAGAACAAGTACTGAAGAAATACTCGCATTTAAGAACTTTCCGTGGAACGTAATTTCATGCAGCTAAGATATACATGTCATTCTCTCAGGTAACGCCATCATAATGTTATTGTTAATAAATATCTTTGTATATTAGGTAAAGGAAACACACAATTAACTATAAAATAAAGTACAAAATAAGTAATGTTCTGGAAGTATGGAATGCTGTCTCCTAAATACCATATGGTGTGTATACACTGTTCTGAGTCCATTTCAGAGGTGGTAAATAGTGAGTTTTTACTGGGTAAGCATTGGTAAGGCGCTTGCCTTCTGTGTCTTTCTGAGTGTGTGTCTGCATGTTTGCTTTGGTACAGTACTGTGGAGAAGATATCTGAACCTTTGCTTCGGATTATTTGACCAAACACTCGTTGCTCTAGGATAAGAACCATAGAACAGTGACAGTAGTGATCACTAATGTTTAAGCAAACAGCCTTTGTTAATAACCATTGGATAAATTGTGGCTAATTTTGGCCGGTTAGATGAACCAAATACGGCCAGTTTCCACATTAGCGAAGATCAGAGGCATTGTACCTTAATCTTCAGATTCACAGTATCACATGTCTTCTCCCCGCTCCCCCCCAGTGGAACGTTACCCTGCAGTCATGGGTGTACAGTACTGGACTTCTCAAAATAACAACCGCGATTGTGTGTCTTTGCTTTAATCGCGGGGTTATGCAATGGCAGAACTGGCAGATTTAACGACAACTGGGTTGTTAAGCACTGTCGAGGCTTGCTGCCTTTCCTGCAGTTCAGCATTCTTCGATGTTGGACAGCTCAGTTACCTACAAAGCCAGAGATGTTGGAAAGACGACAGGAAGGAGCTAGGTGGCGCTCTAGTGTCCGGCTGGGCCCAGCGCGAGTGAGTTCTACACACAAAGTAACCCCTTGCCCTCTTTAAAGAGGTTAGTCACTCTCAACAGGGAGAACCCCTTGGCTTTGCAGCATCTGTAAATACTGACCACCACTGTGCATGTGTGTTTGTGTGAATGATGCGCCTCGTGCCATGAGGTCTTCTCCCTGCAGCTTGTCTTGTGTTTACTCTAACCTCTCCGCACAGTTTGCGTTGTATCAATGATGACTGCTGTTTGGAGGAGGGAGGGGTAGGTGAAGGTAATGGACTTGTGCTGTATAAACAGCTGGGCCTGAAATCCCTCCAGTTCGTGCAATGGAGAGCGTTCCAAAGAGGCAAAACTCATACTGAACAGTAGGCAGACATGCTACAGCTCAGCTATTTCAGTCAGTCTATCTCTGTCTTTCATTGGTGTTTTATGGTAAAAGCAAATGCGTGGGGGGGGTGAATAACATGTATTGTTTTGGGACCAGTAGGAGTTAGAATATAATGAACTTTACCCACCTCCTCAAATTTAATAGGTTTAGATTCTGAGGGTAGCTAGACGTATAAGAACATGCCTTTCTGACCATAAGGTCCTAGAGGCAGCTCTATTATTTTAGATGAAAACTGTAAGTCCATTGGGATAAAATTAGCTCTTGCCGGGGGAGGCATGTTTTGATGTTGTCACAGTCATTCTAGAGAAGGGATTTTTTTTACTGGCTTTACTTTACCTGTCAGACACTTTTGTCCAAGGCAACGTACAAGTGAGGAGCAGAGAGGAGAGTCAGCCGGCGTCCCTGGAGTGATTGTGGTTGAGGGCCTTGCTCAAGGGTCCCATAATGATCTCTTTCTCTGCCAAGCATGAGATTTTAACTAGTGACCTTCTGATCAGAGAGGCCAAACCCACAGAGCCACACGCCAACCACTGGGCCCCCTTGGGATGCAAAATTATGAATGACTGCATAAGTTTAACTAGCATTTTACAATGTAACCAGCTGAAATGTAACTGAAATCTCCGTCTAATCACCAGGGAATTCCGTCCAGGAGTTACAGTTTGCTGGTAAACACGCAATGTCTTTCGAATCTGGAGGAGGTTTAAGTTCATTATCCATGAAATAAGAACATTTGAGGAAATTTCCCCCTGCCATGTGTACTGTACGAGTCCCCCTGGCCTCGTCCTGCTTGCTGCTCACAGTTCTGCTGGAGCTGTTGATATGAGGACCTCTTTGATCATTCATCATTCCGCCATTTTGAGTCACTGTAGCGATATGTTATACTGATAGCCAAATGTTTTCACTGGCTCCAGTGTCCAGTTGTGTTCACAGCATAAGAAATGTGTCTCGGATGATTGTAGCTTAAGTGTGTAATCACAGACTTTTTGAAATACAAATGGTGACTTGTTCTTCTTTCATGCAGGAAGTTTTTATTGCATAAGCGCCAACACACTGAAAGATATTTTTGTACAGTCTCTCCGTAGGGCCCTTTAACATTTTGCTTTTTTTTAAAGCACTGGATTTGGCCATTTCAGTTGTTGGTGTGTCTCATATCATTGTATTCACACTTCGCTTTTAACTGTAACACATTCGAGGATCACGGCTCCCCAGATACCACCAAGACCATCATTGCTGATCTCTGAATCACCACCCGGTTCCATTGACCAAAATAAGATGACAAGATAAGCATCTGAAAAGCTTCAGCAAGCTTCCCTGCCCCAGGTTATTTCGCTTTCTCATTCTCGTTCCATTCTCTCTGGTGGTGTGGTGGCCCAGGGACCAGGGGGAGGGTTCCATCCAGCTCCACCCAACACCAAAAGCCCTGTTTTCTAGATCACGTTTAGATCTACAGATCGTCCTTCAAGATATTCCTACTTGATCGCAACAATCAGACTATCATCTTCAGGCCCCCCCACCAAAGAATACTACCCTGACCAGCAGAATATATGGAGGGGGACCTCCCACCCCCGGACAACAAGATATATCGAGGGGGAATCACCAACCCAAAACTTGGTTGCTCCCCACATTTTTTCTTTGTAAAAGTATTCTCTCACTGTAACATAAAAAAGGTTGGAGACCATTCTGCTGTAACTTGAAGGCCCAGTGTAGACATTCCTAAACAGTCAATCCCAAGTCAATCACAGTTTACCTAAACACTGCAAATTAACAGGTCTATATAACAACTTCCCAGAGCTGTGTAGGTATGCAAGCAGAGTTGCTTATTTGTTTATGTTTTGTAATTTGTCACCATGACAACCTCAGGTCAGAATGTATTAATGAAAATGTGCTTTGGCATGGTTGATACAGGTTTTGCCCATTTCTGGTTGCTCCTGTTTTGTAGCCAGTCAGTTTTGTGCTTGAAGATGACAGGGACATGTTCACAGTTCACCAATCATTTCAGATATTCAAGTATTGTCATTGATGTGAGCCCATGCCAATGAAACATCTTGACTTCCCAAAGAAAAGCACACAAAATGAATCATTCTGTTGCCTTGTGTTTTTTTCTAATGAGCCTCTAGTGGCACTTTTTTTTCTTCACCGCCGTGGAGGGTAAAAAAAATTATCCCAAGCAGATTTTTTTCTTACGGACTGTTGGGCATGACTGCGAAAACTGGTGATCGCTCACAAAACAACTGACCAGAACGAGCCGCGAGAAGCTTTATCTGTGTCTCCTGAAATGTTTCAACGGTGGAGCAGAATCAAGGATGAAACGTCTACAAAGTACTGCCCACATTGGGAGGTGGAGTACCATATAATTTTGATTGTTGTAAGGTGGCCATTCAACAAAGGAGAAAGAGTAAATGGTAGTGATACTAATGAATCACTATGCATTATTCATTCAAGTTAGAGAGATGTGAGATCACAATATGTGCAGGTGGTTGGTACAGTGGCTCTGATTCAAAGTACGTAACTTCTAAGGTTTTGTCACGGATTTATTTGGACTAGGTTTCAATTAAATGGAGGTAGAGGCGACTACTTCTATTCCAGTTGTTTTAGTTTACAAGTTGGGGCAGTTCTAATGGGTTTATCTCACCTTGGGCTTACATACATGAGATATAAGAGAGAAAGAGAGAGTACTGTTCCATTAAACTCTTACATCAAGAGTAATCTAGTCATCCTAATGAGCAGCATGTCCACAGGATACCGTTGTGAACATTGGAAGAAAATGCAAACTCTTCACACACAGACTTGAAGCCAGACATAATTTTGGCACTGTGAGTCAACACCACTCCCCGAATTTGCCTCTGTAACAGACTGATCTAACCATAGACCTTCCTATCCTGGACAGGGTCATAGGTCATGGGGGACCTAGAGCCAATCCCAGCCAGCATAGAGCAACAGGCAGGGGTGCACCCTGGACTGGATGCCAGTCCATCACAAATTTGTGTGATATCTTGCATTGATTTCTATATATTGCTGGCGAGTTTCACTGTTTGATGGTTGCTATAAATGTGTCATTTACGCCAGGGCCCTCTTCAACCAGCATTCTAAGCTATTAGGTTCTGCTTAATAACACCTACATTCATTCTTTAATAAAAACGTCATTAAAAACAAATTGTAACTTTCACTCCCCCCATGCCAATGTGCACTGTGCTGTGTGGGAAAAATTATCCAGGAAACGGCGTGCATTTTGGTATTTCTCTGTCCCTGAATGACTGGGGCGTGCTGGGACAGGAGTGCATGTTTACCTCTCAGTTGCTGGCAGACTCTCTCTGCAGCAGCCGACTGTTTAATAGGAGTAGACAGGGCACATACATTTCAATTCAAAAGGGATTTTTGACTTTGTTCAGCAGGTCCAGCTAGAGCTGATATGCTGCTAGTTCTAGCAATTTCTCCTCAGTAATAACAAAATGAGTTGGTTAGTCTTTTCAAAAACAGTGTAACATAGAATTCTAAGTAAATACGTACACCTGGCAAAGATATTACTACACCATGAAAACAAACTGGTTTTTGTACTTACTTCTACAGGATGAAAAGCTGTCTAGGTATTATCCGAAACAGGAGCGCTGGCAGCTAGCCTTAGGGTGTAGCTCTGCTACTGTGCGTGTATGTTGGGTGAAATGGTCTGTGTTGCATTTTCAGGAGTAGTTTTCTCAATCTTGTCACACTCCAGTCTCTTGTTTGCTGCCAGCTCCTCTTCTAGAACCTTCTTCTGGAAACTCTGCAAAGTTGAGAGGACAGGTTGCCAACATGGCACCACTTGCTAACAGCTGTTTGCCTTGGTCGTTTAGATAAATATTCCAAGTAACGTTTTTTGGGTTAAGATGTAGGGAAAGAATCTTACAGGATTCAATGTGAGAAAGTTATTTGGTATGTCCTATATAGTGCTTCAGAATTTCAGTTTTACGTGTCCTTGAAGAAATGGACTTATAAACAACAAAATCTGGCATAGTCCGCCATGTGGTTTTGGCACACTATAAAGTTTCGCCTCATTATACCTTTTTGAGATTGACATGAGAGCCTTCCTTCTAGAGTCTGCCTGAGGGAAGATGACATGACAGGTTTGAAATGTAATATTGATTCATAATAGAGATCCTGTCATGTGACTGGTGATGCTCTTGCGTAAGGAATTATAGGAGTGTCAACTTTACCTGGCTCTGCAGCTTCAGAACTTTTAACTGCTGTCATTCAATCTAACTGGGAAAACAGAGCAGTTGTGGCCGAGCCCAGCTTTAGTTATAGGCAGAATTTGTAGTTGCCTATAGGCCCCCAAATTATCTGCGGAGGAAGTGAAATGATCATCAATTTCCTTGGTGGGGAAAGTTTGCCTAGGGCCTCTGAAAAGGTAGATCCAGTCCTGGTAGTGGGTGTCACTCCTACTACCATACAGCCTCGGTAAGTGCACACATGTGAAGTTCATCAGGCAGGTTGTGTGTAGCCAGTTAATTCAGCTACAGGGTGATGTTTGTCAATGGCACTTTGTCACCTTTGGGCAGAGTTTTCCTGCAAATGACCAGTGGCCTTCTGCGGGGTTCTTCCACACGTGGTTCTTAATCATGGTTGGTTTGGCGGCTCAGAATTCCCACATGCCTGTGCACCCTTGAAATGAGTTCAGGAAGTGGGACGTCCTTTAAGATGATGGGCCTCCTCCTATAGCGCACACTTACCCTGAAGTCACGAAGCCGAACGGCCCTCTCCTTCATGGTCGCCTCCCGTCCTGTGGCCAGGGCTGCCACGTGCTCCTTCCACTGCTGCTCCTTTTCCTGTGGGTGGCGCACAGGAGCCCAAAGATTTTTAAAGATCTGAATTTAGATCGGTCCCATGTCAATGGATGTATCAGGTCGAGCATTTGCAAGAAGGCGGGGGTTCGGAGCAAAGGTTCAGTCTGCTTCTGCTTGCCCTGATTGATCAGACGCATGTAACTCGTGTCACGTGTCACAGATGCCACATGAGCTGTGAGCCGGACAAATTACAGTATGAAAGCCTCTTCCCTGGAATGACTGGGGGCATCTCTTTGGTGCCCCCAAAGCCTAACGATGAATATTATTTCATCGTTAGGCAATTGCATCATCTTGTCATGCAGTAAAGGGATAGTGTTGGTAAAGATGCAAGTTCAGGGGAGGGGGGGTGTTTATTTTTCTAGATTATGTTGGCTTATGATAATCTGGATCAGATGGAATAAGCGTGGGACTCTGGGCAGGTCACACCATGCCTGTGACGCTGACTGTCATCAATTAAACACGGTCAGGGCCCCCCGGGCATTGGGAAGGAGACCCATATGGTGAGAAGTCTCAGCTTTGGTGAAACGGTGTTTATTTCCTGCCTTTTCCCTTCCTCGCTCCTCCCTCTGACAAAGACATAAACACTGAATTGCGTGCAGAGAAGCCCAAGCCCCGTCAGGTCGAGGGAAACCCTTTTTACTGTCGTCTTTGTAACAACAGCGGAAAAGGCGTGCAGTTACAACACATAATCAACATGTTTCCCTTTTCATTCCCATAAAATATGAGGACAGTTTGCCTTGGGCAAGACTGCTGCTTCCTTTACCACGGTTTAACAGCGACCACATGATTTTTGATGGCCAAGAAGGTTCCGGGCTGACACGGCTGCACTGCGCAATGTGCTGGATATGTTTTTTTTTGTGTGTGTGTGTGTGTGTGTATAAATGACATCCTTCTGTTAAGAAGGCTGTGAAGAGCAGGAAAGACACCAGTAATAAATATAACGCAGTCATTAAGCACCCAAGACGTAGTTGTAAATCACTGCCTGACATATGAGAGACTTTTGAAATTTATTTGCATCATGAGAAATGGAAGATTTTTTCTATGTAACAGTAGCAGTGCAGATAAAACTATACTGTAAAACGGTTTAACTGCTCATGGACTGTTAAAAAATGGTTCTTTCCAAATAATCAGTGGAAAAAGCAGAAAAACTGAGCAAATGCCTTTGGGGTTTGGTTTAGGCTTTTTATGCCAGTTATCGCTTGTTTATAGTAACGGGCACATTCAAAACAGTGAGCTTTTATTGTGAGAGTCCAGTATTATGGATTTTTAAATGTCCTTTAAGTCAGAAACACTGATGCAATGCAACATATTGCAGTTATTGGTGGTTTACCGAACAGCGACAGCCAAGCACCCGTGGCTTCCTGAAAACAAAAGGGGTTGGATGTGTGACCGAAATACAGGAGGTTCAAGAGTGAAGAGAGGCTGTGCTTTGCAGTAACATGACAAACTTTTAAATTGCCATGATGGGAAGGTGTAAATGTAAACCATTCAGTATTAATGCGATTTATCACAACGTGTTCCAGGACATTGCTGAGTGCCGTTTGGTTCTAGAAGATCTCTGGGTAACACTTTACTTGAAGGTGCTCTACTAATATAGTATTATGCTATTACTTATGCATGAATTAAGCATAAACTATGTCTTAGTTACATACTGATCTCATGTTTATTCATCATTAATGAATCGTGATGGATCTTATATCTCAAGTAGCTACTATATTTGTTCATAATTTGTACTTTAGTAGTAACTGAGTTGTGCCCCATCGAGTAAAGGCTAACCGATCTTTGCTGTTAGCATCGATGAGGCTTTGCCATTTCTGTAAAGACTAAACCACCTAAGTCCACATGAAGGTCACAGGCGTACCTTCCTCATTTCCTCCATCTCCCTCAGCCTCTCCTGCTCCTTCTTCTCCCGCTCCTCTCTCCGTCTCACCTGTGGATTGAGGGTCGTTGTTTTTACACTTGGGCTTCGTGTTACAAAGTAGGTCCACACAGGTTCTCCTCTGTGTCATAGTGTCACTCACTCTATCTTCATGTTTTCCTCTCCATTCATCCTCCACGTGCTTGGTGTCCTTCGACTGGTTCTGTGACTTGTCTAGGTTGCCCAGAAAGGCATAGTCTTCCTCTTTGCAAATCCCTCTCATTGCCTAAAAGGAGGTGATTGTTGGACCAATACGGAAGACTTTAAGCTTCGTATGTAGAAGGTACTTTTTAAATAATCTATAAGTATAAGCAGATCGTTGCGTAGGGGATATACAATTTTTTTCTGTTTTGTTTTGTTGGCAATTTCTAAACGAAAAAAACATGAATTGAACTTGAAATGGAGATGTTATTAAATTAAGCACCTTAGACCTAGTGGTCATAATCATTGGTTTCTGAAATCTCTTGAGTGAATTTAACAGACCTTTGCACTCCTTTAGGAAATGTGAGGGCAAAGGCCATTTTTTCTCTGTAAGTTATGAGCGCTTCCTTCAGAAACATACCTTGGACATGGGAATGTCTTCAAAGCGCTTCACTTGAGACATCCTGAACAGACAGGGCAGTTAAAAAGACAACAGGCTTAATTAGCAAAGATGAATAAACCAACACGTGCCTCTTATTGCTGTGTCAGATTTTTGTTAGACTCAACCTTGGTCCTGACAAGTCAGACCACAGAGCAATTTGACAAGTCCAGAAGCATTTAAGCAAAAGAGCATGACCAGTTCCAAAAAGTATGTGAAGTCAAATTCAACACCATCTTGTCTTGACAGTTTAATTAGCCGCCATGAGTTGAGGAGCCATTAATAAACCGTGTCCATCACTCACAATAAATAAGGAAGACAAACAATAGATATAATATCAGTAAATAATTTCAAAAACATGTCAAGTATGACTCTGAAAAACAGTCCATATAAAACAATATTTGAACCTGAAGTGCTAAAGGCAAAAACTGGATGGTGGAAGCTGATTTGTGGTTTTATTTGAACTTTCCTTGTAAATTAGAATTTGGTGATCACTGTTGACACACCACAGCACACAACAATGAAATGTGTCCTCTGCGTTTAACCCATGTGTGTCATAGCAGGGGGCAGCTAATTCCACACCCAGGGAGCAGTGCTTGGGGGCGGCACCTTGCTCAGGGTACCTCAGTAGTGCCTTGCTGCTCAGGGATTCAAACCAGCAATCTTTCAATTACAAGTGCGCTTCCCTAACCATTTAGACACCACAAATGCCCCCAATTACCAAGCTCTTGCGTGCTGTAACCCTGCACAGTTTTCTGAGTTGTTTTACACCATGCTGCTCGAACAGCATAAATAGGAGCCCATCGTATACAGATAAAATGTCAAAGTATGTAAACTACCATAATAAAACACAAAAGATGCTGTAATCCTTACAAACCCAACATAGATCGGCCTGGCATTGCCTTTAAATATGGCAGACAGCAATAATGTGCGCAGAACTAGAATTTAAACCCTTTAAAATAAATCCACAGTTTGTATGACTGTAGGCTCCAGGCAGTTCTGTGCCTCTGACTGGGACAGAAGTTTAAAAAATGGATGGATGAATGTTATATGATTAAATTATGAGGTTATTATTAATGTATATTACAACAGTACATTGATGCATTAAGTTTCCATAAAACACAAAAGTTGGTTTGATGAAAGGTGTCCGCCATTAGGAAAAAGCTTAACAAAATTCGTAGGTTGTTTTTGCCACATTTACGCCAGTTAAGATTTTCATCTTTACAGCTCTTTAATCGTTAATTGTTTTCAGTTAATACAGCTGATTCATTCAGTGACTTCAGAGAATCCAGTGTGGATTCAAGATCCCCCTCGTTGTAACCCGTTTGAAGCTTCTATGAATAATGTCACAGTATGTAATTCAATGTCTTTCCTTAAAAAATTGCACTTTTCCAATTTGAGAACTAGTGTGCCTGTATCTGACCGGACCGATAAAGTACAGCTTCCTGTCTCTACAAACATGGTAAAGAAGGCCATGTCAAAGCAAGTAATTAGCTATTTCAGTTGTCTATTCATCTAATGTCAGTCACTTTCGGGCAGCCAGGAGGCCAATATCACTGTCCAGTTATTACTCACCTGTAGTGGAGGTGCAGCACCTGGACTCCAGCTACGTGCAGACGGTGACACTCACTGGGTCTCCCCTGGCTTCTGTTCCGGATCTGTCCGAAAGCAGCCCAGAGCAGAGGGCTCCCCTCGGCCGCTATTTTTGGCAGCTGCCCGCCAGAAGTGCCGCCGGCGTGATAATAACAATCCGTGCCACGCCTCACCCAATCGATCGCGCATTCCCGTTGAGACAGAACCTCAGCATGGGGTGCTGATCGAAGGCAGGCAGAATCACGGTCACCGCAGCCAAGCCCTCATAGCCTGGGAGGCTTATGAGGACAGTGATGTGTACTGTTACACTCTCACAAAACATCGCTCGCTCTCATGTGTGTCTCTCCGACACAGCTGTACACCGTTTGAGACTTGTGTAGCACATCGCACTTAAGGCAGATAGATATGCATCTGGAAATTGTGTGGTGGTGATGTAAGTCTTCTGGGTTTGGAGGAATCTTTGCATCATCCATCTAGAGACGTGAGAGTTTTCAGTTGGGGTGGTGTCTGGCATGGTTTCAGTCCATGTTCTGAAAGAGTCTGCGCTCGGACGGGGGACAGGATGCGCTGGGGTGGGGAGTGAATGCCCCCACAGGGGATCCAGCCTGCTGTTTGAGGGCACCTGCTCACTTGGGTGTTCCCCTATTCTCTAATCAGTCAGCTGTAACTACAGCTAAGTGCTCTACGAACTGAATGCATCATACAGGCATGTTTGTGCAAATTTGGTTACAGACATATCACGGAGAGAGATATTTAATCGTTACCCTAGGGACCTCGGAGACTATTTTAAATCCATTATGCTAATTGTGTTTAAACATCAACAAATAATGAAATGAGTTTGAGTCAGTGTATGTGTGGCTAAAAGCTGCCCACTTTCCTATCATTCAGGGTCGAAATAAAATCTGAAAAGAGGTTACAGAATACAATATTATAATATAGAGGTTTTGTCTCAACTGACCCTTTGGCAAAGATTTACAGTTAATGAGTGGAACCGATGACAAGGTTATAGCTTCCTTATACTAGGCCATTAAATGAGGGCATCTAAATGGCCTTTGGTGTTCAGATCTCATTGTGTTTATATCTGTGCCATCTTTGCCCTGAACTTGTAACCCAACACTGTAAGCTCAAAAATGAGGAAATGTGTCATATGCCTCCACTGACATTCCACCTCTGTGAGACTGATCACCTTCTCTGTTGCAGGCCCATCCTTCTCCTAGAGAACCGGAATTCTTGTGGCCAGTATTGAAACTATAGATATTTGAATGAAAGGGATACTGTGGTCCTAATACAACTTCTTCATATTTAATGAAGCTGACATCCGAAGGAGGTGATGTAAAAAATTCACATATCTGATGAGTGTGGAGGTTCTCGACACCCCTGCCTGACTGACACGGGATTCCCCAACCCCTGACAGGAAGGACAAAGCAAGCAGCAGCCCTTAGGTCATAGAAAACATGGTTAAGTTTATTCTGATGTTTCACACAGACTTTAGGCCCTGTTTTGGATCCAAAGGAGAAAAAGAGGGTCATTCTGTGCAAGAGTCTCTTATGTTTCATCAAGTATCGTTTTCTGCCGGGCAGTTTAGGATGACAATGTACAGGGCAAGCCGACAAGGTCCGTGCCGCGGACAAGGTGGACATCACGGGTGGGGTGGGGTGGGGTGGGGTGGGGGGCAGATCACATCAGGCAGCGGAAATGTACTTCAATGTGCAACTGCAACATCCACCCGAAATACATCAGCAAGTTGTCAGTGACTGAGAATGCTTTTCATGTCATTTTCAAACAGTTTGCTCTTACTGATATGTTACCGTTTTTCTTTTTTTTTTTTGGCACCGTCAACTTTTTCCTGAAAAGAAAGACAAAGTTTCAGCTATGTTAAATTATGTCCTTGACACAGTATTTAATTTCAGCCTAAAGAAACATGGCATTAGTGTCGTGAGACCACAGCTGAAACCGTGATGGCTAACGCAGTTTGTTTTGTCAAGCAGGATGTGAGCTGAGCCGGATATTGTCGCTGTCCAATGAAAAACACGCATCTCCAAAACTCCATTATTTCAGGAGTTTGAAAAATGCATTTTCTCAGAAAGTACCAAATAAACCAAAAACCAGATAATGAGACAACCTTAGCACCATGAATAGGAACCTAGCTTTACACAGCTGTCAGTGAACGGTTATATGTTTTAAAAGGACTTACATGGGTTGTTGTCAGCGAGGCAAATATGTCAGAGGGCACAAGATATAAATTAATCTCGCTTTATATTCACAATTAACAGTGATGTTGGTTAGCTAGCTATCTAGCTATCAACTCTAAGTTGTTAGAATGAGCAATATAAAGTAATCCATACAAATGACCTTTATAAGTACAAATGTTAACTAGTACAATCATAAATACCAGTTAAATAAATGACTTCATGAAACATCTTTTCATTGGTCAATTAGATTTCAAATGCTATCTGTAGACAGAGGAGAATGAGCATATTCCATCTACATGAAAAAGTCACAATCATCTAAAAGTGGACATACATGGTTTTCATCGGACCGTGACGATATACTGTAATATTATTCACTGCGTAACACATAAGAAAAGACTATTTGAGTTCCTTTTGTTACTGGCGAGTGTCACGTGATTCTCCACACTGGAGTACTTCTTTATTTTCAGCAATGCACTCAGAGACTTAAGTGTAATTACATAAAAACACAGATTTGTATCCTGAGACAAATGAGTTCCTTAGTGAAGGCTGCATTTTCACTGCATTTTCACTCCGTCTGGGTGTCAGAGTTCCCCGGTTGGGTTAAAGAAACATTCCGCTTGGCTGGGGACGGAAGGAGGCGTGGATATGACAGCATTTCTCGTTCTCGACATTCTCTCCTCGTAACTCAAACCCGGCTCGTCAGTCACAATATCCATCGTTCTCGTCTGTCCATTCTGTCACCATAAAGTGTGTCGCTGATTAAAGATCGTGAAAAATAGTTTCTGTTACACATCTACACATTGTTTTCTCTCAAGCTGAGTTGGCAGGACGGTGGCCGAGTGTCACCGCCCCCCCACCCCCAGACGTCCCCCTGACCCTACCCTGCAGGATGCCTGTGATTTTTCACAAGCCGCGGTAAGCGTGTCAGCATTTTAAACGTGCTGCTGTCAGAGGTTCGAGTCTCCAGTGATCAGTATTGAATTTTCTCCACCAGACCTGAAGAATGCATATGATGGACCATGAGCAGCAGCTGGCATGCAGCCATATTTGTGACCAATCTGTCTGCCTGCGTATCTACTCCTCTGCTGAAATACCTGAATCAAAGAGCCCCAGGATATGTGACCAGGGCCGACTCTAGTTGCCTCTACAGGCAGAACGGGCAGTTGCCTATAGGCCCCCAAATTATTTGCGTTGCGAGGGAGTTGAAACGATCAGTGTTCTTGGTAGAGGGCCCCCCAAGTAAAACTTTGCCTATTGCCCCTGAAAGGGTAGAGCCGACCATGAATGTAACCGTTCTTACGAGTGAGGTGAGTCGACAGTGTCAGTCCAGCAGCACTGTTTAGTGAGGTTACCGCACCAGGACAAGATGGTGGAGAAACCTTTCAGTCCTCCGCTGTAAATCCACACCTGAAAGGAACTCTTATATAAAAGAAACTCCACCTTTACGCATCCAGGGTGTGAGGGCAGAGCACTCAGCTCCTAAGATCACCTTCACAAGTACCAGACCACCATAAAAGCGGGATTAGATACATTTCATACTAGATGCCTGACATCATCTTGGTAAGACCATTCCTAACAGTATCAACATTCTTAGGTTTGCCTGAAAATCTCTCTCTGAAAATCATGAAGAATGTTTTTGTGCGTGTGTGCATGTGTAGGTTATGTATATATTACAGTAATAAAAACCTGCTATTTTGATGTTGTGGAGACCATTTTTCTCCACAAGGGGAAACTCAATTATATAAAGATCTGTGACTGCAATCAAAAAACTAAAAATGTCAAAAATCTCGTATTTTGTTTGGTTACTCATGGTTAAGGTTAGGGCTGGGTAGGGGTTAAGGTCATGTTGTGATTAGAGTTTTCCCCATAGAAATGAATGGAGAGTCCCCACAAAGACATATTTACACACCTGTGAGTATGTGTGTGTGTGTGTGTGTGTGCGTGTGTGTTTAAGATGGCTGCCTGAACTGCATCATCAAATGTGAATTCCCATGAGCCTTTTGGATTTCTGGAGAGGAAACTGGGTGTAGCAAGCGAGACTCACATGGCGTGTGTGTGGGAGAGGGGGGTGGGGGCAAAATCAAGGGGCTACATTGCCCCAGCCTCCCCAGCGACTGCCGGCTTGTCAGCACGCTGAGTTTCGAATGTCACTGGAACACCCACACACTGCCACTTTCCAGTTACTGATCTGATGAATGGGACTTCTAATCTGGGTCAAATCATTTTATCCACTTAAGAGGTGAAAATACTCATTTTAAAGCACATTTTGGCCTCTCTTGCTGCACATGATTGTCTGGAATCAAAATTATCCCATCACTGCCTTTTACTGAGAATCTGAAGCGTATTAATCATACATAATTTATACATAATTTATAATTATCCCCCTTGTGATGGACTGGCATCCTGTCCAGGGTGTCCCCTGCCTTTTGCCCTGTATTGCCTGGGCTCACACCAATCGTTTATTGGAAAAGTGGTTTGAAGATGGAACGGATAGATGGATTAATTACATGTTATATATATTTAACGACATTTGGCTCATTGTAATGGAAAGGTGTGATAATTATATCATTAGTTTTACAAGCAGTATCGTTCTTTGGTGGCAAACTTCGTCGCAGGCATTCAGACGTGAGTCTCCCAGCTGCCGTCGGATGACGGAATGCAGGCCATCTGCCTCGTTGAATAGTGGCCCGTCCCCAAACAGCCACGAGCACAGGAAAGTGCCGTGTGGGTGGCACTAGTGCCACTCGGCTTGGCTTTTCCCAGATCACTTGGAGTTTTCGGGATAAAGGCAGCATCCCAGCAACAAACACAGTCCCAGTTCGTTTTGGTAACATAACATACCTGGTCCCTGGATATGTATGCGTGCGCTGAGCAAGCTGACACAGCAAACCACACAGGAAGAACCTCTCTCTCATGGCATGACAAGGCCATTGATCGTATCAAAAAATAAAAGTTCCATCGTCCAAGTTCCACATGTTCAAAAGTAAACAGTCTCTGTACACTAAGGACACATATATAAATAATGATTATCCTTTTACATTTTCAAGAACCATACTGGCGTGCCAGTACCGTTAAGAGAGGGTGAGCACAGCAGTGACCAATACTGTAGTGAAGCGGTGCTTCCTATGGAAGCCGTGTCTTCCGGTGAAGCCTCTCTCGGATGTGCGGAGTGGAAAGGAACTCTGCTACACCTACCAGCTGACATGGCGCTCAAGCAAAGGCACATAGTCTTACCACTGAGTCCTGTGTGCTCTGTAACCTCATCCTCTCAGTTTTCCTCGGATGAAGACTTAAATAAATAACACATATTTTCATACATCATATGTACACTATTTATACACTACATGCAATTCATATAAGTTAAATAATAATTTATATTTATAGTGCCCCCCCCGTGTTTCCCCGCCCATCTCCACCCCAGCAGAGCTGTGCCCGTCTTGAGCCGCTATGTCCTGCGGCGTTTGCGCGACAGCGCACACACACAGGACGTGTCTATCCGTATCCAGTTCCAGCTGACGGAGGTCTTCTCCGAGGTCAATGCACGCACGTAGGTCTGTGAAGTCTTGCACTGCGAATTCCAGTGCTTGTCGTCGATTCCCCGGCAGCCGCCTTTCACCGGCTTGCTGCTCTTGCACTTGGTCTCGTAGAAGTACTGCTTGACTTCCGAGCCGCTGGTCTTGATCATGCCCAGGACGTTGACCTGGCGTCCACGGATGTCCACAGCGCTGGTCTTGTCCGTCACCCACTGGCTCTCGCTGTCACACACCGAGTACTCGCCCCGGTAGCTGCGGTGCTGCGTGTAGCGCCTCCTCCTGGTCTTGTTGCCTATGTCCGCGGTGCTTACGTAGTCATCGCCTAAATACATAGGTGGGGGCTGCAGTGGTGGCCTCTCGCTCAGCACCACCCGCGGCGAGTTATAGCGCTTGTGTTGCTGGAGCAGCTCCTCGCTCAAATCCGGAACGTTCCGGAAGCCCGGAGCCATCCTCTCCGGATAACTGTTGCCACCTGGGACGCGGCGGCCTGCCGGCGCCTCCCCTAGGTAATCTGAGCCCCAGGGCCCATTGGACGCTGTCTCGGCCCTGGCTCCAGGGGTCTCCCCAACACTCTGACTCCGGATGATGTCCGCCTGTAGCAGCCGGATGATGAGCGAGTTGACCGGATCCGGTGTGGGCCTGCGCTTGTCCATCGACATGGCTTGGATGCCGCACAGGTACGCGAGGAACATCACGTAGAGCAGAATGGACATCACTAGATTCACCTGAATAATCTACAGAGAAACAAAGAGGCTGTCGGCTTCATCCATGCTTTTCTCAACAGAATACCAATAACACCGTGAAGAATGCATCTTAACCTGCCCTGAGTGTTAAGTGTCCTCTGTGTAAGTTGGCCCTGAATTGAGAAATTCTATAAAAGGCTATGAAAATAGAGAAGAACTAATGAAAGTTAAACTGACAGGAAAACTCTTTTTGATGCTAAAACTCCTACACATCATGCAATCACCCTACAGTTAAACATCTTGTGCTTGTAGTTGAACAGCATCCACAAGCTAATCAATCATGCCGGCAAACAAAGTAAATAGGCAGCCTTGAACCTGAGGCACCTGACCGTACGTTACAGCCATTTACCCCAAGCAGTTTGGCTGTTACACATGCAGTCACATGAGACGCGTCAACAACAAAATGCAGCTATGATCCCATTTGGTCCAGCTACTAGGATGTTTTTGCTGAGCCGGGCTGCCTGTCGGCCTTCTCAACCTCTTGACAAGGAGAAAGCAGACCTTACTCTGAGCTCATTGTCATTTCCATTCCCTACTCAGGGACTCTTTGCTGGGATTAATCAGTCCATGAGTCATTCGTGCAGACCCTGATGTTTTTCTGGTCAATCTAACATCGCAGGTCATAAAATCTCTTGCAGTAAGTGAAGTCTGCATGTTAGCAAATACATTTAGGAATAAGCTCTAACCATCGGACCCAAACGCCCCATATCCTTCATTTAAATACTTCAGAAGGTGTCTTGCTTTTCTATGGAGCAAAAAACTGCAACTACAATTCTTGATTGTTGGTTGTTTGTGACCAGTGAGAAGTCAGTTTCAGAGCAGCGAAGCTTTTAAGCACAAGGATTCAGTTCAGTACCATATATAATGAAAAGTCTTTTAAAAGAGCAATAAAAGACCATGTGACAGACCGTAACACAAAGCCAAATGGAGTAAGAATCCAGGCGACTCCCCTTGATGCTGAAAGTTCAGCCCAGGCACCTCTGACCCCATAAATACAATATATTCAGAACAAACATAGGCATGCTAGTTAGGCATTTCAGTCAGATTCAGCTCTGTTCTGACAATACTCACGAACAAATGACCGAATAAATAAATAACACAGCTGTAGCCATAAATAATTCAGCGCCAAAGTCCAGGTCAGCAGATCCTGGGAGTGGCGACTTAGCACACAACCAGCCGCTGCCATTTTTTTGGTTTTTAAGCTGGCAGTGACTGTCTGAACTCCATCAGTCAATGTGAATTCTCACAAGCCTTTCAGCCAGGCTGGACATGGGAAGTGGGGGTCAAAGGTCAAGGAGCAGTGGGCAGGACAGGCAGCTTCTGGAATGAACATCAGGGGGACAAAAGGTATCACTAATAATCTGCAAAAGCATACATCATGCGAATCCCACAGGAGCACAGCAGAGGTGCCACCGCTCCACAATTTCAGACACCGAAAGCCTCCGAAAGCCCGTTCTGTGGTTTTTCTGACCCAGGATACCCTCTGGAAAGCACAGCAGTCCAGTATGTTATTAACGTGATTGATGAATCATGAGATAAAAGTTTCACGGTGGCAGTGAGTAGGTGTGACAGTCATTAGCAATGGCTACAAGCTGCTTTTCGAAGGGCCCCTAAAGTATAAGCAGCCCCACCTAGGTAACCAACCATTATGCCTCTTAACAAAAATAGGAAAAAAAAAAATCTTTCATCACGCCCTGGCCCTCCTGTATTTCATTTTCCTCTTTCACTGCCACAAGCCTCTGGCAGAAGGAAAGCAGATGTGACTCAACGCATGCAAACAGAACCATGGAAAGAGATCCATCCAGAGAGAGCCTTCTAAGAACCTCTCCTGTAGGACTCACACAGAGCGAGGAATCGTGCAAGACAGTGCAGGTGCCCCTTCACATGCCCGTGGACCGGTGTGCCAAGCTGATGCAGCAAGCTCGAATAAGACCGTGCCAGTGTCAGGTCGTCGTCACAGCAACTTAGAGGCTGCCCCATAGCATGAAGGAGCATGTTTCAACTAGCGCAGGGCGAAATCCGTGTTTCCAGTGAACTACGTCTGATTATCTGCTGCGTGGTGAACTTAAGCTGGACCTCCTGAGGTTCCCTCAGGAAAGTTGGTCAGCTAAGGACTTTTGCAAAAGCAGCAATTCACCATTAGAATGATGAGGCCAGTCCTGCTTTCCAACATGCAGCCCTGTAGCACAGGGTTAGGGTTAGGGTTAGGGTTAGGCTGACTACGTGCTTTATTGTGGCACACAGTGAGCTAGAGGGGTCGTGGTAACTGTGTGACCTCTGAATGCAGTCATCCATGCAATGCAGAAGTGCGGTTCACCTCCAGTCGCACAGTAAGCCACGTGTAATGGTGATCAGAGAAAACCGTCACCTGATCATGGATGTAAGCTAGTTCATGGAGATGCTGGGGTGTTAAAATCTTGCCACACTGACACATCGTGAATTTCATGGGTGGATTCATGATGCTTGAATGTCACCACTGGAAACGTGACGCAAACATCACAAGAATGTCATGTGCAACAAAACAGGCATTTCATGCAAGGAATGAGCATCTGGTATCAGTCTTTATTAAAGACATGAATGAAAATCTGGGCAAGTGACCTTTCTGGCAAAAGATGAAGATGTTGAGAAAGGGGCCTCCTACACACGCGAATGCAGGAAACAGTCGGAGGTTTTACATAAAAAAGAAGTCGCCTGTCTTGTATGTGTCCTTGCTCTGCTCTGGCCCTCTGTAAGGGAGCGGACCCCTTGCTGGTTGCAGTCACGGCCTCCTGTTATACGCACGGCTGCCACCTTGTGACGACGGAGCGTCAAAGTCACCTTACGGGCAACGGCGCACGGAGAACCACGTCGCTGCGATGCCTTAGCACCGCTGCTCCGTTTCATAAATGCTAGACAGCTAGAGTTTTTAACGATTATCATCGATTAGCATCAATGCTAATGGGTCGTACGGGATGCTCGCGAAGCACAAAAGCTTAACAAAAGAAAAACAAAATAGACGGCGCCGGCATCTGGAATCTGATTCGGTTCATCGCTCAGTTATAAGTATTTTTAAAAGGGGTAATCGGAATAAACGTATTTAAAGGATCCACAAAGTCGGGTAGAGGGACCATCCATGGCCAATGTTTGCCTGTAGCAACCTGTCTAACCTCAGTTTGTTTTACAGCACAGAAGAGGCTTTCAGACTTGGCAAAGTCAAAAGTCATACTATACTTGACATTGCATTACAGTACATTAGAAACAACCGGAGCTGCTATTGTGTGCCATTCGGGGCCATTATGATTCTGTTGCGGAAACTTGTCACCTACATGTTGGGCATGTAAAAGTAATTGTAGCTAATGTTATAACAAAGAGGGAAACAAAGTCCCGAATGAATGAGAACTGTCTGCAGTTGCACACACCTATACATTCAGTGGTACCTATCCCTTTGTGTCTTTGAGAGGCATATTCTACTCGCGGCAAAAGGCCCTTGTTCCCTTTCTCAGAAAGCTAGAAACTTCTGCCTGCAGATCCTATCCACACAATCGCAGGCCGACCTGAGTTCAATGCCAGGTGAACCTATGGCCCACCCTGTGAAATTACGTACACATACTTTGTTCTGCGTTCATAACATTGAGCACATCAGGGTTTTCACAAAAGTTGAACTCGACACAAAAGCGAAAACCAAATCGCCATTTGCGTCATGGAAAAATGAAGCTTCGCGATGCACATGTCATTGACAGACTGGGTAGGTGTCTCTTCTTTTAAAAAACATGACCCAGCCATTGCTTGAATTAAAACGCCCCCTTCTCAGATATAAGGAAGTCTCTTCAGATGTTCTTCCAGCTGTTGATAAACCTCTAGCTAAATTCCAGTCACTTCGAGAAACAAAGGATCAACAAGTCCGACAATGCATACGTGTCACGTGGAGCACCCTTACAAAATGCAGAGTTTACTTTCTCATATACCCTCAAGGCAGTCCATTCATATATCAAATATTTCATGCAAACATGCATTACGAAACACTACAGCCTCATACCTCCAGTTTTTGGTTCGTTTCAAGCTCTTCATACGGAGTTTGCACATCCATGCAGTTAAGTCACCTGGCATCTTTAAACTGACCAGAGTATATGATTGTGTGTGTATGACCTTCAGTAGACTGGTGTCCAGGCCAGAATGTCCCTGTGCCCTATGCATCCTGGAATAGGCTCAAGTTTCACTGCAACTCTGTACTGGCTAAGCGGTTATGGAAGATGGATGGATGTTCTGTGATAGCAGTTCTGAAACTGTAGTCCTGTAGCCAGTTGCATTTGGAAGGCCTATATCTGCTGATCATGTGAATCTGCGTTTTCAAAAGATGTATAAGGAAATATACATTGTGTGTGTGATATTACGATGTACTATTTCATTAGACGGAACTGAATATCCATCCATTTGTCCAGTACAGGGTCGCTGTGGATCTGGAGCCTGTAAAGGACTGTCTGAGGCAGTAAAGGACACAGAGGTTGAGGAACAGGATGCCAGTCCATCGCAGGGCATAATTCTGAAAATGACCAGTGGAAAGTTAAGGTTAAAAATGCCAACATTAGCACTTTTCTTCTGGTGACTCTCACAGGTCAACATACTACAGCTTACAGCTCTATGACATTTCTGTACAAAGTCATTTTTTACAATGTCAAATTGACCCTACTCATCTTGATCTTTACTGCTCGATTAAATTTTGATTAAATTTCTGACTGGAGTAAGCGAATGATCTGTAACAGCATTAATGGCCGAAGTCTGTTGTTGAAAGTCATTAAAAGGACCCTGTATTCATCCTCTTCTTAAACGTCACGCTCGTGTCAGGACACTGACCTTCATGAGTCCTTGTACAAGTTTCTGTGTCCACCTGATCCAGCATCACATCTGAAAGGACGGCATTAGCGGAAGCCCGGATGTCTACAGGCCCTTGACTGAATCCATAAGCTTTGGCACCACATGGTTTCCGGTCTCAAGCAAGAATTTGCACACACTGCTTCAGAAAATGAGGGACCAGAAATAAAGAACCTAAAATAAAAGACAGGCCCAAATCCTTGAAAGTTAGCCAGATTGAAGAGGATCCGTTCCTTATTTTGATCAATTGCTACTGAACAAAAACGGAAGATGGCGATATTTTGCCTACAGAGTAAAAGACAATTTTCCTGATAAAAGGCTTCATTCTCACATCACAGACGCCTCAGTGGTACCTGAAGCAAAATTCCTCTCTTTATTTAACCAAAGTATAGAGACACTATTGGAGTTATGCAATCGACAAGATGGCCGTCCTCTGATAAGGTGATGTGGGCTACATGCCCGCAGGGAACTGGGGGCATATATGGCCCGGGGAGTGTACTGATCATCAGGGGATCGGGCGCAGGGCCGCTAGCCCAAAACACTGTGCTGACACAGATCAGGCATAAGTTACAGAGGAACTGGCAAGTTGAACCTTTTTATGGTTTTCTAAAGCACAAGTCAGTATTGTTAAGAGCTCAGTGGCCCAAAGCCTGTTGTCTTTGAGGAGCAGAGTACCTAAGACACGGCATTGCCTGGAGCACATTAAAAAATGCTATTGATTGCATACAATTGGCCCTCACAGGAGGTTGTAAGAACCAGCTCAGACTAACGGGAAGCTCACTCTTTATATAACAGTCTTGTGACATGCGTATATACTTTTATCTATTTTTCCTTCCTGTCACTCTGACCTGAAGCATTTTTAATGCTGAAATTTGAACAAGCTTGAAAAGTATTTCTGTGCCAGAAGCCAATGATCAGGTATAGCTGAAGCTCACCTTCTGATTTACGTTTGTTTGTTGGGAACTTAACTAACTCATTTGCAGACACATGCTTTTCACCAAATCCAGGATATTGACCACAATGCAATGATAGAATATACAAATATCTCAGAAGCACAGTTTCCGTTGTAGGTGCACTGTTGGCTCCGGCATCACATATCACCTAAGACTCTCTCAGCTTTTAACTCCACTGGGATTGCTTAGAGATTAACAACTGCTTTGCATTACTATAGAAAGTAAATGCCTTATCTGGGGGGAAAAAAACAGGTGAAAATGATGTGAAGAATTATAGCAAGTCTTCAGTTTTCACCTTCACAAATTAAAACCCCTTCTACAAATGTTTAGGGTAGGATCCTGTGGAGAATGACAAAAAAAAAATCATAAAGGTGTCTAATGAGCATTTATGACCAGTACTATACAGTAAAATACTGAAAAGGACAAAATAATCTTAGTGGCCACTTTATTATAGTAGATACACTTATGTAGTGCCAGGTAGGATCCCCTTTTGTCTCTGGAAATACTGTTGTGGAGTTGTGCTCTTGGAGATGCCTTTCAGCCATCTGCTATTTTTACATTTTCACCCAGGTGTTTTCTGCACTCGCCCTGTTACCATCACCGTGATGTTTTCTGCAGCTGAACTGACACTGACTGTATGTTTTTATCCAACTATTCTGTGCAAACTCTAGACACTGTATTGCCTGAAAATCCCAGGAGGGCAACTGGAACCACCATGTCTGGCACCAACAATCATACCATTTTTAAAATGACTTAGATCAGGCATCTCAGCTGCACAGTAACTGTACCTCTGTCTGTACCTTGTCTGCATGCTGTATATATTCAGTTGCAGCCATATGATTCCCTTTGAAGAAGCGGGCTCCTTTCGTTACCGAGCACGTGTACATAATAGAGTTACATCTTGTATATATACATACAGTAAGAACAACGAAAATCACCTAAATGTGAAAGCATGGTAAAATTGGACTTGAAACATCATATACATAGACTACTAGCGGCATCCATTAAGTTGCCTATTTATTTGTCCAATTTATGTGTCATACTATGTCCACACATCCTGGTTCATTCACATACTGAACTGTAAACTTTAACTGTGTGTGAAATGCGATAAACTTTCTCTCGCAGAGGGTCTCTATTAATAATAAAGTGGCGAAATACACTCCTGGGACGTCTTGGGACTTGGCAGGCGCGGGTTTGGCCGTGTATTTTTTTAGGATTGTTTGTCTAGTAACGGAACCGCGGCCAAACACATGTGCAAACAAACTTCCCCCGAACGGGATCACGCACAAACCGACAGTATTTAATGAAACGTAAAAACCTACTGCACTTCCGAGTAAACAGAAAACGCCTCCGCGCCGTCCATGTGCTTATTGTGATGAATTAATATTAATTCTATAGTCAAACAGCTGCATCACTGACACCGGAGTTTGCATATGTGATACTTATCCCAGCGGCAAGCTCTAGTTAGCTGGTTAAAGCTGGTGATCACGTTGATAGTGACCCAAAGCAAGCACGTTTCCCATTCATTAGAACATCTTGCGCTCGCGTTATAGCTGAAATGAAGCTGTCCGTGAAAGTGTCCTATAGCATGCGGCTCATTAAGGCTTTATAATTGTGTCGGAAACTACAACCAAATAGGCAGTTTTGCTGACGGTAAGCGTGATAATACACAGAGTTAACGTGCAAGGACATCTCCGGCATGATGTCGGATAGGGCTTGTGTAAGTTTAGTTTCATGTAGTGGATTATTTTTGGCAGCAGATATATACCCCAGCAGTGCCGATTATTTTTTCCATTGTTTTAATCGTAGTGGTCATTTTCTACAGAAAAGTTGCTGTTTACAAAATGCATCTGGTTACGAAAGAGCAGCTGGGTAGCCGAAAAGTACTTGGCAATACTTTATAAAGAAATGCGCTTAAGCGACAATGCAGTGGGTTTTATGAATGCATTAAAATCTGAAATATCGGGATCATCACTTTCCCAAACTGCTAGCAACCGTATTTATATCGGCAGCTGTTTAGACTCGGGTAGGAAAAATGTGAGCAATAAAAAACTTTTTCTGTTCGGCTATGTTGGGAATGACGGAGAGGAAGAGCAGTAATGAAATAAACTCATGCAGTGCCACATTTCAGATCGAGGGCCAACGTTACACGGTGCTGTTGTTTATTTGTCCTTCACGGCTTAGCTGCCTCTAACGCAGAATATTACGGTGTTCACAATGACTAACTTAAGTGTCTGCCACTGTGAAGTTGTCCAGAACTTCTGCAATGGCCTGGGCGTTAGTGAGGATCAAAACGCACCACCTACAAACCAGTCCCCAGTTAAACAAGAGACTCCCTTCCTAACTCCTGTCTATCCTTACTCGTGCACATATTAAGGGGGGCAGTTTGTCACCATGGTTCCCAGATTTCTCCATGAGCAGCCTAAATGTAGTGCATGGCTTGTCAGCAAGACCAGCACATATATCTTGTGCATTTACAAATGCCTGACATTTGCTAGAAGACGCCTCAAGGCTTCGAATAAGCAGCATTCTCTAAACATATTTCTGCCCTGTGAGGACAGGCAGGGGTCAAAGCAGGGCACTGACCAAAAGGTAAGACTGCTTGTGGCAAATAAGGACAGCCATAAATCCCTCATGTAGGTGAATAACGTGTAATTAACCTGTTACAGGATATAATTTTAAGTGCCAAAAGATTTTACTTCATCTGAGTGCTGTTTCTACACCGAAGATAATCTACTAATCTACTAATCTACTCTTGGTGTTTTAATTTTGATGAGAACATCTGGGCTTAATGGGAGAAAGGGGAAGCGGTCCATATCTTGTAGTAATACTGGTTTGGCTGGTGTCTAAGCACAACAAGCACTTTTGATCTGTCCTTCCACTGCAGTACCTCAAATGCCCAGCTGTCTTCATCCCAAGCGGCGCACTGTCATCAGAGTCTGAGCCCTTAGCTGTGCTGTGCCACACCAGGATGCATGGGGGCGCTCATGCTGCCGTAAAAGGCAAGTGTAGGTCTCTGCAGACTGGTGAAGTGGGCGTGTCAAAAGGTGATGCGTGCAATAGAGCAGGCATGCCCAAACCTTATCTCTATTGGCCGAAAATGCTGTCAATAAACATTATTTCATTAAGAGACCAGCTATTTACCAGACTTATACACTTTCAGAAATTTGTACCTTTGCTTGTCACTGGGGCTGTACCTTTGTAATTGTGCCGATTAAGGTATAGAAATGGTCTCCCAAAGGTACAAACAGCATTCATATACCATCAGTGGTTCCTCAGAGTCCATTTCTATACCTTAAAAGGAACGATTGCCTATGCTAAGGATACAATTGGCAGACCCTTGAGGGTACACCCCCAGTGACAAGCAAATGTACAAATTTTTGCCATTTTTTCTGAGAGTGTACATTAGGTTAGACAATGAATATGATTAACAGATCTCCAATTAAATGCCTGTTTCATATTTGTTGATATAGCCTGAGACTTTTCCTATGCTTTTGACCTTTTGCCACTCCCGCTGACCTCTGAATACGCTTGCTGACCTTGGACATGCCTGATAACCTTTCGACACGCCCGCTGACCTTTCAACCCGTCCACTAACCTTTTGACCCGCCCACTAACCTTTCAACATGCCCACTAACCTTTCGACACACCCACTATCCTTTCGACGCACCTGCTGACCTTTTGACATGCCCAGTGACATTTTGACACGCCCACTAACCTTTCGACACACCCACTACCCTTTTGACACACCTACTGACCTTTTGACATGCCCAGTGACCTTTCGACACATCTGGTGACCTTTCAGCATGCCCACTAACCTTTTGACCCGCCCACTAACCTTTCGACCCGCCCACTAACCTTTTGACACACCCACTAACCTTTCGACCTGCTCACTAACCTTTCGACACGCCCACTAACCTTTCGACCCGCCCACTAACCTTTCGACCCGCCCAACATCCTTTCGACACGCCCACTAACCTTTCGACCCGCCCACTAACCTTTCGACACGCCCACTACTCTGTCCTTCAGAGACTCATGTCTCATGAAAAGGAAGATCCCTAATCACTACACATCCACCAATAGATGTGTAAAGAGCGAAGGATTCAGAGGAGTGACTCCCCCCGCCCCTGTCGTCACACTGCACCCCATGTAGGTGGGACAGATGACAGAGTGACAGATGACAGAGTGACAGATGACAGAGTGACAGATGAGGGAAATGCCCAGTCCCACACACATCATCCATTCACACTTTCTAATGTGCAGATAAATCCTATGAGTATTTGTTGTGATACAGCATCTCTTAATGAAATATATAGGAAATGATTATTAAACCAGGTAGTAAATTTGTACCAGGATAAACGTAGTCATCACTGCAGAGCAGGAATTCCGCAGGATCGCTATACAGCTCATGTCACGACGAAAGGCAGGAGACTGGCACCAGGCCACGTTTCCAATCATACAGCGGCAGCTGCGTTTGATGTTTTGTCTCATGCATGATTAAGCCAGAAAAGTGCACACCATGTTAATGTCTGGCATTGATTTTTTTAAGTGATATGATATTAATGCACAGATATATATGTGTGTATATATATATATATGTACAATATATATGTACACATCATAGATTAGCGGTTAGCATTGTGGTTCCAGGGTTTAGAGCTTCAGTCCCATTACACATTGTGTACATGTAGATTTTTGTCCATGGATTGAAGTCTCTAAATTGCACGTTTGTGCATGCATGAGTGCGTGTGTGTGCGCGCGTTTGTTCCTGGCATATACCCTGCTTTGTACTTCCTAGGATTGGGCCCAGGCTCTCTAACCCTGCATTAGATAAGTTGTTATGCAGCATGGATGGATTATGCAAAGTATTGATTTTAATGAACCACGTATATTCCAGCCTCAGCAATAATCTAAAATTGTTTTCCTAATGTGTACGTATTACTGCTCCGCTTTAATCCTCGCTTGACATTTGAGGGGGCAGCTAAATTCCTTAACGTCATAATCCATAAATATGACCCCGCAGATGACGAGACCATGTAACTTGGTTCCTGACCCACTTCTTGGAAATTTTAATCACATTTTGACTAGTGGCAGCTGAATGGGAGTAGAGGACAGACCAACCATTGAACAGATACCTCTCTCTCCTGACAAAGCAGAATGGGCAGTACAGTCTAATTTCTGTTTTACCGTACAGTAAACATTAAGATCCTCTTCTCTTCGGTTTGATTTTATCATACGAACTTTCTAACAAAAATATGAGCACAGCACATAGTTTAACTTTAGTATAGTTATTGTCTTAGACATGTTAAAGCCATAAATCTAGTGACTTGAATAAATCTGAAGACTGTGCCCGTTGCTCTACCCGGAACCTTATTCCGAATCACACCAGCCTCTGTATTAGGAAGTGTTTTGAATTGGTGTGATCTCCACACAATAACGTTGCTGCTTCGGCAGCCTTGTGTATTTTTTTGCACCTGTTCTAGCACTAAAATAGTCGTCAGGGTTCTCCATGTATCCCCCACAACACATTAACCACGTCCCACATCAGTACCTTAATGATATTTGGTGATTCTCTCCTTGTATGGTAATCTGTCAAGAATAGGGAAGGTCATGTCAGTGTAGCACTCAATGCAGTATTTTGAACAGAAATGGTTTTTATTTTCCCTTGCAGATCTATATGTTGAAAAAAAGAGACTTATGAGACACACTCTCTGCCCTATCTCTGTCAATGGAGACCAAGCTGGTGCAAATCAAAATCTACTGGAGAGAAATATGCTGTGGAATGCGTCCTGCTCCCGGTGTGTTGCTGACTGCCAAAATACACATTCGGCTAATCCAAGAGATTAAGATGTGATCTCATTGTAAATCTGTTCGAGGAAAGCCAACAGCCGCAAAAACAAGTCTCATCTACATGCAGAAAGAGTAACATATAAATAAACCGCGGTGGGACGGTTAACGGAACTTGAGGATCAGAATAGTAACTAGTCCTTTAATATTTGTTGTTCTGACCTTATGAATACTTTGCTTTCCCGGAATAGTAACATTTTAAGTCACAAGCATGTAGATTTTTCTTAATGGCAGATTTTAAAATAGCTGCGGCTTGTATTTGCCGACCAATTAGTTTCATTCAGCATGCCCGACAATCATTGAAATGTATTTCTGTTATTTAATTAGTGTTTACTTAATCAGTTTACAAAATATGCTAAATTAAAACCACGTTCACTTTAAACTTTAGGAAAGTCATGAAAATACTGTATATAATAGATACGAATATTTCAAAACCGAAATTAAGTTTGCTGAAATACTTTCAGTCTCTCCATGTCTTAACTTGACTACTACTTGCGGCTCTCGTGTCTGTCCCCAGCACACAGTAAATGCTCAGCGAACATGACTGGCATCCCGCCCAGGATGCACCGCAGCCAATTCTGCCCGAGATGGGCTTCGGGTTCCACACGACCCTGGATGGATGGACGGAGGATTGATTCACCTATGGATTTGCTAATCTATAGATTGATTAATCTATCGTTATAACCGAAGGAAAATGCTATATTACCGTATGTCAGAGGAATCCATATATGATAGATCCCCCCAAGACAGGTAACTTAAGCACGTATATATCCAATCTACATCACTGTTCGTTGTAATATGATGTTTCTGTATAAGACAGAATGTTATCCAGTCCATTCTTATACGATGCATATATTTACAGGGCAGGTTATGTAACTAAAAGAGTTATTATTGAACAAATTATTGCAGTATAACAGCCACTGTATATGTAGGCAGTTATTTTCTGTGCGTAAATACAGACTATAAAAACATGGAAATATAGAAATACAAATGGAAAGTGGGTGACGTTAACAAAAAACTTAAATTACCGTGAATTTGTAGTTGCATTATAAGTCTGCAATGAAGCTCGTTTCCTAACAGAAGGTTACGTATCAAGAAATCTTTACATATATATAAAACGTATAATTTTGGAGTTTGACACCAAAATCCTAGAAATCGGTTTTAGATCCCGAGTAAATCTGTTCCCCTTACCATTAGCATTCGCCGTCATGGGTCATGTCCATTATTTGGCAGATGGGTCTGTGAGAAGTAAAGCCATATTCAACTTCCCCGTTGGGGAAATGGATAGCAGGCGACAAGACAGTTAAGTGATCAAATGTGGAAATTGTACGCCCTGATAAATACTGTACGGTGATTGTACTTAAATTTCCTTCTGGATAAATAAAATATCTCTATCTATCTATCTATCTATCTGTACATAATTAAAAATCACCCTCAAATAGTTCAACCTATTGTGTATTGCTAAAGCTGTTGCCAATTCCGCCTACGATACAGATTTGCGTGGATTATCCATTTTAGGGATTGTCCGATCCCGGACAGGGCTCCAGTAGTGTAGCCTACCTCTGGACTGAGAATGACTAAAAACAAATGTTTTTTTTTTTTTTTTTTACCGCGATAGCGATCGTGCAGATTGTGCACAACTGCGCGGATTTTTTGCCACGTTATTCAGGTGCAAAAGGTGGGAAGAGACGGCGGTCCCGCGAAAGTTTTACGGGATAGACCCGGTGCAGGCGCGGCGATCAAAGGGGGTTTCTTTTACGCGCTGAACAGCCCGGCACTATCCTACATTTACAGTGTCCTGTACGTTTTCACTCCTTAATAATAAAGAATCGTAGTTCCCTTTGAATAATGTAAATGCTGTAGAGACAATGAATCTAACATTTCAGCATGCATTCTCGTGCAAAACAGTGTTTTTCGTTATCCTGATTCCTTATCCCGACTGACAATATTAGTACTCTTACCCACTAATGACAACTACCACGCTTTAGCTACCAATGGAAAGATGATTTTAAAATGCATTTCACCTTGATCTTATAGAAAGTTTAAGTGACAAACCACGGTACGTGTTTGCACCTGGTTAGTCGTGTGGTCTATTTCGTCTGTTCTGCTAACCTGTAATAGGGCTGCATTCCGTCTAAATGAAGAAGCGGCAGCGCCCGTACTGGTTTGTACTCCCCCCTTGGGCGATGTGCGCCGAACAGATCATTTCACATTCCGTCTATATCTAGTTCTTTGGGAAAGTGGAGGGGGGGCACTACATGTTTTATAGGAAAATAGTTACCATACGTCACTTAGCACTGCATTCCACTTTTCTCAGTTTCTTACTAACTATACCCATATATTGTTACAACAAACAGCACATTTTTATACCACATGAAATTACAACTCGTACGAAAGTTGGAAACTTGCACGTTATTGGCCCGAGCTGCCAGTGTTGCATCTGCTATTGTCAAAATGTGCATTTTTGCACGATTTCATAATTACAGAAGCGCCGTGAGAAGTCAGTGAGTGGTAAATCGCTATGCAAAAATATAAAACAAACTGAACGATGCACATTTGAGAAGGTCTGTAGAGCCGTCCTACCGTAATAAAAGTAACCATAGCATCGGTGTGAAAATATCCAACAGAGTCGACATGAAGGTGACAAGGTAGCAAAGGTCCCTTCGGAAACTTCGCAGTTCGGAGCGCTCCGTGTGTGTTGTCTTACTATGGTGTACTGTGCAGTCTCTCTCACCCTTTGGAGTCCTCTCTTCTCTCTCGCTGTCTCCTTCTCTGTCCTGTCCCTCCTCTGTTTTTTCTTTCTGACAACGTAATCTGCTGTTCTGCTATATCTATCCAGCTGAGCCACATGGCTGTTGCGCCTCAATAGCGGTCGGCGAATACCGCTGGACCTTACTGTGCTCTGGGAGAGTGTATATAATATGTCAATGCAATACCAATACTATGACATTTATATTAATAAATGAATATGAATATTAGCTTAGAATTACACCCTTATTCGTTTGCCTGTAGAGACTTTACAGTGACAGAATTCTTCCCTCGTGTTTGTGTAAAGGCGTAAAAAAGACTATTCTTTGTCCTTAATCAAATGCCTTTTGAGGATTATGTAGCCTACTGATCATATGTCGTAGATGTTTACAAAATGTTTGCACCTCTGTGTCTGCAATATATGCGACTAGATTAGTTATGAGTAACATCTGAGTATTAATTGGCATGAAAGGGTACTTCCAGTCTTTAATTGGAGTAATGGACGTTTTTGCAAAGAAGTATCACTTTTTCTTAAGTATCGGACCCTGTATATTTTTAGATGAAATATTTACTGAAAAAAAATTAACTCGGCCCTAAAAATATTTCACTTTTAAAAAGCACAGCGGCTGTACATGAAAGCCACTGGCATCATCTTTTGAACGGAGTTACAATATTGAAGATTAATTGAATTAGATAAAAACAATATGACAGCACAATGTGACATTTCACCACTTTTTTTTTTTAATCATATCCATTTCAAAGGGACCAGAACTTAATTACTCTTAGAGATTATCTAGACACCTCAAAGCCCCCAAACGCCAAGAGTTTAACCCTGAAGGCACATGCATGAAAACAATCAATATACAATCAATAACATCCTTGTTCATTTCCATTGAAAGAAATTGGCATTTTTTGTAATGTCGTGGAATAGGCAATAGAGTGGACACCTACATATGTAATTCTTACATTAATGAGGTGACACCTTGCTCACTCACTTTTAAGGTGCTATTGTCTCAGTGGGATTGCCACAGCCCACAACATACTTAACTGCTTATACTGCCCTGGTTAGATTTTGGGTTTTTTGGGGGGGATAAGATTCTACTATCATGTTCATAATGACATGGTGCTTTAGAAGAGAGGGTTGGGTTCATCTATCAGTTACAGCAAACACTTCAGCCAGTCCTTCAGAGACCGAGTATGAAACATAGGAATATTGCCTTCTGCAGATTTTAATAACCATGCAAGCCTTTGAAGCAAGAGATGCAAATGTGTTAGGGTTGTTAATCTTTATAGCAAACTCTTCAAATAATGGTTCTGGTAAAACTCTCAAAAGTTTAAAAACTTTATTGCTATGGTCAGTGTTCTTTGTGAAACAGCAGGTGATGAGCTCTCCCTTTGGCTGTGTGGAAGGCTATAAGGAACCCAGAGTATTATTATCCAAATATTTAGAGAAGACTAATCTGCAAATGTGTTATTCTTATCAGAGGTGGATGTTTCCAGTCCAGAAAGTTAAATTCCAGAACAAGATTTTATTTCAACCAACTAGCTGAGTATAAAGAATTACAGTCACAGAGTACTCAACTGGCTGGTTGAAACTAAATCTTGGTCTGGATTTCGACATGAAATTTCCACCCCTGGTTCTTGTAATGCAGGTAGACCCCCCCACACACACACACACACTCACACACTGACTGTGTACCTGTGGCCCAGGTGAGGTCTCACGGCAGTGCGGTCTAGCTCATCCATCACTTGTGCGTCCTTCTGGTTTGTCCGACTGGTATTTTAGGGCCCAGGGACTGGTTTAGTGAGGACCCCTGATGGGGGAGCCTGGAGTCATTTGGCAGTGATGCCATATGTTCTGGCTTTGGTTTTCCTACACGAATGTATGTTTGAGGTTTATATATATTTTCGGCTCTGGAAAAAATTAAGAGACCATTTTTTTGTTTCGCTCATTTCTCGATTTATGGGTGTTCATCTGTGAGTAATATATATATATATAACAACACTGCAGCCGGACTCTTCTCTGCTTCTCACTGATGAAGGGCTTCTTCCTTGCTTTATGGGTCATCAGTCCTACTTCTAGGAGCCTGATACGAAGTGTCCTAGCAATGCACTTCACACCTGCAATTAAAGTTTCCCATTCCTATTGAAGGTCACGTGAGGTCATCCTCCAATTTTTGAGGCAATGCCGGGTAAGTTGATGGTCATCTCTGGCATTAGAAAGTCACTTCTGCCCTTTACCTGGCTGGTTTCTGGTCGATCCCAGTATCTCCCGCTTCACCTTGTTCTTGTGTACCGCTGTCTTAGAAATTTTGAATCTGGAAGCAGCCTGCCGCTCAGCGGAGCCTTCTGCCAGTAGAACCAGGATTAAACCAATTTTTAACAAATGCAGATTTGTTAAAAAATGTAGTCTCTTAATGTTTCCTGACACTGTACTTTTATACTGAACAAGAAAACATGACTAAAGAACTTTTAAATCTGCGTTAATCTGCAAGAATAATTAGGTAGCCCAGTGTGCTGGAGATTCATTCTTTGAACATCCACAGAGTGTTCCTGGCTATGAACCAAAAAGAACAATGTCTGGGGAAACATATTGCACGTGAAAAATGTCAAAAAGATTACTAGCGGTAGGTGTGGGTGGGTGACGTGTGCGTGACAGTCCGTCTCAGAGCCCCAGGCTCCTCTGCGGTAACATACCACCCCTCCCACCAGATCCGGGCTCGTCACTCATACTTTGGGCAACTGTGTCTGCAGGGAGAGTAAACAGGAAGTGGATTTGCAAAAGATGAACCATAGAATGGGTGTGGGGGGGGGCAGAGAAGGGAAAGGAGATCTCACACTGCCCTCCTGTTCCTCAGACCATATGACAAGTAAATGCGACAGGTGTGGAATAGCGTTACCCTAGTTTGGTTAAACCTGAACCGTGCTGGCACACTGCCAGAAATCCTGGATAAAAATCACTAAGGGAGGGGGGTAGGCATGCAGTAGAAAGTTGTCACACTCATAATTACTGCTGGTGAAGGTGATGTTGAACTGGCCCTCACAGTTGAGAGGACATCATCAGTGTTGGGTTTGCTGTAGAGACTGAGAAGCAGCATGGGTTTTCGTGACTCCAACATCATGAAGGACGCAAACCATGTTGCATGGATGGAGAGAGCCATGTTCCTGGATAGAATTCTGACTTACAGTAGGAAGTGGGTGACCTCAGGAAACAGGATTCACAAAGTGTGCCGTGAAATGCCACCCGGTGACATCATTGTTGCCATCATCTCTGGGCAGGTGGCAAAAGCGTCGCAGGCTGGGTGTGAATCATTCACAGATGGCGGCTTGTCCTCGAGATTCTTACGTGGAGATGGAAAGGTTAGGCATGGCTGCTGTTTTATAGGCAAAGAAGCCAAAACGTGCCTTTAATCACTTTCTGATCTTTTGAAATAAACTTTTCCATGTGAAGCTCCGACTTTCTGGTGATTTGGACTTTGAGAACTGCTTTTGCCCATGACTCTGAGCTCACACGCCACATACATGTATCATCACAGCACTTCCTAAAAACCAAGCAGTCAGATGCAGTCACTTAGTAAGAGGCTTGAGTGAAATTCCCTCATGAAGACTTTTGGAATTCATGTATTGCACTTAAGGCCCAATGGTGCGAACAGGATGTGCTCTGTAAATAAATGCTGTTGATATATAAGCTGTATAGCCAGTGATGTGTGCACTGCACTTGTCTGTCAGTAATATAAAAGTTTTTAAACTGGAAAGGTAACGTGTTACGGTAATTAGAAGCTCATTAATATTTGAGGTTAATTAATTTGAATCCCTCCAACCTTGCTATTGAAAATCAGTGCATACAAGAGGCTTTTGGGAAGACCATAGACGCAGATAGAAGACAGGACATTTTTGAGGAATGCCAGCTATATTTCCAGGGATAACAACCAGCTATAAGAGTAGTAATAACAATGATTATAATTTGGTTTACTTGATACAAAGAAACATGCAGCCAGTGTGAAATCTGTTGAGGAAATCTTAATGTGCCTTATTTTAGGATTTATATGATACTGATAATATTAAAAAAAATTAACTAGAGAATATCACAGAAGTTACACAAATGAAACATTTACTATGTCCTTGTGTCTGGCAGGAGCTTGTCTGCGGACAGCCTCCACTGATGGCAAGCTCCTACTCCTCGCTGATTTGGCTTGGGGTAGCTTTTGAACACCCTGGTTAATTAGGACGTCCGCCATGATGTCGAGGCGTTGTCTTTCTCCACACTACCGGAGTAGATCCCGTCCAGGAGAAGCACGTGCCGTGTTCCTCAGGGAGTGCAGTAGGAAGAAAGGGACTGGAAAGGGAGAGGTGAAGCTTGCCCAGGTCACTCTGACAGGCTCGCGCTTCCAAAAGCGTGGAATTTGAGAGACGCCTTGGGATGGGACCGGTGTGGCACGGGTACAGAAGCTAGCGGTAAGCTTGAGCGAAGCTCTTGTGTGGCCTCCAGCAACGCAGAGGGCAGGAAAAAAAAGACAGAAAAGACCTTGGACAATGAGTGCAGCTGTTGGCTGTAAAGACGTTCCCCGTTGGTTAGTCAGGGTTTGTTTTTATATCTGACACCGCTCCCGCCGATGGTGTGTCACCACTTCACATTTGGCTTCGTTCTCTTTATCATTGCTTTTACTAAACTCACTGAAAAGAGGATAAACCTCACTGTCAGCAATCTTCCAAGGTAACTTCCCGTCTATAAGTTAGGCAGAGCGTGGATAGCGAAGCTGTGTTTGTCACTGGACGGTTGCTGGTTTGAATCTCACGGTCAGCAGAGAGGTTTCATGGTCAGTTCCCCCTGGCAAAGCCAACAACCCCGGCTGTTTTCTCATCAGCTTCATCTTTGTTTGCCCGAAATGCTTTTTCAATTATATGTCATTTCAGATAAAAGCATCTCCTAAATAAGTAAATACAGACGCTCCTTGGGTTACAGTGGGGTTATGTTCCGATAAACCTATTGTAAGGTAAAAATATCATAAGGCGAAAATGCATTTTAATACAGTACATCTAACATCATAGCCTAGCCTAGCCTACCTTAAACATGTTTAGAACACTTACATTAGCCTACAGTTGGGCAAAATCATTACCACAAAGCCTATTTTACAATGAAGTGTTGAATATTTCATGTAATTTAGTGAATAATGTACTGCAAGTGAAAAACATTTACCCATCGTAAAGTCTAAATATCGTAACACAGACCATGCTAACGCTGGGAGTGTCTGTATAAACAGGAATATGTTGAAAATGAGGAAATTATGCGTACTCCTAGCTATTCGTAGGGTGCAGTTCCACCATTCAGTTCCCTATTTAAAGGCTGAGCTCTTTGGATAACTTGTCTGGAAGTACGACAGTGAAAGGTGAATCTGTTTTTTTTGTGTTCGATGAAAAACAGGAGATCCTTGTCTCTGCACTAAACATCTAGCATGAGCTGAGGACAGGCGTCATCGTTGTACCCGCGCAGCGTCTGGCCCTCCTTTAAAGGGAAGTGCGTCGCTTAGCTGCACCCTTTTCAACCCCTTTGTGATGCCGGACGTCCCCCAACATTCGCTAAATGTCAAGCCTATGATGGAGGCTCCTTTCATTGAGTTTTATTCCATGCATCTCATCCATAATGCCACCAGCGTTTCAGCATTACGTTTACGATTAATTCCATAGTCTGCATTGCTATCATCCTCCTTTGCGTGTGTGTATGGTTAAGAACTGCTACCGTGTTTAGCACACTGGTTTTGATCCACACATGCTATGCATGTAGCCTTTGCTGTGCTTCCACTCGGGGTGTATTAGGCCCCCTGAGGAACGGGGCAGTGGCCTGGCCCCCATCCAGCCTCCACCCACTGAGGGTCTGTGACCTGGTGGTAGAGATCAACCACGGCAGACTCGCCGAGGGGCCGCAGTGGTGGGCGGCTGGCTGGTTCAGATTACCGCGAAGCGTGACCGACCGCCTTGGCATCCCACTTGCGTTGACACACACAACTTCTGTGTCCCGTTGCGGCCACGCCCACACACATGTGGACACGTGTGTGCGGACACAGAAAACATATGTTGCAGACTGAAACGTGCTTTCACACGCAGTCTGCGTCACGCTGTCACACGCTCTGCCCTACAGTGGCCCGCTTTACCATGCTTGCCAACTTGGCCCCAACTGGCCCCGAAGACAGACGCAAACATTTTTTTACTGATAGTCCCCATCCCCCATCACCCTGGAGGGAAGCATGTCTTTGCCAAGCCAGTTAAGTTAGTCAGGTGATGCTGGAGAAGCAGGGGATATGTCACATCCGACTGAAGGGAACACCCTGTACTTGGGGGGTGTACCTGTAGTGGTGAATGAGCTTTTCTTAGACGGCCATTTACATTTGTGTTTATAAACATGTCAGTGTTGTTAGGGGCCATCAGGACCCCCCTCCAGTGGACTCTCAGCCAGTCCGAGTTTGAGAAGCAGAGATGACCGTCTCCCCCCCTCCACAGTGACACTAGTGCAGCCCAGGATGAGGAGTGGGGACTTGCAGGAAGGGACATGTGTCACCCCCACCCCTCCTCTGCAGTGCACACAGGGCCCCCCTTGTGCTCTTTGTCCCGCCGCTGAATGCCAGACGGCAGGCAGACGGGCCAAGGGCGAAACCCAGTGACCTGGGAAGCTGGAGACTGGGAGTAATTCAAGGAACAAGGTTCAATTTACCTGATCTGGCTGCTTCTTGGCACGAAAAAAAACGCTGGGTGCCGTGATTATGGGATAGCACTGCGCTCAGTCCAAATGGAGTTCGATTGCACATATAAGGGAAGGGCCCAAAGTGGACTACTGGAGTAACTAAAGTAAAGAACAACTTTATTTAAACAAAGCTAGGCAGGAGCGTGGCAGCGTTGCATGTCGGCTTTCTCAGCTTGCTGTCATAGCGAGTGAACGTCAACGTTACCGTGAATGAAGAGAGGTTCATTGTGCTTTCACATTGCCACTGTTTTTTGCCTGTTTTATTTCTCTCTCTTTCAATCCAGTTCACTCTCATTGTGGAGAAAAATTCTGAGTTCTTCGTTCTTCATCAGTTCTTCATATTCTGTGGTACGGGTCTCATTCTAGAGGGCAGAAATATCTGATACAAGCCAATGATGGCACTTTGCATATATTTTTTTAAGATGATACCACAAGGATTGTATGGATCTTCAAAGAAGGGTAAATGTATAGGAGAAGTGAGAGTCTTACCACCAATCGTGGTTCATTGTCTTCCTGAGGAGAATAAAGCAAAAGTGGTTACTGATCGCACACCTGGCATCCTCTGTAAATCCCGCGATATCCCTTTGCTGTCTGTTTTTTTTGCCTTGGAACATGATAAAGCGCCATACATTTAAGGGTGCTTCCCTTCCCCCGCACGTCCAGAAGGGCCCATCCATAAAATGTAGGAAATGCATACATTCCCCAGGAATGCGAAACACATCGTTTTAATCTGTTTCCATAAGAAGGCTGGGGTCCCTGAGTGACGTTAGGCTCTGTGTTTCCGGGCTCACCTCAGGGCGGGTGGGCTTCCGTGGGCTTCAAAGCTCGCATTGTGCGTCACCGGCACTCCCGCACGCACCCCGGTACCCTCCTTGGCAGGACCAGAGGAGCGGTAGCCTTCAGGCTTGGATATAGACTCTGTGCAAACACACAGCTGTAGATCGGGTGTTTCGGCAGGGGATCGAGAACAGATGAGACGCGCAGGACGCACAAGCACAAATAACAACAGCCCGACTGGAAGAGGGGATAGTCCGAGATGTGAGGAGGGGGGGGCATGAGCTTAGAACGCTGCTTGTGTGATCTCTGCAGCTCGATGGGGTGCGACCTTCCTGTATACTTTTCAGCAGAATGTATAGAACCTTTTAAGCAGCCACCGAAATAATAACCAGAATCAGAATCCACTTTATTGGCCAGGTACACCTGCTTGTAGTAGGAATTTGTCTTGGCAGTATTCGTGCATACAATTCAGAAATAACATAAAATATAAATCCCGAAAAACAAGTCATCTTCATTTATAAACCACATTTAAAAGACAGCATGAGTCAATCAAAGTGCTGCACAATAAAGTTAAATAAGATGCCACATTTAGACAATGAAAAATGTAATAATATAGATTTAATTATGAGAAATAGCGCAAATTCTTACAGATTAGTCAGTAAATGTGTATTTACGAAATGTACTATGTGTAGAAGTCCAGCTAGGTGTGCTGTGCGATTTACTCAGTCCTTGTTGGGTAAAGCACGGGGTAGCAGCTGAAGTCTGCAGGAAAACATCGCTCATGACGACACCTGCACAGGTACTCAGTGTCAAGAGCTTACTCCCAAAAGCCTTTGCCACATCTCCAGCCTGAGTGACCCTCTCGTGCATCTCAACAAAGGCCTTCCAACACCATAAATGCTTCATGGCGAGTGGGTGACTTTGAGGCACCAAAAAGTGTTGAAAGACATTCAAGTCACTCTACACAAAGCCCCGCGCCGGGAGGCAGGCCGACGGTACCAATTCGGAGGGTGATTCACCGTTCCTAGCAGACCTATCATTGTGTCACTCAGGCACACAGAGTTCCTGGTATCCCGCCTACCCTGCCTACCCAGCCACGGCTTAAATTATTCATGGTGTCTCTTATGCAGGTAAGCGTTCAGGATGTCATAAATCATATCATATACTGCTGGTAACTGTGTGTGGGGTTACTGGATTTTAGCAAGCAAACAAGGATGAAGCTCTTGACTGGGGTTCCATGTGGGAGTGTGCACGTTTGCCAGGCCAGCTGCTCGAACCATAGGTATTATCCTTATTATCACTGCTTTTTCCAATGGAAATTTGAGACAGATGGTTACAGGGGGTGCGTATGAAACCAGCAAAACCCAGTTTGAACAGGAGAGAGGTGGTGCATCTGCAAAGGACTACATGTAGATTTGGATAAGACTACGCATTGACATGTAGATCCATAGCCTGTGCATGGAGGCAAACCAGTTGATGAACCCCAGTTGGCTTTAAATGGTCCATGTTGTTGGGTAGGGGTCAGCTGTAGGGTCAGCTGTAGGGTCAGCTGGGTGATATTGGGTCATATTGAGGAAACATGGAGGAAGCCTATTGGCCCATGTAGAAGTTTTGGTTTTCTTTGTGTTTTTTAGTGATTATTTTCTGAGTCACTTTTCAGTTTCTTCACCCTCATCTTCATGTTTTTCCTGTAATAGTCTCGTTTTCGACCCCCACAGTAGTCAGCCTTTTCCACCTAGGTGACCAGCTTAACCTGCTAGCTAAGCTGCAATTAGTCAAAAGACCTAAGAAGGCCCAAGTGGTCTCACCAGCCTCGTCAGCCACTCAGAGTATCGAACCTCTGTTGCAGTTTAAGAAGCCCTAATGGGGTGTCCGCTGTCATGCCCCACAGCCAGATGCAGACCTCTTTAACTGGCTAAGCCACTAATGCTCCATGCTAGCAAGCTTAGCCACCAGTAGGCCTTCATTCTTCAGCCATCCAAAGAAAAAAGATTTTACAAAAAAAAGTCATTTATTTTTAAAATGTGTGGTTTTTCAACTACTTTGCCCGTATTTGTAAGGAAAACCTGCAACCTCCAAATGACCAATTCTGCAGCATCTGGGAACACCTGTGATCATATACAGTTTACCTAAAGGTTGTACATTAGTAGGAGAACTCCAGCTAAAACCTAAAAGGATAACCCTGAAAGGGTAGCAGCTACTGGTGACCGAGTGCCCCAGCACTGTGACCTTTGCCGAACATGGATTAATGTCCGATTCCTGGGCTAGTTCTGTGTGTCTTTTTAAGTTTTCCCCCCATTTGTGTGGGTTTCCAACCCTAGTCCAAAACCGAGACTCCCTGTACTGTGCGCTTAGTAACTGCACTGCAACGGACTGGCATCCCGTGTAGGGAGCCCCCACCAAGCATCCTGTGCTCCTCTCCTTTTATCGGCGGCTATGGCGTCGTTAATAATTGTCACTCGCACTTACCGTCCAGCGGATGTCCGCGAGAGCGCATCACGAGCTCCTGTATGAAATGCACTTCAGAAATCTCATTATACGGACATCCTGTCCAGGCTGAGCTGGCAAGTGTTTCTCGGAATAACAGATGCCACCCCGATGAAGCAGATCAAGTACATCATGATGGTACATTCCTGTGCTACACATGTTGAGTTTTCATGGGACACTTCTGCCAAAAAGCTGGTGGTGGATGTGGGAGACGTGAGTTCTGGATTCTACCTCATTAACCCTGACTGAGTTTCTTAGAGACACTAATTCTTTTGTACTTTTTAAATGAACTTTTAGTGTTTGATCATAGGGGATACATGTGTGGAAAGTGTGGTATTTCTCCACCGGGTCAGGAGTTCTCACAAGATGGTCTCCATGTGTCACTATTTGTCTGTGTCATGGTTTATAGATCTGTTAACTTTCCCAGCCGCAGAAAGGACCAGAAGAGCATGTGTGGGGCACATGTACAGCGGAGAGAATATTCTGTAAACAGCCAATCAGAAAAGACCGTGTGATTAAAATGTCTCCCCCACCCCAAATGCTCCCAATGAAATATGTATTAATAGTGAGCTGGAAGCCAAGAACATGCCAGTCATTCTCAGTTAAGCAAATAGGAGCCTAACTGTTGAATATTCCTGTTATCTGGATTTTGACTGGCAGTTTAGGGATGTGCTGGTATCTCTCAACCAGACCCATCAGGGTGAGGAAAAAAATAAAAGCACGGGATCTCCTCAAACCTCTTGAGCTAGTTTGTTATTGCTTCCAGTTTCTACCCAAAGCTATGAAAACAGGTTAAGGAGTAAAGGGGGGAAGGAGGCTCCGATAGCACCTGGGTGTGGGATCAAGCCTGAGCCCGGAGATGGTTTTTTGCTTTGGGAAGCGGTGATGTAACTTACAAGGAGAGGGTTAAACTGGTTGGTGACTGACATCACACAGAAATGTCACTCGCCATGATTTTCAACACCTCATTTCTCCCGTCAATGACATTGACGTGCCATGGCAATAACATCTCTGGGCAACTGACGCTGAGACGGGCTCCGCGATGAATGAAGAGCGAGTTTCGCAAAAGACTCGCTCCTGTTTGTGGAGCCACAGATCTGGCTCAGCTTAACTGAAGCTTTGGCAGCGGAGCAAACCGAAATGATGGATTGTTCAGCGTTTTGACCGCAGCCGGCCAATTCACAAAAAATTCCCGTCTAGGGACAATTTAAGACTAATTCAGGACTGTGCGAGCCTACTGGATGCGTCTCAAGTCGCGAAATGCTAAGTCGCCGTCACCTTAGTAATGCATGGTGAGCTAACCTGAAAGAATTTTTAAGTAGTAGATTTAGGCCTTGGGAGGGGTAGACATCCCCCTGGCCGTTGAAATCCAATATGTCAGTTAATCTGTCTCACAGGTATACTGCCACTTTGCATTAACTGTTTTGGGATGGGGACATTTCAACTGTAGCTGTGGCTTTCCCCTCCCCCTACACACCAACAACCGCGCTGTCCTGCTGTAACACGGCGCGCTGAACTCTCTCCCTCTCTCTCTGTTTCTCTCCCCAGGTTTCCTACGAGTATTACATTCCCCCGCCTGAGCGCTCTTCTTTAGATGACCTTTACCTGTGGCAGCCGCATTCTTTAACACGGCTCACTCAACCCCCGCTTCTTGCCTTGGGCCATGACTATTTCCATGAGCCCGGGAACTCCTATGGGGGGGGGGGGGAAGGTGGGCGGATGGTGGCCAGCAGGTGTTGGCCTGCTTCCTGTGCGCCCAGTTGAGCCCAGCCCCCATCTGTGCACCGGGGAGCTGAGCGATTTGGCCCTTTCCTTTCTTCCGCAGTCTTGTGTTAATTGAGACTTTAGTGGCGGGATGGCACGTCGGAGAGACTGGAATGTGTTCCTAGCGCCAGGAACCTCTATCCCCATGACTACGCCGAGACCTCAGAATACACACGGCGTGGCGGTATCCTAATGCAAGACGATCAAACGGGATATACTGCGTGTAAAGCAAATACAACCACAAACTGTGAACTCCTGTTTGTTAAGGATTCAGGCAATTCCAGCATTATGCCCGTGAGATTTACACGCATATTGGCAAATAAAATCCCTCGGAGCTCAGAAAAGCTTAGTATCAATAAGTCAATTTGCATATCTTTTCATGTCACCTCTAGGGCTGAATATAGACAAATGCTCAAAATTCACAGATTAATTTACATCTTAAAAATTCTATATTTTTTCAGTGCGAAGGATGTCACACCAAACATCACAGTACTGTCTTACTGCATGTACCGCGGCTTGTGTGGCCACTGCCGTGTTTTGTGTTGAGAACGAAACCTCTGACTGACTTGCACAAGTTCAGATAGGTGCTTTTGACTGTTAATCTTTCATTTTCGAAGATGCACAAATATTCTGGGGCTCTGGTTTTACTATGTGCTTATTCTGGCACAACTGAAAGGCAGAACAACTGAAGCAAAACAAGTGAAGATCTTTCAGGGGAGATATCAAACCGGGGTAAAAAACAAAAGAAAGGTATTTTTAAACTAAGTGTATAATGAAAAGTCTTTCTAAGCCATTCTTAGCCTGAACCCCAGATTCCTATAATGAAACAACAATTTTAAGTGTGTATTTTCTGTATAGTTTGTGAATCGTTTGAGCTGATTTGCATTCGTGGTTTGCCCTGAAGTTGTCAAAATGCGCGAATGAGATTTGGAGTATTTTCTCTTCTGCACACGAGGGCCTAATGGCCGAGGAACATCTCTGCTTTCAGATAACCTCACCTCACTTGGGCACGGGTGGTAAAATAAGTGAGAGTTTTGGAGAATTTTAGCAGACCGCAGGTTTATTCCGGTCTTAAATTTAAACCCAAATGAATGTGCTGTGCTTTGAATGTGCCTAGTCAGCAGCCTTCTGTGGACTGACGGTGGGCAAATGAAAGTCTGCTGCTTGCGAAGGCGATGTTTTGGCTGAACTGTGGGAGCGTCTTAAGGTGGCAGAAAGGTCTCACGGCTGGATCAAGCCCACATGCTGAAAAACGCTTCGCTTTTCTCGGCGTGCGTGTCTGCCTCTATCTGATATCCATTTTGTTTTGAAACTTTAAATAAATTTGAAACTCTATGTCTTTATTTAGAGCCTGTGGGTCAACGGTTCAGATTCACAAGCCAACCCTCGTCAAGTTATGAAACTCTGAATGATGGGAACCACTTTCAACTGTGGGGGCCATTTAAATTTTTCTGAGATAAAAAGATAGAAAACTCACATATTCTACTTGTAGGATAATTTTCTTGAAGAGTAGGCTGAAATGCAATGCCCCGTTGAAACATTTAAAAACTAGATAAATGGCGAAACCATTTAAAGGCACGGAACGGCATTTTTCACATACGTCATTTGAGATGGCGTGTTTTAAAAAAAAAAATAAAGAAAAACTTGGTAAGTAATACTTTAGATGTGGTGAGCGCGAGTGCAAACAGTGACACTAACAGCAATTCCCGAGGGAAGAGATGAGTCACAGTATGTGGACAAAAGGGCAACACCTTTGAGTTTTCACAGAGAATGATGGATGAACGTCTCAGATGTGGACAGACTCGGGATGAAATCATATTGAAATACTAGGTGCAGAACTGCTAGCTGTCGTCGGTTAAAGATGTGGTCTAATGAATGTTGTCTCTCATATGCCCCTTTTCTCCTGTGTTATATTCACACTTTAGGCCTACGTGCAGTGAGCTGCTTGCTGTTGGTGCAGCTGGACTGGTGTGTTATTTGCCAGTTTTGTTCCTTTATGTTGTGTATGATTTCATGTAGGATGATCTAGGAAATGTGACATATGCAGCTGAGGCAGTGGTTAAAATGCATGGAGGATAAAACCCAAATCGCAGTGGAATCCAAAACTGCAACTGGAATCCGTCGTGTGGTTAAATATTGCAGTCATGTGCTCATGTTGACCTTTGACCTCCAGTCTTTTGGGTTTTGACGGGAGGTTTTTGTCTGTGATGACTCCAATCTCCAGGACAATTTGCTGCTCTTACACACCTACCTACAACCTGACCATGTTATTACTAACAGGCCCTTGTTATTCCGAGTACCACTCCCTTGTACGTTACGCAGTATGCTTTCATCCTGATTTTTAATTGTTTTAATACAGCCAATGAATATAAATTATCATAAGTAAACATACCCCAGACTGGTCCTGTAAATAGCTTTTTAGCGGTGTTCTGGCACTAAAAATGACCTGTTTCCTGTCATAATTAATAATAAAATTAAATAAACTTTGGATCCGGGTGATTTTTTTAAGTATGTGTTTCCTCAGATAACCTTGATTTAGTTTTTCCTTAATTATGCCGCTATACACAAACATCCCCTGGGTTCTCGGCAGCTAGTCGTACAAGGCTCACTTTTTCTGCCCCCCCCCGACACACATGCACACACATTTCGTTGACAGTGAGCAGTATGGGATAGTGCACTGCTGCCTGCTTTTGCCTGCGACCCTTCCTCTTCTTACACAAGCCCAGGTCTGAACAAGAGGGGGGCTGTATCCCAGGAGCCCCCGCTGGTATTGCTTACGTTATTTGCATTAGACTCTCTGAGACGGGGCCGCCTAGTCCATTAGACCTCAATGGATGACCACTGATGTGTGCAGTTCCAGTCAACAAACAGGCTGACGGGCTGAGACGCGCCCCATTGTCCTGCTGAGTCCCCCCCCCCCCCGTACCTCTTTTCCTCCCTTTCTCTCTCTATAACAGTTTTTGCTTTTTTTCATCCCCAATCCTTTTTTTCCCCTCACCTGGATTTTGCCTGGCGTGCCACCAGTTGGCCATGCGGAGAGTTCCAGAACGAGCTCCATCCACTGTTTATAGATCATGTGGCTCATTGTGATGGTGATCCATTGGGGCACCTGCAGTTTGCAGTATAAAGACATGCGGCACTGTGAGAATTCCAGGTAGGCCGGGTGCATTGTGTGCTGGCGTGTTACACGCTTTGGTGTTCGTCAATAATTTCGATGGGAGATTGGGCTGCCCCTCTGTGTCCCTGACCTGTGGTGAACGCCACAGAAAACCCAGTGTTTCATGCCTTTGCCTTCATCCCTTCTCAATTACGTCGCCCCCACCGCAAGAGCTGCAGAATCATGGTTTTGGGGCCAGTCTGCGTAATAAGCTCTGTACCCAGGCAGACACGAACCTCAGCGTCCCCCACCCCCCTTGGCTTTGAACCTTCCGTCCCGCATGCTGCAGAACTTGCAGCCGGGGCATCTGACAGGCTTATTTTGAAACGGTGCGATGTGGGGACACATGGAAAGGCATTTAAAGGGTGCATGCAGAATCCAGGATCTTTCCACTTTCTGGATGTAATCAGCTTAAGGCTTTTACTACCTACTACTTGTAAAATTAGACACTGCTCTCAAATGTCTCATTATAAGGCTTAACGCTGCTGTTTGGGACCAGGCTTTGTGGTTGGCTTATTTGACTTAAAAATTTTAATGCTCTTTATTAGCAGCAACATGGGGGGAGTGTTAGGTTTTCCTTCCCCCGGCACATGCTAAATTCTGGCAACCCCCCCATTTATGTAATTCGGGCCAGAGACTTTACTCTGAACCGTCAAATCCAGATGCTCGTAGTGGCCCAGTGTGCATGAAATGAACCTAATCAGTGTCTACAGCTGAGTAGCCTTCAGGAAATGTTTATGAATGTCATTTTAAGACTGTCAGATTGTTGATGTCTTAGTGGGAATAGAGACACAGACATTCAAAGTACTATGAGCATTAAGCTACCTATCATGACCCACTTTGTACATCCATCAAAGAGCCTCTTCAAGCAATATTGCAAAATGCTTCTCTCAATCTTTAAGCACCATACGCCACCCATACATTTTCCTTCACCCCCACCTCCTGGTCCAAAGTCCAACTGCAGCAGTTCATTGGCTGATTCCCCTCTGAGCCACCTCCCCCACCCTCCCTACCACCAACCTCCTGGTACCCATCAGTCAGTCAGACAAGGTCTTTGGGTCGAGTCGCATGAGACACCAGCAGAACCTTGAAGAGCTTTGACAGCTCCGCCATCCGAGACGAGCCTCTGCAGCTTCTACTGACGGTTTCCGCCCTCCCCGTTGAGCCGCCCCTATTAAATATAAAATGAGAGATGTACTTACTCGCCCGCTGCTTTTCAGAAAGGGGCTGAAGGGTGCAAATAATTTATCAGGGCATCTTCTGTTCTTGGGACTCTTTGCTGACTGGACCAATGTCATCGGGCTGAGGTTAAGGGGATCTGAGAGGAGGCACACGGCATTGGGATCAAGACGTCCTCCTTGGAGAGGAATGGAAGATCATGACGTTAACTCTGTCAGCTTCTTACCCACCCCCCAGAAACAGCTGAGATCATTCAGATAGTTATGAACCAAAGACATAAACACTGCTTTAAAGGACATTCATCATACCGACGTAGGATGTCCACATCGTTTTGATACTGACCATCATTTAAAACAGGGGTGGCCAATCTTATCCAGAAAGGGCCACTGTGTCTGTGGGTTTTCACTGCAATTCCCTGATTAGATTACTAATTAGAGGACTGACTGGCTGAAGAGTCCTCACACCTGGGTTTGAACTGCTGACCTAAATGTTATCCCAAAAACTTGCATACACACTGACCCTTTGTGGATAAGATTGCCCACCCCAGATTTAGAGTCTCAGAGAAGACGATCAGTATCCTGATGTATATCGCAAAACTGTACATGTCATCAGTGGGCGCAACTAACTACACTCACGTGGATCCAGAGGGAGTGAGAGGGATGTAGAGGGAGAGCAGCTAAGGTCCAGGCTCTGGGCTTCAGCTTGTTATAGCTCATCTAGCAAATTCATCAAGGCAATGGGATGTCCTTTTCCTAGGAGAAGCACTGTGCTTGTTTCTGTCACATTTAATTAAAATCCTGCGCGATAACACACCTCCATGTTTACTTGCATATAAATCTACAGGGTCTCCTATTATATTCAAAATCACTGCGGTGGAACAAGTGACCTTTTTATTACATCACTAGAGTGGATTTCATCAAAACGGAAACTGAATTTTGCGGTTATCATCTAATTGGCTTGGTATTTTTTGTGAAGAATTAAATGGGAATCTTGCAAGTGGACGCATGGAACGATTGTGCTGGGAAAGAGCACATCAATGGACATTAGCATGGTGGGTCTGGGGTTTTTTCCTGCTTTCCTGGGAATTAGCATGTGGTTGAGTTGAAAAAAAGTTCTGTGGCATTTCACAAACAAATGCAGGTTTCTCTTTTACTCTAGTTTCCATAAGGGCAACGGTATGCCCCGTAAATCACTTCTGAATTTTTACTGGCAACCTCCTGGTGCCCTTCCTTTGAAAAGTGCTGTATTTCCTGATAATGGATACACCTTTGCCACAGCTTTAGAACCATTAATTAACTTCAGTTATATCAGTCATTATCCTCCTCCTTGCCAGTAAATATCTGCCCATCCATTCATTCAGTTTCTTTCTTATATAGTCCTGACATGTATCACATAGCTAGAGAACTGATACTTTTCTACATTGCATTGATAGTTTTTCAACTGTTTTCTTGTATTAATGAATTTGTTCAATGCAGACTCCCATCCACTGGCCGTGTTGTAGAAACCCAGGTGTATTGTAGGTGGAAGCCTTTCACTCCGCCATAAAGCACATGAATAACTTCCAGGGGGATCACAATCCAGAGACCCAGAGCGCATCCAAAATTGCAGACTTGTTTGGTATGTAGTAGGCAAAAATATAGTATGCCAAATAAACAGTATGTCCGAATCCCCAGTATGGATGAGACACTAGGCAAAAAGGGGTACCACTAGAGGTTTTAGGCCCCATGAAAGCATACCATTTTGCCCCCCCCACCCCAGACCAATTTTTCACCAAAACTTTTAGGGCCCCTGTCACTCAGAGGCCCCTGGAATCATCCTGACTGCCCCCCCAATCCCACCACGACTGCCCGGATGACGTCCTACATATTGTAAAATTTTAATGCGCACAACGGATGGACGTTATGCTATCCCACAAGGCCGCTGGAGCTGCAACCAGAGAGGAAAAACGTCACTTGCTCAGAAATTGATGTAGGAAGTGCTGTCTCTATACAAATTTCAGTAGAAAAAAAATACCAAGTTACATAAGTTGACAGCATGCCTGCTGTTCTCATGCACACATGCAGTACATATTACCTTAATGGTCGAATAGTAGGCTTCTGGAGAGATTCAGTACATACTGTATAAGTATGCAATTTCCAATGCACCCTCTGCCTCTTTAAATTCAGGCTCTGCAGTCATTAAAAGTAAGTAATCTGCAGTTATTGAGCGAATCACAGTTTTTGATCCTTGGCCACAGAGATTCCACGCCACCCAAACATTGCATGATCCCTAGAGCCATCCTGATGTACCAGAGGCAGAAGATTTAGATGTAGTTCTGCTTTCAGCTTGTGTTATTCTGCTAATCTGGTCCTCCTGGGGAAGTGGCCATGTCCAGTCGGTTTGGTCCACCAGCGGTAGATAACCGAAAGCCGATTCGCCGTGAACGATTGAATATTAGCCGTAATTCACGTGCACACGCACGGTCACTCTCAGTGAAAGTATATGCACTGGGGCCACATATTGGAAAGCTGTGAAGGCAATAGGGAGGCATCATAAGAGGCACTTAGGACAAGCGATGACAAAACTGGAAATAGCACACAAATTCTTTCCCACAGACTTTCTGCAGAAAAAAACTTTTAAAAAAATAACATGTGCTACTTTTTCCATGAACACGTGGAACGTGGACTGTCCCTGTCAATGTCAGGGATGTGATCCAACTGATTCTGGCATAAGTACAAACTCCAAGCGTATGGTGCTGAAGCAGCAGCAGGAGACGAAGAGGAAGGCCTGAGTCATTCGTTAGGCTCCCTTAAAATGGCCTGTTAGGGTATGTAAACAACAGCAAGTCCAACATCTTATTCAAAAACTTTGTGCAAACTTTAAAGCATTCATCCATCTTCTAACCACTTATTCTGGTCTGGATATTATATTTGAATAATATAATAACAGGCCTAAAACTCCTCAAGTCTCAACTATGCCTAGTGTATCTATCCTTTTACCCGTAGTGTATAGAGTATTTGCACATGCGGTTTTTTCAAATAGCCAGTTGCTAATTGACAATGATAGACACTGTATTGTTGACCCAGGAGATATTAAGTATGTCCTTAACTTTCTTTGGTAGCGTTACCACTGTGCTTTTTTTAAAGGTGCAACCACTCTCTCCGAAGTGTAGGCGGAGCCTATTTCTCATGCCAATGATTGTCAAATTCAGCATATTACCTCGTTATTAGTAGGCTCAAATATCTAGAAGTGATTAACAGTAGAATGTGCAGTGGGTTGCATTTAGGGGTGCTCTGTGATGCCCTTAAACTCATAATGTAGGATGCCACCGTGCGGTTTGTGTCGGATGAGAGAAGTCTGGTTCACGGACAAATCGGTGACAGTGCAGAAAGATTCTGGAGGTTAGAGGATTGAGAAGCCTGTGCACCGCTACTGGGTTTATGCTGATAAATACGGTGGGGGTAGGGAGGCCAGATGGGAGGTGGCAATGGGATCAGGGTGCCCGGGAGGGGTGGTCACAGGGGTCAGGGTAGACAGTAGGGGTGGTAAGAGGGATTATGGTGCCCAGTAGGGAGGGTCAAAGGGATTGGATGGCGGGAGGTCTGTGTCAGAGGGGTCAGGGTGGCAGATAATAACACTGATGTTGTCATTATCTCACTCAGCAACTAGGTGCTCCCCGCCTGCTGATATTCACCTATTCTTTTAATCTCTCAGAAGCAGCATGCCATATATCTATTTATTTTCATATTTTTTTCAGGTAGGTTCAATAAGGCCGTGTCTCAGTTAGAGTTGGGATAGAAACGCTCTTGCAGTAGCTCGTCATCCTTCAGCGAGGGTTTCTCCAGCTGAGATGCATCGTGCATCCCTCCCGCCTAGTGCACTCTGAGTTTGATCGGAATAACAGATGCTGTCTCTTTTTCTTTGGCTTAAATGTGAATCGGTCGTTCTGCTGCGTACAGCTGAGGAACAGCACACGCAAAGATTGGAAGCCACCCATAACTTTTGCATCACGATCGCCGGTCCAAACCAAATAAAACTTCTCTGTGCAGACACACATGGTATTTTATTCCCTGTTTACCATCAAGAAACCTCTCTCTTGGAATTCCAGTGTATGCTACGGCACCGGGCGGCGTAGTTGTCTGTTTTCAGGTCTCTGGAGGGCCTCTGCGTTTTACCAGTGTGTGAAAACTGTAATCTTCTGCCAAGCAATTAAATAAAATCATGAATTGAATCAGGACCTGAAAGGTCATGCTCCTCGATGATTGCATTTTTCGTGCGTGGTGTTCACAGGTGTTATTAAAAAGACCCCTGTATACTGCTATACATTGGTGTAAAGTCATTTCTTCAAATATTAAAAGAGCTGTAGATGTATGCAGTTTTAAAGGTTATTTCCTTAACGTGATACAAATCTGTAATTCTCTAATAGCTTTAGGTATCGATAGAAAAATACCCCAAAGAACCACAGAGAACATCTAGACGTTGTAAGCCTTTGTTTTGATAGGCCTCTTGTGGGCTCTTTGCGATCCCTACATGAATTAAGAGGTGAGAGTCTCCCAGGAGCCGGTTTTGAGATAAATAGCCAAGTGTCATTTATGCACGCGATATTTATTGCTATGAGCTTGTGAGAAACTGTAGGATGTACATTTCCCCTGGGATTTTAGATGCCCAGAGAGTCTCCCGTTCTACTGGGCAGCCGCTGTTGATATGACTGGCGTCTGGCCACGCAGTGCATGTCTGTACTCTTTGAGACGACCCAAGGGACCTTCTGAGAAACCATGAAGGAGGGGAGGTTCCAAGGGGCCGTGTTTTTTCTTCTAAATAAATCAATGTTGGTGTAATGAGTTGTAATGAATTGTGTAAATTTTCCTATTGACAATCTTTCAACATTTCCCCCTCTCATTAAACCATCTTAAGCATCACAAACCAACTGTACAGTAATGGGCATAGGAACCTTTGTGGTCGTCCATGGTTCCAAGGGAAGCTTTTACCTGGCGCTCAGGATGCCCCTTTCCCACAGGCTTGGCACATTCACACTGATATTCATTTTTTTGTCGCAATCTCACACCACATCTTGCAACCTATTGCTCAAAAGGTGACATAATGCTTTTCATTTTTTCATTTCCAGAAGCGTGTTATGTGCAATAAGTGTTTATAACAGCATAATAAAGTCCACTGTAATGCCACATTGTGTATGTATACATTTAACATGCCGTTGGGGGGTGAATTTCATGCCGAAAGACTTTTGTGTAGCTGATTTCCAGCTCTGGGACAAAAATATGGCATTTGGCTGTGTGTGAGTGATGCTTTCCTGGGCTGCTATGTGGGCTGTTTTAGTCATTTTCATTCCATGCCATTGCAAAATCATTTTAAATTCTTGTACGCAGTGTCTGAAAACACAGAAACATTACTCTGAGGCAGCAGTTTAAACTAGATCCATAGTGACATGCATCCTCTCTTTTAATTAAGCCAGATGTTTAAACATCCAAATAGAAAGGTGTGATCTTCATCCTTACTGTGTGCAGCCTGAACATCACACTCTAGTCCTTGAGTGTCCCTTTATCTCCTGTCTGCTAAACCACAATGCATCACTGCCACAGGTATAATTTATGACATTAATGAGTTTGTCCACCTAGATTTAATTATTTATTTGTTTGTTCGCCTAGGTCATAAAGTCCTTGAATAAAAGTGTCCAAAATCCTCAAGACTACAGAGCTTATATGCTTTACAGAGGAGGTACCATTTAATTTCTGTAGACAGGCTTTTCTTTAACATAGTTTACTGATGACAGGCCTTCCTGAAAATGACAGTAAGGTTTTAAGAGCTAACTATAGCTGCTTATTTTTGGGCAAAACGCTCCAGCGTCTGTTGGGATTCATTTTTTTTTTCTTTTAATATATGGTCAAATTAAAGTTTTGAAACATCGCAGGTTTTGCTGTGCTTGCTGAGGGAGCCTGGTCGCTAACAGGAGAGAGGTGTAATGTGGTCTTTAGCCTCTGCGTAGATGCGGCAAATGAAGGTGATTTCAGTGGGCTTTCTCTCTCAGTGCTCGCCTGTTTCACTCTGCAAAATGAAATGGAAACACTCTGACAGGTTATATGTAATAGAGACGGAAAAGACACCCATTTCCTCTTATGGTAATTCCACCAGCTGCCTTCGTTCTCTGGATGCCTTCCTCTCGCTCCACCTCCCCGCGAAAATGGCTATGTTTTCCCTCCAAGAATGATAAAAACTCTTTTATCATTTATCTTCTTTTCTTTCCAAAAAAGTGGCCCAAAATTTGTCCTAAGAGCTCTGCAGGATTTTGTTTTGCTTCAGCGTGCTGTAATCCCCGGGTAAACACCGGCGCTAAAGTACGACATAATGCCTTAGTCCTCGAGATCCAGCCGAAAGCATCCAGCGTTGTCCGGACCTGTATCACCCCTAGGACAATGTCTGCCATTAAAAAGAATCCTTTTCTCTACAGAAAGACCCAGAGCATACCTGGAAATGTCTTTTTAATGTTTAATTGTACTGTAATACATACATCGTGTGCACCAGGTCTTTTGTGTTGTAGAATTATTGTGTTCAACATCAGAAGAGCATGATAATCATGCCTGCCCATACCTGTACTGTGCCATGTCTTGTTGAGACGTCTTTGCTTGGCAGATCAGTCACCATGGTGGCACAGTTACACCCTTGTTCATTCACCAAGTGGCCCAGTGGTTATAAGCAGGTCTGCCGTCTCAGGGGGACAACTAGGGAGGTTTTCATGGGTCCGAGACCAAGAGACAGCCTTGGTGGGAGGGGTTGCATGTCATGTGGACCCGTGCCAGGGGGGGACACAGTGAGCTACTTCAGGTTTTACAAACTACTTTAAACAACTAGTGCTTGGCTGATTAGTTCAATTCTTCTTGTGCTTTGACCGGTTTGTTTCCTTGATTGAAAGACTCATCTGGCTGTTTCACACGAACATTAGGGATACATATATGAACAATCAGCACACACCTAGCTCCCAGTGTGTCCCCCCGACATGGATCAGGTGGTCACCCTACTGTACGTTGGAGTAATTCTGTCCCAGGCCCAAGAATTATGTGCAGTGGGCCTGACTGCAAGGGAAAGGAGGCCTTTTGCTCTCTTCTGTCCTCCGCTGATGAGCCATTGAGTGAAAGTATCTGCTAGCCAGAGACTTCCCCTTGCTTATTGTTAATAAGGACTTTCTAATTGATTTGGAACAGGAAGCTAATATCTCCTCCCAGGGCCAGCTGCCCCACCACTGTACCTCCCCACACCAGAGCCCATTAAAACCCACCGGCATGGGGAACAGGGACGTGATGTTAGCAGGCGCTCACTGCGCAGTGCTAACCAGGAGGTCGGTTCCCATTGGTTGATGAGGTCCTGCTGTGAGATGAGTGGCTGGAGAGACCCAGAGTGCAGTGTCTCTGAAAATATCTGCGGGTCATGTGACTGAGTTTGCTTGTAGCATTGTGATAAAGTTTTTAGCAAGGTAAGAGCCTGGACATAAACTCTATAGGCTATTCCTGGGTGACGAACAAGATCTGTTCCCTAAGTTTGTCTTTAAGTCGAACTTGTAGGTAAGCTGGAAAAATAATAATACAGTACATGATAATCATAATAGAGTAATAATAATAATAATACAGTACATCCCATTATTATTATTGTTGTTGTTGTTGTTTATTATTGTGCAGTAATAATACAAGTAACTACATACAGTACTGTACCTTGAACCTACAAACCACTGAAGCCACACAATGTTTTCATGAACATCACAAAGTTGTGCATGCATTCTTTACATTTAACCCGAATTTTTAATACGATAGGCTCTATGGCCGTTCATAAGCACGAGTTGTCCGTAAGTGGGATGTTGTTTATCCAGGGGCTGCATGTATATAACGTAAAATGTGAATTCAGTGCTGATCTCACCTCCCATATGAAGCAAAACCTTACTTCTGTTGCAGGTTTGACAGAAATGCTCTGCTTTGCGTTCAAATAACCTGAAGGCCACTTTTGCATAAGCAAGAACGCAAAGTGAAGCTGTTGTGGATTCAATGTAATGTCGTCTGCCAAACTGAATTCTTCTGGAGGTTTCTTTAATAGAGACTTTAGGCTCAAACATAAGTTGTCGCTGACAGCCGGCCAGGACGCAGGGATTAGCTGTGGGGCCGACTGGGAAGGAGAGATCTTAGCCAGTCCTGGGGCTTGCGCGAGTCCTGAAGCTGTCTCTGCTCAGGTCTTATCCACAGCACACATTGAATCTGGCTGTATTCAAATTGCTCCCCGTTACCAAAATAGTACACTCTATAGTGTATCTGCCATTTTGTAGTGCTTTTCAAATTCTCAGCGGCAAAACTGACTCACTAAACAATACCCACAATGCATTGAAAACTGTAGTGTACAGACAGTAACCACTATGGTTATTCAAATCATGGCCCTCAAGGTCCAAGCGCTTGTGATTTTCCAGCCTTTCTTTGCCCATGAGCTGGACGTGAAGCCTGTGGCCAATCAGAATCGCTAATTGTTAATCTTACTACCTGGGAGAACTGAAAACAAGGCCTGGATTTGGAATCGAAGGCCAGATTTGAAGAGCCCTAGTATGAACTAACATGCTTCTTGTATACAATAATGCAATACGGCAGTTCTTGTCAGCTGACTGCCCGTAATTCAAACAGGACGGTCAAGTAGGCAAATTTGTATATAGATGTGGCACATTTTTTTAAAATTTGAAAAGTAACATAACTAAAATAGTAATTTCTGTAAAGAGTGAATTTCAAGTTTAATTTATTGATAATAAAAAAATTATTATCCTTATCTTAATCATATCCATACATGTCCTACATTAATTCTCTATATACTGGGCTACACAGATTTTCCTATGCAGGGAATATTGAGAGAACAAGTGAACTATTTCAGATATGACCACAATATCTGAGTCCTGTTATTGCTTCTGTTAAATACTGTACTATTATTCCTATTAGTATTATTATTGTGCTTGCACTGGTTGGTTAGTGATACTTTAATGCAGTGCATCCAGCATGGTTCACAACCTTACCCATTTATACAGCTGGGTGTTGTGTTACACTACGAAGGGTTGGCCCCCCATCCTGCCTTGCGCCCATCACTTCTGGGATAGACTCTGGTCCCTCTTGATGGTACAGAAAATGGATGGATGGATACCACGCATCCAGGGCTGTGTGCTTGTGTGTCACTGCCCTGCAGTGGACTGGTATCCAGTCCAGTCCAGTCCAGTCCAATTCAATTGTGAAGCGCTTCACATTATCCCTCTCCAGAGCCACCAGAGAGCAAGCCAGAGGTGTCAGTGCCAAGGAAAAACTCCAAAGTAGGAAGGAACCTTAAGAGGAACCAGACTCAAAGGAGAGCCCATCCTCTTTGAGTCAGCAGAGGAAGTACTGATTTATACGCTCCAATTTGTTAAGCCTAGCTGTGAATGCAGAATCACTGGCAGCAGGGTAAGCAGGAGAGACACAGGCAGGACGGCAGGCAGGAGAAATATCACAGGCAGGACGGCAGGCAGGAAGGACGTCACAGCTAGGGTGGCAGGCAGGAGAGATGTCACAGCCAGGATGGCAGGCAGGAGAGATGTCACAGGCAAGATGGCAGGCAGGAAGGACGTCATTGTATTATGACACGTGGATATTTTAAGATTGTACTTCACATTGATGTATGTATGATGTGGATATTTTAAGATTGTACTTCACATTATTCAATAAATTTATTGTACATTAACATGTTGTGGCTCTTTTAAAAGTTGACTTTAACGTTCATATTTATACACCACTTAACCTTGTCTGTTAGGTCTATTTAGTCTTAGGGTTAATTAGCATGAGATTAATGATGCTCTTCATTGGTGTCGTGTTCTGTCACTGTTGAGGTGTAACGAAGTTGCACACCCACCATGTTGGTTAGTGAGAAGGTTGCAGAGGTTACTTCAACATATGTGTAGCGACACTGAAAAGGGAAATGGGTAAATGCACAATGTTCATTTCAGTAATGGATACTTATAGATAAAGGTGGCCATTGGAATTGTGGGATCTATTAAAAGATCTCTATAATTTGATACCAAACTTTTAAACAACTGCACAACCTTGAGTAAGATAAGTGGTTTAAAGATTAGTCAATGCTGACAAAATGCCGGCACTTGCATTCTTCCCAGTGTTTCAGATTTCTCTTAGACTGAATATTACTGTGGACTTTCGTTGTGGATTTTGCTGGATTACCCTTACTGATGAGTCACCCTGTTGTTTTGATGGTTTTGTCTGTCGTCTACCTGCCTGCCGTATTGCATTCTATTGTTGGTTCAACAAATCTTACGTTTGTGTTTTTATGGTGAACGTCTGTGTTCGTGCTCCATTGCCAGTCTTGACAAGCAGTCACAGCGAAAGTGACCTCATTTGCATGTGACGCAAAACGTGTCACCAGCGACCCATTAGGTCTTAAATTATGTCAAACGTTTATCGGGCATTTGTTATATTGACATTGAGGGAAATTATATCGGGATAACTATCATCATCATCATTTTATCACCCAACCCAAGCTGAGACTGTGCATGACCCCTTGAACTTACAACTGAAGCAGTAGTCACATGCAAAAGATGTTACTAAGGAAGCCCAAGGCTTTAAGACTATTCTCAAAATAAAAACGTGCTGCAGCAAGACATTTGCTTCACTTTTAGAAGCGAACACTCTGAACTTGAATTATTTTAGTCCTTTAGTTTACATAAGACTCGTATTGTTTTGTTTTGATTTGATTCTTGGCTGAAGTCACTCAATTTCCCTCAAATCAATTTATGAAGGAAAAGGCACATGATCTTTTATTTTCCAGAATTCATAAGGTAAAAATCGCTACAGACATGTCCAACTATGGTGAGGGCCGTCTGGAGACGCAGGCGGGTCTTCTCTAACCTGGCTGACGGTGTCGTGCTGTCCTCTGTAAGGCTGCGGCCTTCACTTGTCCACAGTAACAAGTCAACCCCTTGCATACCTCTGGTACATTCTGGCTTTTATCCAGACCAAATTAAATGTGATGTTGGACAAGCATATTCGTAAGTGCAAAACCATCTTAACCCACGGATAAAATTTTTAGATCTGAAGGCTTAATTCCTTTTAAGCAGAAAACAGAAGTCAGAAGCTAATGATCCAGAAAAGCTTTCCAGCTCTGCGGTTGTCGGCCCCTTTCCTGGTAGCCGCACTAGCGTGCACGGTGCGTTTTAGAACCCTAGTCGCTGATTATTGCAGAATACACACATCCGTCATCCAGTTAAATATACCATATGCTAAGTTGCTAAAATAGTATGAGGAAATGTGTACTTTGGTCATTTTTGTTTGCTACATATGAGGGGCCTAATTATGAAGATTAATTGTAATGGGGGACATCTTCACTGGGATGGGAATACAGACACTGTGCTGGAGAAGTGAATAAGACGCCCTTGAAATGCTGGGGCGTAGCGAACATGGGCAGCGAGGTCGCGTTCATTTTATTTGTGGGCAGGTGGTGTGTTTGTGTTTACACCCAGAGTAAAACAGGGTTTTACACCTTGAGTGTTGTTACACTGACAGGGCACGTGCACACATAACTTCTGAAACATTTTTCCTAATTTAAACTAGTACCAGCAGCGCTGATAGTCTGTGAAACCTATAGAACTGCTTAGAGCAGCAGGTCTGTGTACGCTACAGTTCAGAGGAAAAGTTTTCAAAATGTTTGTACCTCTCCTTGCTTTTCATATTCTTTCTAATATATACTGTATTGATCCCAGGGGAAAACGTTTGTTTATTTTGAATTTTCATATATATCATTTTATTTTTTTTTTGCACATAACTAGACGGTGCCAACTGAAAAACCAAAAGCATCTCATTTCAAAGTTGTGTGTAAGTATTTCACAAGGTACCATAGAAAGAAAAAGATACTAAGCTGTATTTCTCCACCTAGTGTTGCTTACTGGAACAACATTTTGCCAGAGCGCTTTACTAATTTCCCAGGAGTGCAGGCTACCTTCATGCTGAACCTTTCCTATACTCTCTTGCTAGGTCAGCTTGAATTACTGAGGTTATGTAAAACATTATTTGTACACGGATCATATTGCATAATTTGTCAAACCTCTTTTCTATTTTCTCCAAACTTCCGTTAGCTAGAAGCTTGGCACACCCTCGCATGGCCTGCATTCCTCTACACTGTACACTGCCTTCCCCTGGAGATGTCTGTGGGCCCTGCTTGGGGCTTTGGAGCTGCACGTTCCAAGCCAACAGCTAGACCTTGTTTGGCACTAATTTGCTTGTACTGTTGTTCTCAGGATTCCCAAGTG
>JAODLD010000069.1:25002971-25035777 GCA_026781065.1 Mormyrops boulengeri | reverse complement strand
GCCGGAGCCCTGCACATTTTTGGGTTTCCCCTCATTTAACACACCAGATTCAACTACTTGTGCTAATTACCACTTACTTCTTTAGCTGAATCATTTGTAGTGGAACAAGCAAAGAACTAAGCTAACCAGGGCTCCGGCCCTCCAGGACTGCAGTTTGACACCCCTGGCCTAGAATCTGACTATGCAATCACCACACAACCAGTTATAGTAGGATGTCAGACATGCTCTCTTACACACTCTTTCCATGTTATGAAGAAAACTTGTTTTATTTGACTAATATTGTCATTTATAGTTGTTCGCTCAACTTTCCAATTGCTTAACAAGAATAAAAAACTGCAGTTTATGAAATAAATGGACAAGTGGTAAAAACCTGTAGTGTGCAAAAACGTTTGAATGGTATTGTACATACTGGCTTTTGGCTACTATGCACCTCACTAAAACAGAGCTGAGTTAAGGGGGTGACTGAAAGACTGTTTGCTTCTCATCCCACTGGCATCCCAGTGCTGTAGTGAGAAGCAGGACAAACAACGCAGTGCTAAGTATCAGTCAATCAAGCATACATACAGCAGGCACCCAAGACCCGAAAATCATAAACCACTCTGCCGACCCCTAACCGAGTCATCTCTGCACCTTGCAGAAATCTGCTTTCAAGGCCTGGGTTTTTAGACTGACTGTACGCGCTCCACACACTTCACAGAGGTTTCCAGCCGGAAGATCCATTGAAATAGTCAACGGTAAGAAATGGGATCAAGTGATGAAGAAGGTGCACTGCAAGGGACAGGAGATGAAATGATACTATGGGACCCCAGCCACAGACCGGTAACACTGCACCCTCGGTGAGGCAGCTTTCATCTCCCTGGCAGCCAATGTGTTGACTGGCAGGTCAAAACAGTTCAGTGTTTTCCAGCTGGGTGGTGCCATTTTTTCCCCCCATTCATTTAACTTAAGTATACATGTTCGATTTCATTTTGTCCGGACGTCGTTTGAAGTACATGGCCATCTTTAGAAACACTGTGCAAAATTACCAAATTGACAATCACCTTTGTAGTACCATTTAACACTGATCGCGCCAGTTTAGGTTACTTAATCCGGTGCTATTGAGTTATTGAGTTAACTCTGAATACGCAAAACTTGCAGTAGACTGCACAGACCTTCCTTGGAGCAAGACACCCCCTGAAAGACAAATTTGGCATCTCTCACTGATGTATTAATATCCATCACATCATGGACTGTCCGTGACTGTGAAACACATCTGAAGGGGGGGGGGGCTTTGGATGGGGGCAAAAATTCATGTCGCCTTGTTGGTTTGCGTTTGATGAACTCACATACTGTATACGCTTCTGCCTCATTGTTTTCTCCACTGTCAAAGCCAATACACAACACACAATACACTTTTTGCCTCTTGCTGATGATGTAACATTAAATATACAACCTACAGATGATTTGATTTGATAGAAATCAAATCACAGCATTCAGTGAGCAACCAATATTGTTTGCCTGTTATTGTTATAAAAATTGATATAATTTAAGCTTTGAATGAAGTTCTCTCTCTTGGCATTAAATTATTTGTAGGTTTTTTATATCATCATTGTTAATCACCGTATTTGTGTTTCTAAATACCAAAACCACAAAGATCGTACTTGTGGTCTTGGCAACCCTGGGATTTTTACCGTTCTCCGTACTTCTGTTCTTGAGCACTGGAACTCGTCTTTCATAATGGAAGATGACATAAAACTGGTACACAAGAACACAAGTACTGTCAAGTACACATAGTGAGAAACACCCCAATACTCAAGAACAGGAGTGAAGAGGACGGTAAAAAAAAATTCCAGGATGTCAGTACAGATGCTAGTTTCCTTACTATGTTTTTATCAACACAAAAGTCACACAGTGGTGACCAAAGCGTGCTTGGCCCAGGACTGTTAAGTGCAATGTGAGTGCAGACCAACAGGGGAGTGGGGGGGCAGTCGTGCTCTGGCTCAGTACAGGGCAACCAAGCCAAGTGTGAGTACGCTCTAAAACAAGAGCGGCTCAGCATCTGAAAAACTACTAACCACAAAACTAATCACAAAACACATTACCAAACTCAAAATCTGCTAAAAAAAATGATGAAATATACCTGAACCTGAGTTTTATTCATCCAGGCTCCTTCGGTCACTCAGTTTGTTAAAACACCATACGATTATTCATAAAGAGAAACCATGTTAACTTGCATAAATGACATGTGAAATAATTTCACTTTGAGCAAAGATTTCAAAGAAGATTCTACTGAAAATGAAAATCTGCTTTTTCAATCAAATTAGCTTCACAAAAGTGGAGGAAGAGGCAAGACGGGTCAGTGGTTCCAGTTGCACCAAGAAGCAGGGACCCAAAGAAGAACTTGCTCAGGGACTGAACAAGAAACTCATCTCCGTTTGTGGAGGAAACTGGGCAATGCTGGAATGTCTAAAGTATCAGGGCAAAGACTGAAAGACGTAGTTAATAAGGATGAGCTGAATGGTGACTGTTCAGAAGAGAGTAAACCAAACGAAAAGGTTCACCAGAAGAGAAGCGGACTACACAGGAGAGAGACTAAGTCAGTGTCAGATTTGGGGGAAAAAAATTACTGCAGAGAGGTGGTCAGGACTAAGAAGACGACTGAACAGAAGGAGACCTGTTCCAATACACAGCAAGCCAGATACCGACCTGGTCAGACACATGCCAGGTCAGAGACTGGCCTGCCAAGAGGGGGGCGGAGGAGGGCAGGGGCCACTAAGTCACCAGCCATCGTCTTGGCCACATAAATTACCGAACTCTGAATATACATTTAATGCAGGTCTCCAAAGGCCCTGGAGATTTTTTTTATTATTTGATTTGGTGCATTTCTATTTGCCATAGTATTTGTCTTTCTCATGTTTCTAATATTCCTTACTATGTAGTCCACGGTGTTCGGTTAATGTATTATGGTTACTTAATAAAAAAAGAGTAACGATTTAAAATTTTGTTGATGTGGTTTCATTTCGAAAATGTGTACACAGTAAACATTTACTGTTTGCACTGTCTATGTCTAAATTTTGTCTGTTTTGCATTAATCTACTGCAGGGCCTTGAGGGTCTTTGCTTCCCCCTTGTGGACAAAACTAGAAATTACACAAAGTCAAATCAAAGCACATACTGTAGTATGAATAATGGATGCTGAAGAAAGTCACGGACACAGAGGACAAGGTGGCGTGAGGATGATTCCTAGCGGCTAGGCTGAGGCTGTGTGTTGGTCTTGGTTGGATTAAGGTACCCGGAATGTTTGTCTCAAAATGTTTCTAAAAGATGCCACAGCAATATCTTTGCTTCTTAACTCTTTTATTTAGGACTTGGAAACAAGCATGAGCCAATTTTTTCCATGGTCAACTTCAGTCAGTTATTCCCAGCACAACAAACATTTCACGAAGAACGTCTTAGGTCAAAGTTCTAACCCTGCATTCAGTTTTTATAGTTACAGATCCACCAGCCAACAGGCATTCTGTACAGACATCAACAACCACGCTGTGCAATTCAACTTCTGGAAGGTCAGTACATGCTCCCCCACATTCATTACACATTTTAAGACTAAAAGAACCAACTACTTTGATGCAATGCAACAAGCAATTCATCAGGAGTGTCTCACACAAGATCACACTTATCTGAACTAGAAAGGATTCAAGTTGCACCCAGCAGTGCCACAAGGACGTCAGCTTTTCAGTTCAACGCACTGACCATTTGAAGGGCAAACTGTGCCTTACATGATGCATTTATACTAATGAACACTGAAAAGAGTTGATATCAGGACCAGACAGTGGAAGGGCTTCATACAACATACTCTCCATTTTCACTTAAATAATACACATTATGCTTTTCACTCCATAACACACGACAAACTGAACTTGGCCATCAACAGGCTATGAAACTGGCTGAATACAGAACAACATACAGCTATGAATTTATGCAGACAGCCATGAAGAGCAGGAGTAGAAGCGTCATGTCTCACTAATATGGATGGATGATGGGACCCCTTACAGTGCTGAGAAACCAGGACCCAGTGGTGGCCTGTCTGCTGAGCTCCTGTCCGACACGCAGCACATACAACCAGATCTCAGGACCTTTTCCTTGGTGGCTCCAAAGGGGACCTAGACTCTGCCAGCCCCCCGCAATGATTCCTGCCCCTTATGATGGTTCCTTAAGGCACACGTATGGAGTTCACATCTCCATACACAGCAGAGCGATGAGTGACTGTGCGGAACCTGGCATGTGTGCTGTGCTTTTCCCAAGCGAGGGTTCAAATGACTGAAGCTGGTCCCTGTTCAGCATGGTGTGACACACTGACTGCACTAAAGGGGAACGCAACACCTGTTTCGGGATATGAGAGTCACACTCCACACAGAGCTGCCCCAGATCCCTGCCCCAAGGAAGGACCGATGCTGTACTTCATTCAGGGCAGGTTCTTACAGAACAAAAGCCACATAAATTATTTAATCTGAGCATAGGTATTTTTAAGTGCTAGATGACACTCATCACCTTCTCCAGGGGAGTTTGAGGTCAGCCATTATTCGGTTGTGGCAGCATGAACCATGACTCTCAATACTGTAACTTGGGAAATGAATGCTGCACCCCCTGCCTGAATAGAGATAGGCAGGGGAGGGGCTGCAAGTCTCACAGCAGCCCGGCTTCAGTCTCCATCATCGTCTCTTGGTGGCGCTGCTGGCCACGAGTCTCATACTTTTGCTCATGTGGGGCAGATGCACGGTAGGGGTGCGCGCGGTGGGGCCGTACAGGCCCAGGTTCCGGGCCGCAGCAGACTTGCGGAGCGGTTTGACGCTGGGGAAAGGCGAGAATGTCGTCGGTGGGGCACGGGGGCTCAGCGTAGCGACGGAGGGACTGCGCTGCAGCGAGCTTCCGCTCCCGCTCTCAGAGCTGGAGGAGGAGTCCGACTCTTTGCGGCGGCCAGGCTGGGGTGGGGGCGGCAGAACTGGGACGGGGGTGTCCGAGTCTGGAACCGTTTCAGTCTTTGGTGGAACACACGGCTCTGGTTCCTGTTCCAGCTCCAGCGAGGCTAGCTTCTGCTCAACCTGCTCAAGCCCCTCCTCCGGTTCTGCCTGGGGGGCTGGCAGGACCACCTCGGGGGGCGTGCCTTCACCCTCCTGGTCTGGCTCCTGCTTCATGCTCTCCACTTCCCCACTGCTTTCCGCTTCCACTGTCCCATCGTCGGCCGGCTCCGCCATGCCCGTGAAGCCCAGTTGGGCGCGGGCACGTGCCACGTTCTGCCGGTGCGTGCGGACGTGGGCGCGCCACGGTGAGTGCACCCGCCCTTGTGGGCTTCCGTTCCTGACCGGGCTGGAATGTGCCTGGGGGAGGGGCCCCGGGACAAGGCCATTCCTGGAGCCCCTTAGCCCTTTTGGCTGCTTCCCCAGGAGCAGGTGGTTGACCACAGGCGACAGGTGGACCTGAGAGGCCAGCAGGCTGGTGGCCGGACATTTATCTGCAACCAGCGAGAAAAAGCCATTAAACCACATGGTGCACGCAATGAGATTTAATAAAGAAGAGCTTTCAGTTATAGCGGTAATAGAAAAGATGACAGTAAGCCAAGAGTCCAACGGCAACTGTGATTCACCCATAAAAAAAAAAAAAAGATCTGGTTTTACTTTACACCCCCGTTTGCCCATGTGATTTCCTGCCAACGGCAAGCAGCTCCAAACCGAATGAAATCCAAGCCAAAAGCAGGCTGAGAACAGCGCCCCCTAGTGCCCCACCAAACCCAACCGTTGCGTGCCAATGAATACTACCCAGACTTGGCTGGCTCTGGGGATCAGAAGAAACCCCAGTTTCTGTAGGTGCTTCAGAACCTGGAGGGGAAACGACAACTCAAGAGCTGGACAAACCCACGAGCACCACCCGTCACGGGCCCTGGAGACCCCGGCCCCCGGCTTTCAGTACCTCCGCGGATGTAGAGCAGGCCGGCCTGCTGCTGCCTCTTCTTGATGCGGGTGTATTGCTTCTTCAGGGCGTTGATGTCTGTGCTCATGCGCTCCAGCATCATGCTGTTGATGGCGGCCTGGTGCTCCGCCCGCCCCGCCTCCACCGCCCCCGGGCTCAGCTCGGCGATGTTCCGGCTGGGCTGGCTCAGCTCCCCCTGCTGGTCTGTGGCAGTGGGAGGGTACAAATCCAGAAAGTCAGTTTACTTCCCAGCCACTGCGTTCCAGGAAGAGCTGGAACCTACCTGTAGCAATGTTCCTTCCTCCATTTAGAACAGACCCTGACCTGCCACCACTCATATGAATCAGACATGGGTGAAAGCAGCTCCATCAGTCATTCAGTCATCTCTACAGGCACACAGATCCAGCTTTGCAGTAAGAAAACACCAACATCAGTACCAAACATCCTCCCTTAGAGAATCAGCCCCTAACATCATTTCCTAAAAGCAGGAAGGAACAGAGCCTACCGCCAACGGCGAAGACAACCATTTCTCAGCTTGGGCCTCGTGTCATTTCAAAAAGACGCACAGTCAAGCTGTCAAATTACCTCAGCTAGCATTTCAGAGAAACACTTGATTTCATCCTTTGAGGATCTGTGCACCTTTTCAAGTGAATATTATCCTGACCGCCAGAAGTGGAAATTTCAGGTCCAGAAAGTAAAAATCCAGACCATGATTTTGTTTCAATAGACCAGTCGAGCATGAAGAGTCACAGTCAAAGAGTACTCAACTGGATGGTTGAAACGAAATCTTCGGCTCGATTTTTTATTTTTATTTATTTATTTTTTTTAAACTTTCTGGACCTTTAATGTCCACATCTCATGACTGCATGCTCATGTCAGTAGTGGATGCGAACAGTTCCTTGCAAAAAGGGGCTTCCTGTTTTGACAGGAAAGGCAGACGACAGAGCAGGAAGTACAGCTGGGAGGGTCCACACCTCCAGAGGAAATGGGCAGGAGAGAGGGGCAGCGGTGGAATTCACAAAAGGGCACCACTGCGTGCGCTGCTCTCGCGAGGCTGGGGAAGGAATGCATCCAGTAGCTGTGTATCAGGCCGCAAGCGAGGAAGGCAAGAAGAGCGAGGCAGGGGTGGCCAGACCTTTCAGGTGTTTCTGGTACTTCTGCAGTTCAGGAGCCAGGAGGCCACCAAATGGGCCCAGGCAGCCCAGGATACTGGCCAGGGAGTCCTCGTCATCGACATCAGCCTCGTCGTCACTGTCCCGCACATGGCCCCCCTGGCTGCGAGCAGAAGGGGGCAGAGTCAGGGGAAGCGCGAGTACGGAGTGGCAAACTGTCGCAATGCACCACCCCAACCTATACCCGCCACCAGGTTACCATAGGAACCAGTCAGTAGGACAAACCCTGAAGCTCATCATCACACTCGTGTGGTATTCAGCATTCAGTCCAGGCATTATCTGATGGAGCCAGTAACATGCAGAAGGACATTCAAACACCACGCAGCCAGAACAGCAATCTGAGTCACACCTCGTCCAAAGGAAACACTCCCTTCCTAGGGCCCGAATTCAAACACCCCCAAACATTAGCGTTACTACAAAACAGCCAGATGTGCCACTACCAGCCGGCACTCTGATGATTAGAGTACGGAAGCTGCGAGTGAACTCGTGTGCTCCGAGAACTTCCCCAACAAGTTCAAACTCAGATCCTGCAGAGAGGCGACAGCTGTGAACATCAGGTCCAGAAGATTCTGCAGACTCATCTCAAACAAGCAGTTACAACACAGAGGTTCTTCTCCAGTTACACGTGACCTCGGTCAAGGACACACCCATACTCCGCTGGATGAAAGGGTAAGGAATGTCAGATATATTAACAGATTGTCCACTGAACACCTTCTGTCACGACAAACTGTCCCTAACCGTCAGGGTTGTCCCTCATCTCAGTGTCTGCTGGTAACGCGAGACCGTTTGTGATCAGTGACCTCATTTTTATGTACATACAATTTTAAAGTCAAACTCGACATGATTAAAATAAACTGTGCAGAGAAAGATGCAAAGCTCGGCCTAATGTTTAACCCAAAGCTATGCCCCGACACCCAAGCTTCCCAGATAGTGATAAATTCACAAGCACCCATAACGTGCTGCAACTGCGTTTGTCCAACTGCAAAATGCAGTGTCGACCTGGACCGCCGCGTCTGTGTAAAGCCAGGTTACGGCCAGCCCATATTTGATGTGACAGCTATCCTCACATAACACACAGAGGTGATATTTAGCCAGCCACACCATCTTAAGCAGCTTGTGATGATGACAGTTCTTAGTCAATAATTTATAGTACCTTTCTATAATAAATCCTTTGAACAACTGTAAGTAACCAGTAACCTGCACTTTCAAGGACACAAGTCTAGATCCTTAACCATTACCACTGTACTCCACTGTATTTGCACTTCAATAGACGTCAACCTGAGCTGCTCCAGTTCAACTTCCTCACTCTGGAGTACAACAGGACCCTTCCTAGGTTACTGTCCAGGGGAATAGGGTAACTCCAGGCTTTAAGTCAAGAATCCCCATTCCAGTCCTGGAGGACCAGTTTGCAGATTTCCCTGCTGAAACACACCGGAACTGGGGAAGCCAGTCCTAAGGGATCCCAGCACATGGCGCACGTTGAGAGGCAGGCCTGAATCCTTCCGAAAGACCCACCTGCTGCTGGCCTTAATAGGGGCGGGGAAAGGCGTGATGTTGTAGGTGTACTTCTCACGCAGCTCTGCCAGCTGGGGGAACGGGAAAGCAGCCATGGAGTATACCATCTGTCCGCAAAAAAAAAAAAAAAAAAAAGATAAATAAATTGGAGAGCATGTTTCACGCCTTGCTGAGTTAAGACCACAAGGAGCCAAATCAAAGTGATCACATGACCAGCAGGAGATGACTGCATGCTTAAATAATGCATTGCTAAATAATTCATATAACCTGGTTAAGTCAGGGAACCAGGACTGCTCTTTACATGGGTAGATGACCAGTATTTACTGCATCTGTAATTGCGATTGGCAGAGGTGGGCATTTCAGGTCCAGAAAGTAAAAATCTTTGCAAGTGGTGCAAGTGGCTAATGCGAAATAATAAACATTCCTGTTACGTTAGCGAAATTTATGAAGCATGTGGGTAATATTATGTGGCGAATCATTCAGGAATAAATATTCTCTGTGGAATGAACCAGTTTAATTTTCTTAGTGTTCTTGCAATCCAATTGCCGTTAAAATCCAAACCAGGATTTTGTTTCAACCAACCAGTTGATTACTCCGTGACTGTGACTCCTTACGCTCAGCTGGTTGGCTGAAACAAAATCCTGGTTTGGATTTTAACTTACTGGACCTGAAATGTCCACATCTGGCAATTGGATTGCAAGAACACTAAGAAAATTAAACTGGTTCATTCCACAGAGAATATTTATTCCTGAATGATTCGCCACATAATATTACCCACATGCTTCATAAATTTTGCTAACGTAACAGGAATGTTTATTATTTCGCATTAGCCACTTGCACCACTGTGTGAGGATGTATGGGACTCAAACCCATCCCTAAGCCCAGGTGTGGGCCCTGCTTGGCATCAAGGCAGACGCCCACCTGCATGAGCTCGTTGGAATCAATCAGATTGTTCTCCAGCATTTCCTGGGTCAGGCAGCCCATAGTGCTGTAGAATTCGTCTGCGCTCTGACAGTACTCGATCCGCCTAGCAGAGGGGAGAGTGAATCAGCACCGTACGGCTTCACAGGGCTGGATACCAGAACCCACGTCAAACCTCTTCCTTATGAGGTTCCAGTTCCACAGACACGGGGCGGTTCAAATATCCCATTAGAGAGTATGTTCCCATGGTGATGAGCATGTGACTGAAGAAAGAACATCCATTTGTCTTGCATAGAAAATCCTTCAAATCACCATTTCAAAATTTGACAACGTAGGAGGAGGTTTTCCAGAACAACCTTCTGTCTCCTTTGTAACTATCACCATATGAACAATGTCAAAACAGAGAACTTTAACTAGTCTCGGATCACACTGGACACAAGAATACTCCAGGAATTCTGGATACCAGTTGTTCTCAGTTGTCTCCTGAGCCCAATGGATACAGGCTACATGGTCACTTAACCAAGAAGAGATTTTTCTCTCACCGGGAATCAAACACGCACCACCTGGCACAATCAGGTCGAGGCGCCGTTGTGCCTGCTGCCCGTAGTGGCTGCCACAGGTTGGACGCAAACCTACTCACTCGGCCAGCTTCACCCAGATGGCCAGCGCCACACGCAGGAGCACCTCCGAGCCCTCGAAGAAGACCGAGTCCCAGATCTTCAGCACGGTATGGTGGGGCAGGCAGGTGGCAAACAGGGTGAGGAACCACTGCATAGTGAAGACGTTGGTCAGCGGTGGCTCGTAGCTCCCTGGTACAGGAAACCGGAGGGGAAAGGTCAAATGGCAAAGGTCGTGGGGGGAGAACACAAACGATGTTTCTCAATAGGCGTAGTTGACCGTACTTATGTTCTTATGTACCCATTTGACATCATCTTCCATTTCCAAAGACCAGTTCCAATACTCAAGAACAGAAGTACAGAGGACGGTAAAAATCCCCAGCTGTCATTCTTGCCCCGCCCCAAATATCAAGGATACATCGAATGCATCCTTGCCAAAGGAGACCAGTCCCATGATTCATTGCACCCAAAGTTCGTTCTTGGGAGGCAAGCTGCCAAGACTGGTCTTGCAAAGATCACAAGTACGACCTTCACGTTCTTGGTATTGAGAAACACCCAAAGCCAGTGATGTGTTCACTACTGAGCTGTAAGCTGCTGTACTGCGCTTCAGGTGATGATACCTTACTTGAGACGCAGCTGAAAAAGAGCAACCAAGTTTTACTCACCTCCACCCTTGCGGTTGGCTGCCTTCTGGAGGTAGTGCAGGTGCTGAGAGAGCTCTGGCAGCTTCAGTCTCAGCAAGTCCCTGAACACCGCCATGTCCACGGACAGCGCGCGGAGGTTGTTGGCGAAGTAGCTGTCGGGAAGCACCTTGTCTATCAGGTAGATCATCACCTGCACAGGTGCAAATAAAAACAGGCTCATCGCTCATGCCTTAAGTCTTGCAGTCAACGGCTCAAAATGCCTTGACTTCTGGTGAAGCTTTACCTTCAGAGCGTCCCCTTCATTTCCTTCGGTGACCTCAAGAATAAGAGCTGCCAGTACATTGAACCCTTGGCAGTAACCAACATTCTTGTTCCAACGTGCATAGGCCAGCAACACTCGCTTCAGGACCACCCTGTCCTGCTCCCCCTCTTGGCCACAATATGAACTGCATCCTGTCCTGTGAAGGTCCTGACGAATCAAAACGTCCACGTCACATAATGCAAGTCTGCTTCTTCTTGCATAAAGCCAGTTAAATCAGTGCATGCACTCTCTGAGGTTCAGACCTGATAGGCAGGGCAATGACTGACACTATGGAACAGCCAGAGATACAGAGGCAGAGCGGAAGACCCAAGATAGAAGGCTGGACCGCTTCCCGCTCACTCAATGATTCGGCACTCTCTGTATAAGTGCATGCGTGGCAGAAACAGCACAGGCCTCTACTTTTTCCATTACGTGCTCCGTGTTGACAGAGTGGCATGAGCAAACATCCTGATAGTGATATTCTCCATTACAAACACGCCTTTGGCTGGAATCAAGAATCGACTGTAATTATCCATCTAGGAGGATAAAGGTCGGTCTGATGAATAAAAAGGGGACTTATGGACAGGCTAGGAAGGACATTGTGAGGTCTCAAATTGCTTAAGAGGTAGCAAATGAATGTGACATATGGTGACTGATTTTTATTAATAGGTTAAGAATTAAAACTATTACTGTGCAGATCTGTTGAAGAATAAATGATTTACTACATGCACACAAGCGAGTAAAATTCGAACTGCACACAATTTAACAGCCCATATGACTGAAATAAACCAAGAAACAATCAAGCACTTATAAAAATGGCTCATTAGACAGGCATCCTTCCCAGGTCTGCCAGGTTTCAGAGCCCCGTGCCTTGCCTTGACGATCTGGATGCCCAATGAGTCGTCGTCTGGGTTACTGCGGTCATTAAAGGCAAACCTCAGGGTCTTCTCCCAGTCGATGGAGATGCTGTGGAGGTACTGGTCAGCCAAAGTCAGCCACACCTAGAGAAAAATTCATTATATATAATGCTGAAAATAAGATTCCACTGTACTGGCTTATTTAAAACTAAAAAAAAAAAAAAAAATCACAATTCATTACTACACTACAGTTCAGCTGAATTTCTAAGAACTGACTAACAATTCAATTTGGTGTTGCATTGCAACTGCAAAAAAATAAAATAAAAATTCCCACTTGAAAGCAAAGGAGGGTCAGGTAACAAGGTGATGTACCCTTTTTCTCCACTCCTTGGGGATGCCAGTGGGCAGCCTGGCCACAGCCTTGAGGGCATCAAACCACTGCAAGACAAGTCACATGACACTCCAGACTCTCATCAGCTCTATCCTACAGCTTTACAATTTCAAACACAGTGCGCCATAAGAAAAAGCCTGCAAGCCTTTCAGCTTCACAGACAAGGAGTGCAGGAGCACCGTATTGAAACTTCTCACCTGCTGGAAGCCATTTTTACCCAGGGATGGTTCAAGGGTGAACTTCAGCCTTGTGTCCACCCCTGATTAACCAAGTGAAAAAACACAAATTAGAACACAACTGAAGAGGTACTGGTTTGGTTCACCCACCCACCCAGTTTCAAATTTAGAACCCGTTGTAACCTTGAAGTCATCAAAAAAGGCAAGCAAAGTGATGGGTAACATATTCAACTCGCCAGCTCCGTTTGAAATGTCAAACAAGGTGAGACAGACCAGAAACTGACAGCAGAAGCGCTACTGTTCCATCGCCCTAAGGCATCGTGTCTTTACTGGGAAGCGATTACGTCATGCACTTTTATGAAAGGACGAACCCCCACCAATGCCCGTTGAAATATAACCAGGTAGCGGGCATATTTTTCCACCAAAAAAAAAACGGAAAACGTATAGGAGGAAGATATTTTTACGATGAGTTATTTAAAATAAGACAAAAAGAGAATGGACCATATTCGCTGACACAAAATATTAAGCCGCTGTTCCGCGCAGCGTGGTGCTGATTTCGTACTTCCGCTCTATGACAACAAAGTGCGTTGCACGTAGATGGAGGCCAGGATCAAATACCAAAAATCAAAACACATCCACCTTAATGTCCATCTACCAAGCTTTCATTAACGAGCCACTCACTACAAGATACAGATTCGGTGATAACGAAGCACCGGCCGGCTTCCTGCAGTAGCAGCCATCGCGGAGCCCTGGGTGGCAGCGATTACACGGTGTCGCCTTAAATCCAGCCCTCACACCGATTAAATCTTTAAAAGTGAAACTGTTTAACAAGCTTTAATAACCTGCGCCCGCATGCGTCATGCCGCCTCGTCCGACCGACTCACGAAACACCCGGTTATGTCTTCCACCATGTTTCCTGCAAGCCCTTTCATTTCTCTTTGAATATTTAGGATAAAGGGGATTAAACGATTACAGCCCTGGGAGTCCTCCTACTTCCTGAAAAGATTACAATAAAATAGCGTTAAACGATGCACGAATAACCATTACAAAGGGTACAGTTAATATTACACAGGCTATTTAAAGTCGATAGGCGTGAAGAGGTAAACCACGGTGACTACAAAAGAGAACATCGATCTGAGTACAACCAAGGAGACAACACATCTAGCTTATACCTCAACCATATAAATTGATTCATAATAATAAAGGAGTCAGGCTCGTAATGGACGTGCAGCGCCGGTCCCCTTTCTGAATACAGGGTCATTACTCGTTATCAGTAACCTAAGAGCCATGGAGGCATCATGCCCAGATCACCTGGCTCCAAGGTGCACAGCAGGCGAGGGGCGCTCCTGGAGATGCTGCTGCGTTTCTTCAGGACATTGCTGATAATGTTACCGACTCCTCCGGCCGCCTGCCGCTTCACACAGATCCGAGACCTTTTAGAGGCGGCGAGCCTGTCTTGCTTCATTGAGAAAAATCCAGGGCGATGGAACCAAAATGAAATAAACGTGCCTGAACCAGTAACCGAATTTCTATTTATTGCTCACTGTTTGGCAACAGTTCCAAATAGTCTCCCGCATCCCCCTCCACACTTGCACACAGAGATATTAATTGTTCTTTAGAAGGGTGGCAGCAATCACTTGGTCGAATCCTTCATGCATCTCAGCAGTTGAATCCGCGGTTCGCACCTCGCTCGTCTCCGCGCAAAATAAAATTATTTACGATCGCTGAATATTTACGCTTCGATTGGCACACAAGGGCGGCATCCTGCGTTAGAAAACCGATATATACATGCAATGCAGGCGTAGCGACGAGGTCATTCGTGCTCCCAGCGGACCATCCGCAGTCTGCAATGCAACTGCTGCAGCGGGACCCCGCTCACACCCACAGGCGCGGCGTCACGGCGCTACACCGCCGGTAACGGCGGCTGCGGAGGGGAGCGCGGCAAGCGGGCAAAATGCTAAACGGATTGCGTTTATATAGCGCTTTTTTTCCAAAGCGCTTTACAATTTTGCCTCACATTCATGCACCCTCAAAATCTCCCAAACGTTTTGCCAGGAATGGACGCAAAAGTTAACTAGTATCTAAAATACTGTCAGGTGACTAAAAGACGACTACAAGGCTGGTCTTACTGACCTCTCAAATGAACAAATTACCCCTTTTGTTATAAAAGGTACTGGCAAACTTGCTAATTTTCATAATTTAACAGACCTTAACATGGTTTTTCCTTCAACTTTAATGTGTTGAAATATTTCTGGTTTCATACAAGTCAAAATAAAAATTACTTTGCATTGCTTTTTCAAAAGAAGCATGACGAATCGCTTTGTGGTAAAACGGAAAATGCTGCGAAAAAACTACCTCCTTAAAAGCCCAGAAATTCATAAATTAGTTTAAGGGAAAGAGCATTATATAAACACTTAATATTCCTGCCACCGCTTTTAATATTTTTTGCATAAATATTCACAGCAGTAAGGCATAATATACATGGCAGAGAAAAGATGGATATAAGATCTAATTTAATGCATATCCAATTACATCTGGGTGTAATCTTTCTTCATTATCATCAAAGAGCAAGAATCATTAGTCCCAAAAACGTCCACTTTCACAAATAATTTTAAAAAACCATAAAACTGAACAATTCGCATTCACAACAACATGCTTTCTCAGGGTTTGGTGCGGTACCGTACCTGTTCGATTCCTGCTACCAGGCTGCGTGTGGATTTTAAAAAAAAAAAAAAAAAAAACATGAATAAGCAGACCACAGGAAGGAATGACTGACCATAGATCTGGGTCACCCAAGCCCGAACGCTATTGCTCAATACGGTGACATTTCAATTGTGTTTTTAAGTTCACTTTTTATAAAAATTTAAAGGAAAAGTTAACACGCAAACACAGTGCCATCCTATCCCTCCAGACATTCAAACCCAATTTGTCCATCTACAATGGCAGAGAATCGACTGTGAATACAGGAGCCCTATACAGGCACCTAGAAGGCGGCAGTGATAATTGTGTAATTTAAAGGGAAAAATGATCTCAAACGGTTTTCCTGCTTGTAGAAATAACTAGTACGTAAGCCAGCGTATTACACACAGCTGTGCAGTTTTATAGTTTATGGGTGTATAACAACAACTAAGTTTTATAAAATTATCATTTAACACTTCCACAATTGTTTAATAAGAGCTCTCCAGGAACGTACTTTATCCAGCGGCTACTGAGTTGTTCGCCCCCATAAGACTCTAGACTTGGGTACTGTCACTTAGTACTGCTACTTAGTCTAAGCACTCTTTAATGGCAGGAATAATAAAAAATACATACAGGCAACACTCCTTTTTGTCAGGATAACGGTTAAATGAACTTCTGTGCCAACATGTACAGAGTGAATCAGACGTTTTACTGCAGCTCCACAGGCAAGAGGTGAAACTTGTTTTCATTGCATGTTAAAGAACATTAATAGGGAAATAAATCAAATCTAAAAGTCTATATGGCCTTTAACTGGTACTACTGGGTAGGAACCATTGATGCAAAGCCTCATACTAATCAGTCTATGTAATGTTTATACCAATGAACACATTTTGCAAAAAACAAGGCGTCATCTACATAATCATGCTGTATTACAGTAGCTGGGCCTTGTACAGAATATTTTCACTAATACTCATTTGCAGATTTATCAAATATATTTACACTTGCACTTCATATTTTGACGCTCTGCCCCATTTCCCCCAGGACTGCCAAACAGGACCAGAGAAATTAGACATCTTTATTAGGACTAAATCCACGGGTGTCGTTAGGTCTAACAGCCCTGAGTATTTTAGCCCCGATACCAGCCTTCCTTCAAAAAATAAAAAATAAAATTAAAAATAAAGCCCCAGGTAAACTTAACTTAGCCCCTGATCTTTTCAATAGCTAGAAACTCCCCTGAATAAATCTGTAGACCGAAATTTGACCACTGGGAAGAAATATGCACCCAGAGATACATTTTGAATGTATTACAAAGTGGAGAGATCATAAAATTTATAGGTATGCTTCAAGGAGCCCATTAAGTAGTGAACGGGCTAAAAACACCAACATTTGTCCCAATCTGACTCGTAACCAGAAATACTGACGCACACTAAACTATATCCCGATCCTCATAATTTACAGGAGACGCAATGACTATTACTAAACAAGCAATCATTTCTGATTTTGCTACAAGACGATGCCAAAGACTATCATGAAGTGCATGACATCACCTGCTCATCACACACACAGCTATAATGAATTAAAACACCACGTTTTAATATTGCAATGATGAAGTCCCCGTTTCAGAAATTCCTATTTCCATTTCCTGTCTCTTAAAACCGACACTTTCAGTTTTACTCTTAAATGAATTCACACACAGGACTGAAAACCAGACTGACAAATCCCCAACTGCACAACTAAGCCTCCTAGTATCCATACTATACATCCACACTTGACAGTGAGTGCGCAATTCACGTGCCCCTCCCAGTAACACAACAAACTAACACAGTCACAGGTGTTCACTGTCTTCATCACTAGAGGAGCAACAACTGAAGAGCACCGCGAAGAAGCAACAAACCAGGCTCTTACATCTTTTTGGAGACACGGCTTGCAGACAGGCGGTCACAATGTCGCATTTCTTCTGCACCTTGTTATGCAGCCGGTCCTTCCTCTTCAGTTGGCGGACTAACTTGGCAGACTGAATCCCGATGCGATACTTCACCTCATAGATAATCGACTTCAGCTCCTCGGGGTCTGCAGGGGAAGAGGAGCAGTTCGACTTTACTGTCCGCGGTCCGGAGTGTATTGCAGTATACTCTTGCATGAGCTGACAGTGATTAATTGTTACCGCAGGGCAGCAAAAAAAGCCAAAAGCTGAAAAATTTGGGGTAAAATGACAGGCCACATACATTTCCTGAACTTGGCGTTCTTATCAAAGATAATATCGTATATTGTCTTTGCCACTAAACTATGCAGAATACACAATGCTGGGCTGCTTTTGAATACAATCTAAGCGGCCGTTTTCATTTTGCATGCCTTATCAGTAATATTTATACCAAAGCAGTAGGTCAATTGCACGTGCAAATCTATTCTGCAAAAAAATAGCGCTTAAAGGGGAAAAAATCGTTTCTTTGGGGAAAACGAACAATTTAATCGCACCTTTTTGAGCCAGATAATTCATCTGATACCGGCCAGTGTGCTTCTCCTGCAGCTCCTGGAGGAAAGTGGAGCCGGAATTACTTCTTCCCAAGAAGGCGTCCGAGCTGGAGGCTTCGGTAGAGCTGTCCATGCTGTCTGCGCTCCTCTTAAAGCAGCCATCGTAGGTGTCGTAAAGCTCCACCAAAAGACAGTCCAAAATAGATGCTCTGGACAGGCATCGGGGTTCATCTTGTAAGGTTTCGCCATTGCCGGGACTCGAGCTCACCGAGCCGCCAGGGCTCCTGGCGTTTGCAGGAACTTGGCTCGCCGGCTGCGCGCTGACCTCGTCAGCGATTCTCTCCAAGGCACTTTCCCCGGGCTGACCTACGTGGCCCGAAACTGCCCACTGGCCAAATAAAGGGAGCCCGTCCGAGTACGACGTGGCCAGGTTGACAAAAACGCCGCTCTCCTCCTCGGAAATGATCTCACCTTCGCATATGTCAATTTCCAAAAGTTCGCCCTCCCCTACTTCTGCCTGAGACGCCATGTCTCCAGTATGTTCCCGGCTTAAACTTGAGATCAGCCCTGTGTGGTATGGTTTCGGGGCCAGGATAACACCCCATGAGTGTTTACAGCACAATAATAAGCGCACAGGTACACCGGACGCCCGAAGAGCCTGCGAGCCGCGCCGAGCAGCTCTGCATCCTGGTGCATTCCATTCCACTCCTCGGCGAGGTTGGGCTCGTTTGCTTAAGGCTTCCCTTCCCTTGTTTTCCTTCCCTTGCCCAAACTCCAGCGGCTAGGTGCGCTCCCCTCCTGGGGGCGAATAGTACAGTCTGGGCTGAAACTTTTCTGCGTGTTAGATGCCACTGCCAACAGGTGCGACTTCATTAAATGTGGGAGTATGCCGCCATAGGTTGATATACATTCCATTCTATCGATTGCAAGAATTTAATTTAGCTTAGTTTTTGGGAGCTCCGTGGATGTTTTTAAACATTTTAAATGGCAAAATTAACTAGCTGTTTAACAATGTTTTTCCGTGTGTGCGTCACGGGAATGTTGCTAGGATGAAAACATTTGTGTGATTCTTCTGTAACATTGAAAGTAAATATTTTTATATCAATTTAAAACAGCTTAAATTGTTTTAAGTAGTTTACCATCAATCCCTCATCAATTTAAGTAGATGATTCAGCAAGTACGCGTAGTAAATCAGTTTAATATATAATGGCTCCGATTTTATTTTGAATAAGATATGTGGAGACAGGTCGTGTGATTAAACGAATTTTCATAATTAAATGGTACCAGAATTCCGTTCTGAATACTACCACATTCATGATCTCCCCCCTACCTCCCCCCCGCCGCTCGTATTTCTAAAGGGTTTTTCACACCAGTATTGTGATACTCTGCACATAGATTCAAGCGGTTTATATTACTAGAAAACAGCTTATTGCAAAGATATGATAGTAAATGACATTACATCCATGAACATGAATGCAGTTGTATGCTCAGAAATGTTATTTTTTTAAAATAAACAATACTGCACAAAAAATACCAAACACAGTAAGACCTAAACCGTTCTAAGTAACTGCGTACTAAAGCTGAACCCGATGTAAGAAAATGCGTTTATACACGTATATTTATGGCCGAAGGCGGGGTATGGGGCGTCACGTTACTCGATTGACACAATAATCCACCAATCGGAAGAAAAGACATCGAGCTCATTCAGGGCTGCTGCGAGCCCAGTGCTGTCAGCTGACCGGGTCTTCCGCTGTCAAGCAACACATGACATCAGGAAAGCGCTGTGTGCAGTCCTGGGGTATTTTCGATGCTGTTCATATTTAAAGGCATCTGTTTTCCACAAAATTTCAACCGTGTTTAAATCTAGAGAGCATTTTCGTCGACACGACTTGGCCGTCCGGTAATTTGCTGCGAAGATGAGTCTTTACAGACATTTTCGACTGTTGCACTGTACCCTGATCTGCGTCACTTTATTGTTCAGTAGCACGGTAGTTCTTGCAAAGTCTCGAAGACCGAATATAGTTTTAATCTTGACCGATGACTTGGATGTTGCAATCGGTGGCATGGTAAGGCTAGTTATACTTGGTATTTTTGCTTTTGTTTCTGCGTTTTTGTTTGTCGTTTCTGAGCAAATACAGAAGAATTACATAACAGTTTGCTATATACAAAATAAAAATGATCTGATGTAAACAGTATCTAATTTTTACCTTAATTTTTTAATTCAGCTGCAACACGACCTAATCCAATACTAACAATCAAGAAGGCCTAACGTTTGTTTAATCAGCAGATTCTCTAAATAATGATGGCGAATCTTTAGAGAATTGTCATTGCTTAAAGTACTGTAAACGTCTCCCCTGAATGAAACCGTGGGAAAACTCTGTTCTGTCCATATTTAATCTGATTCTTTTCGCGTAAGGCCTATCCGAAAGATTTTCGATATTTATCCTGGAGATGCAGAGTGAGCATGCTGTCTTACCAGCTGACGATCACGTTTTTTGCATAATTTAAACGATTTTGGCACAATATCCAGCCTTGTTAGTTTTCACAGTAAACTGCAATGAATGTAATTTAACCTGTTTAATGTCCCACCCCCTTTTCGACAGACTCCACTCAATAAGCTGAAGAAGTTGATTGGGGATGCAGGAATATCCTTTACCAATGCTGTAAGTTCACATTTCATCATAGGGAAGATTAATGCCCTTTCAAAATTCGGTTTCAAACTGTACTGACTGCGGTGCATTGATTAACATTTACCAAGTAATTCTGGTAGGATTCAAAGACTTTTTTTTTTTGTCAGGGACATCAGATTTGTTGATCGTTGAAATTTATTAAAATCCTTTGTTGTTGATTGAATTGTCTAATCTTGTGAAGAAAAAATAACCTTTTTTGAAAATGATTGACAATTTAAATGTTTTGACTCCTTTGTTATTAGCTGACCCATCCAAACTCTCTGACAATTTTTCTCAGAATGCTATAACCAAAATTAAACCTGCCTACTTAGAAAAAAATCCCTTAAAATAGAATTAAAGCAGTAATGTACTTTTTTTGCATTAGGTCTCCAAAATGTGTATGTACTTATATGGTAGCTTTAGCTAATTTCCAGTCTATTTTTAACTGATACAAAAATAGCAGTTGTTAGAGAACCCCTCCAATATGCCTGAGTTCCACCTTTGGGCCTCTGTGTCCAGAACCAGGACAAACGCAGAAGTCGGCAGGGTGGGCAGCCCAGGTGTCTGGTGACACTAAATGATGGTAAATGCTGGAGGATCTGTACTGGATCTCCTGGGTCACCCCTTCTCTTCACTCTGCTCCAGTTCGTGGCCAGCCCTCTCTGCTGTCCTAGCCGCGCCAGCATCCTAACGGGGAAGTACCCTCACAACCACCATGTGATCAACAACACCCTGGAGGGCAACTGCAGCAGCCGGGCCTGGCAGAAGAGCCAGGAGCCGACGGCGTTCCCCGCCCTGCTGCAGAAGTATGCAGGCTACCAGACCTTCTTTGCTGGGAAGTACCTGAATGAGGTGGGGACTCGTTTGAGGGGTGCTTCTCAGAAAATGGTCTTTTGAACACCATCATTAAACCAGCACACTAATTGTGGTTCCATAAATCTCTGCTGGATCAGTTTGACGCCCAAAGGGGGGATATGACAAGTTTTAATGTGAGCTGCAGTTAAAAGTATTAAATCACTGAAGATCAGTGCTGTGAAATTTCTAGTCTAAAAAGGAAAATGAGGAATGTAAAGTGAAATTAGACTGCAAAATGGCATCATTCATAAGAGCAAGATGTTCTATTTATGCACAGTCATCTGTCCTAATTAAAACCAGGAATTATCACATGACTGCAGCAGTTACGTTTATCGAGCGTTTGCTTTCCACTACAGTCATTCTGATGCTTGCAGTTGTGCTCATCAAAGCAAATGGCTAGTGGGCTGTACCCCAAACTGTTATTGATTGGCTAACATCCCCAGTTAATCACCTCATTTTAGCGACGTATGCTCTACATTTAAGAAATGCTCCCTGTGTCCTGAACTGTGCTAATGTCCTGTGTCTGTCGACCTGGTGCAGTATGGGACAGCAGAGGCTGGTGGTGTGGAACACGTGCCACCAGGCTGGGATTACTGGTTTGCCCTGGTAGGTGACCCTGTCACTCGTATCCATGACATCACACAGTTATGCACAGAGAGCATCCTCTCACCCAGTTCCTCTACCTGCATAAAAATCTGGGGTGAGTTTCCCCAAACCTTCTTAACGCTACGTCGTTCGTAAGTTCTATCTTTTAACATAGAACTTACGAACGACGTAGCATTAAGAAGGTTTCGGGAAACCGGGTCCAAATCTGTAAATACAACGTGGACATCATATCTGTCCATAAAAGGCAAACATTTTCCCTTCCTTGGAGGAGTGTGGACAAGGTTGAATAAGCACGTAAATTTAAAGCTAAAAATAGATCTGGTTTCTCTGGCATGGAAACCAAAGATTTGAAAGGGAACAGTCACTGTACTGGCAATAATATATCTTTTTTTTATGGTCGTTTTTGACAAATAAAAACCTTATATTTCAGCAAATTTCAGTTACAGGAAAACATTCTTGTGTGTTTTTTCAACAGTATTTCTCGATTCTCAGTGCCAGTACTCAGTGGTTCTTTAAGATGATAAGATAACCTTGTGCTACCTGGACCAGCGTTTCATTTCCAATTTTTTCCCCGACAGTCTGGGCAGAATAATTTCCATCTTTCCTCCAGGTCTCACAACTGATTTTTAAAAACAAAACCAATGACGAAAACTAAGACTGCCTGTAGTGTCACTCAAAGCTGTGGTCTCACCTCAAATCAACTTATCTTCTGTTGTTGTGTGAACACTAAATTGTGAATGGTAGATGATGACTTGCATATCCGCTCCTGCCTGCGTTATACACACCGTTGTGTAATGTCCGCTAATTTCCAACGTCACCCCTTTATATTGTGATTTCAGGAGAAAAACTCTAAGTACTATAACTACACTCTGTCGGTGAACGGCAGACCACAGAAGCATGGGCATAACTACAGTGAAGACTACCTGACTGATGTGTTGGTAAGTGCTCATGGTCTTATGGTCGATGTCTCGGGCATCTTGAATATGCATAGCCTGCTATGGATCTCAGTCCTGACCAAATGCAGCTCATGGGAGTTTTACTTGCATAAAGACGTTCTAAGGGCAGAATGAAAAATGATTGGTTGAGAGAGATAATCTATCAGATTGTAGAGGAGGTGGGTCCAAGCAACTAGAGGAGGCAGGACCAACCAATCAGATGTCTTGGTCCCACATCCTCTACAATCTGATTGGTTCAGAGAGATAGCCAAACATTTTTTGTTTTGCCCTCAGAACATTTTTGTGTAAGTAAAACTCCCACTAGCCCATATGCAGTCTGGGTAAATGTTGTCTTTCTGTGGTGGGCAATTGTTTTATAGTCCAGTCACACTACCAGAATGTCCCTTAGCAGAATGTCCTCTTTGGATTGTGCCCTTTCAGGCCAATGCCTCTCTGGAGTTCCTCCAGTACAAGTCCAACTATAAACCCTTCTTCATGATGATCTCCACACCTGCCCCACACTCTCCATGGACTGCTGCCCCACAGTATGAGAGCAGCTTCCCCAGTGTTAAGGCCCCACGGGACCCCAACTTCAACGTGCATGGCAAGGTAGGCTGGGAGGATGTCGAAAGCTGTCTGAAGGGGAGGGTGCAGGGGGGAAAAAACAATTTATTTTTTTTCTTCAGGACAAACACTGGCTGATCAGACAAGCGAAGACACCCATGACAAATTCCTCTCTGCAGTTCCTCGATGAGGCTTTTCAGAAAAGGTAACTGCCTCAATGCCGCCGCAGGAGCAGCACTGCGCTCTGAGGCACGGCTTTGTAAATCTGATTTTATACCCAATCTCCACCAGGTGGCAGACTCTACTGTCCGTTGATGACCTGGTAGAGAAAGTGGTAAAGAAGCTGGAGATGCACGGTGACCTGAGCAACACCTACATCATATTCACCTCGGACAATGGCTACCACACAGGTTGTGCCGGAGCTCACACAATTGCACTAAAGTATTTTCACGTTTTAAGCTTAAAGTGGATTGCAACAAATGATTTGCATGGATTATACACTTTAAATACTCTAAACAGAACAAAGAACCTACCTTACAAAATACAAACATGAATTTTGATACAAAGGCAGAATTTGTATTAAAAGCTTTGATTCTCAGTCGTTTTGGTGGTTGTATTGCAGTTGTATTTAGTAGACGGCACAAGATCTAATCCCCTGGGCAGGGATTCTGTAAGCACCTTCTGACCGTCCGCCACTGCAGATTCAGAACCCCACTCTCTTCGTGTACTTCTTGTCAAAACCCGGACAATCTCGACTCCCCACTTATTGTTATCTGCTGTCCATAGGCCAGTTCTCACTGCCAGTGGACAAGCGGCAACTGTATGAGTTTGATATCAGAGTGCCCCTGCTGGTCAGAGGCCCGAACATCAAGCCCAATCAGACCTGCCAGGTAAAGTACAGAACGCTCCTTACAGCGATCGCATGCACGTTTGTTTAGTTTAATACCTTCCCCGTATTGCCATTGTCTTAATCTATCATCAGATGCTGGTGGCCAATGTAGACTTGGGGCCAACCATACTGGACATCGCAGGGTACAGTGTCAACCAGACCCAGATGGATGGCGTGTCTTTCCTACCACTCTTGGTACGCGCCCTGAAAATGGGGATAGACTGAGTAGGGTGTAGAGTGTTGGTACCTCGTTTATGTTTATTGAACCATGGGTGAAATGAATAGACGGAAATCCTACATTGCTCTGTCATGGCAGAACGGTCAAGGGCAGAACATCACCTGGAGGACGGATATCCTCGTGGAATACGAGGGCGAGGGGAGCAATGTGTCGGATCCCGCCTGTCCGCTCCTCGGTCCCGGAGTCTCTGTAAGTCGGGGTTTGGGCGGAGGGGGCCCTAATTTTCCACTTCGTCACGTCTATTAAAAACGCTGATGCTGCAATTCCTCCTTAGGAGTGCTTCCCAGACTGTGTGTGTGAGGATTCGTACAACAACACTTACGCCTGCGTGCGCACCGTCTCCCCCTCTGTCAACCTGCAGTACTGCGAGTTTGATGACAACGAGGCAAGCGTGTGCAGCGGGACACCATCATTTTCTTTGCAGTATAATAGAGCTACTGTGTATTTTTGTACTTCATTTATCCATAGCTCATGCTCCAAGTATACCCCACAGTTGTTAGACTGCAGCTAGGTGTTCCTGATGAGAACACACAGAGGTCTGGAAGAACATGGCGCCATTATTAACGCACTTGCCACCAACTCAGGTCTTTGTGGAGGTGTACAACCTGACGGCCGACCCCTTCCAGCTGACTAACATCGCCAAGAGCATTGACCAGGAGGTTCTGGAGAAGATGAACCACCGGCTGATGATGTTGCAGTCCTGCTCAGGGGCTTCCTGCCGTATGCCAGGAGTCTACGATTCAGGGTCAGTTGGTGAAATATGGGTGGGGTGGGGTGGGGTGGTGGTGTTCCTTTGTAGGCCTCGCACTTTGGGGAGGCAAATGCAGAACTTCAACTGAGGCCAGAATTAACTTAAGAATCACAGCAAGTTCAGCTCCTTAGAGCACACACAGCACAGCAGCCTCTCTTCTGGTTCCAGGTACAAGTTCGACCCACGGCTGATGTTTGGCAGCCACGGCCCACGTATCAGTAGACTGCGCCAGGCATTGAAGTAAGAGGAAGAGAACAGCCCAGCCAGCCTCTCCTGTTGCCCTGTGTCTTGTGGAGCCCTGTGCAGCCGTTCTTACAAACCAAGGCTGAAGTCTAAACTGGAAGCAATGAGAGTCCGTTAATCAGTCATGGTCCGTCACTTCAGCTACTTTAAACAGCTGGGTTGCCTTCGTGTTATTTTCTTTCTTTCCTCTCCAAAGCCCTTCAAAGCTATCCCAAAAACAGATATAGGTAGGCATTGATTTATCAGTGTTTTTATTTAGGGGTATAGCAGCACTTTGTTTTGTAGAATTATAATCGTCTTTCTTTGATGAAGTGTGTAGTAGATGAGGAGACCAGATGAGGTTTTACACAGCTGTGGCAATAATTTAATGGTTACTAACAAGTTGCCATGGTACTCTAACACTAAACCTTCACACCTGTGGATTTATCTATTTATGGGTAAGTTTAAATGTTGACCATTGAGATCTATTGCGGTAGAGGGAACTACATTTTTGCTATAGGGAAATATTTTGTAAAATGATACTAATACTTTTTTTGTCACTTTTTTTTTTCACCAAAATATGGTAGTAGATTTCACATGTGGTTTGACCTACACTTTGGTTGAAAGGCACAGAGAGAATAGTGATGTTAGCTTTGTATGGTAATATAAAACTGCGTTCCAGTATGCAACTCCTGTTTAAAAATAGTGTTCGTGTGGAACCCCCTCTCATTTTACCCTCATCTGCCCTCCCACACATACCACTTATAAGCTTTTCGGTGAGAAGGCGCAGCAGGAGTTGGGCCGTGTCTGCTGCACGGTGGCACTGAAGGTACTTTCTGGATTCCTGTTCCCATTGCTGGCGAGTCTCACTGCGTAACGCAGTTTCACCTCGTAACAGAATTTGCAGCTGAATCACTTTCCTGGCTGAATGAGGGATTCCAGGAATAAACTGTGAATTTAAATAATTTAATGGTCAAAGCAGTGAGTGATTTCCCAGGGGTGTAGCATTTTATCCAAATAGGGGAGGAACAGTGGGTCTTGCATGTGCCCCCCCTCCCCCACACACCCCAGGTCTGTTTCGTCTCTTGTAGATCATTTTGTTTGTTTTCCTGTTATTTTATATTACACCAGAAATGACAAAGGATTTAAAGGGAGTTTGCTTCAGTCACTCCAATTTTCTGTGTTTACATTTTTTTCAAGCGTCATGTTTCTCGCTATGTGAAAGGTCAGAAACAAGCATGTCTCCTATAGGTCGATTTTGGGACTGTAAGAAGTAACCCATCTCGTGGTCTACGACTGCTGGGTCAGTTTCATTGAAGCTGAACATGGAGCTCACTGCTCAAACTCGTCTCTTATTGATGCTCAAGTGGCAGGAATTACAGCAAGGGAAAGCACTGAGAATAATATGGAATCTGACTTGGTTTTGTATACGTATTATTTATGATCGTTTCTGCACATAAACCATCACGGATGCACTTTTGAATCTGTTAACATGCTATGACTTGGCAGTTTTTTTCCCCCTAATTTACAGCAGTGGTGGTTTTGTTACTGGGTAACTATTGGTCTCATTTGCCTGTTTTGCTCAATAAAGGCTTTTTAAAATGGCTGGTTTTTCTTTAACACTGATACCTCTTTTGTAGGTACTTGAGGATGGGTAGGCAGTTCCTGCTAGGTGGGCATGCTTGATGTCCATGGGAGGGAGACTGCTCATGGTCTAAGGCCACTTTCCAGGTGTTCCCCATCTTGGCCCTGGCTGCCAAGCAATTTTGTAGGGATAGCGGTGAACCAGTCTAGGGTAACATGCAGCTTTCCCTGTGAGGACTGGCCTTTAAACTCACACAAAGGATGAAAAGGAAATCGGGTCATTTTGCTTTGACAATAGAACTTTGTCCACTACGTTTCAATGTAATGTCACTTAACCACAAACAATGACCAACACAGACTTTTAAATAGACTTTATTAGAGGAATCCAGGACTTTTCACAAAAAAGCCATATTTGGTAACAAAATCATCAGTTACCTAGAAAAATAAATCTGCATCCATATAAATAGAACAGAATAATCTACTCTCAGATTTTGGTTTCTGCTTGTGTGGAAGGTCAACTCGACCTTGCACCATCAGGTGGACCAAGACAGGTCCCACTAACGTGCCGTCCACTCAAACACACACCCAGGACAAAGGCCAATAGCAAGAACAGAACGAGAAAACTGTGACCTCCTCACTCAGTGTGGGACTAATGAGAAACTCACTGGCCTGCCTTAATCAGCCATAGTGCACAGCATGAAGAGATCTGCAGAATTTTGGCAAACCAAGCATCAAAACTAACTCTGTATATTAATTTCATCTGGACAATACTGGCCTAGGAGTTGCTAATTAGCCCTACAAGATACACATTGGTAAACATAATGCATGCAGTGTACATCGTTTCTTCAATGGTATGCTTATGGCTAGACTATTTTGCAACCATAGTGATACCACTGTCCTTAATGACAGTAACTTTCACAGTATATTTTTACTTGCCTAAACTCAAACTGCTGAAATAACCATCAAGTTTTATACTTAAAATCTTCTTTAAATCAGTGACAGTGTAAATTTACCACCAACACGGATTACGCTTTATATAACATTCCCTGAACAGAGGTAAAGTGGCCAAGTACAAGCCTTTTTTCTATATTAAAATAGCTCTTACTCAAAATCTGCACACTGCACTCACTGTACAGCAATTGCAGTGGTTTTTAACAACAACCTGCTTTTACATTAAATCGACGGATTCTTAGCAGGGCTTAACGTGATAATTAAAATAAATTATAGATTATAAAATTCAGGCTATAATCCCATCATAAATGTTACATATATTACTACCTACAATTATAATTAAAATTATTTGGTATAATGGGAAGAATATCACAGGAGGCCGGCTTGAGTGTTTTAATCCAATTTAGTAAACCCTATAACTGCTTGCACCAGGCAAAACATACCATTGTAAATCGGTCATTTTACAGTCTGTGGTTGTATTATGTGTTATTCTACAAAAAAACAAACAAAAAAAACAAAACAGAAAACAGTCCATGTTTATGGACCTCTACTAGCCCTGCCTAGCCTGAATACAAAAGAAGCCTGAAAATGCAGTTACAGCAGGTATCCACTAGATGTCCACAACACACACAAAACGTAGTAAAGCAGTCACTGCTTAAAGATTTACATAGCAATGCAGTACCAATCAGAAAATCATCATGTGGTACAAAGGTGTAAAGTGAACACAGGGGCCCACAGTTATTTAATTTCAATGTGATCATGTGTTTTTTTTTGTATTTTGCAACTTGTACATATAATAAATGGAACAAAACTCCACTTTATTTTAGTTGGTGTGATTGTCAAATCCAAAGTGCAATTTGTCTGGTTCCAGTGTAGGAGTCTAATCATAATCAAACCTGTCGAAGCACTGCAGTCTTCGTGATGTAATGATGGTGTGGTGGGAATATACAGACATCTTCTCTGTAATACTGTAAAAGGGTTTGGTAATCATAGAGGGAGAGAATGAGGTGCAGGACAAACCTTAAATCCAAACAGTACCAACCAGTACTCCCACACGCCCATAAAAATGAGGACTCAGAAGTCCAATCCTATTAGTACAGTTTTGGCCACCTCTCTGTCCATCTGAGGACTGTCACCTGCATCAGTCAGTGTGCTCCAGACACAATAGGTCAACAGAAGACCCTGCCATTATCTTCACATGCATTCCGTCCAAACTTATCACACTTGCAGATCACAGCACCCAGTTATGGCCGTGCCTGGACGTAGACCATTCTCGTTGCTCCTTTAACAATGACACTGAAAGGCCTCCAGTGCTAGAAGATGGAGCCCAGACCACCGCCAAAATACACTAACCAGCTAGACTAATTTCAACTTCCAGTATTTCCCACTGCACGCCCCAAACTTCCTCCTTCACCCACTCATCAACATACCATGACTCCCTTTGCTCATACAGCAGTCTGTAAAGCCCAGGTCCAGTGCACCTCAATCTCTCCCAGCATTAATCAGCGAGCCAGTCCTTTTCCAGATGCCGTCACCCTCAGGCCTGACATCCAAAGATAAGCACTCAAATCTCTACTTGCTTTTTTCCTGTCTCATTTTCATGCCGTCAGATCACTGTATTTCAGTCCAATTCAAAACTCTGAGGCCAATAAACTGTGGACTTAAACCACGAGTCTCTCCTCTTTTCTCTTATGCTTTTTCCCTTGGAGATATGAACCCACTCTCAACAGGGTCTTGTTCATTTCAAGACATTCTGTTCTTTGCAGGCAGAATGACGGCAGCAGACTCAGTTCCCCTTCTCTAAAACTCCAGGATTCAATACTATAAAGCTGCTGACCCAGTTTATTCATTTTTTGTGCCCATTTCCAATGTTAGCCTTGATGAAGAATAATTTCAAAGTAAATGCCAAGCATTGCTCGTGTTTAAGATAAAACAAATAAAGCCTCAACCACATAAATAAAAAATATTTACAAACCATTGCTTCACTAATTAAATAGAACAGTGTTTCAAATCATTCACTAAAAAAAAAATAATATAGAACAGAGTTGCATAAAAGATGGACAAAGACATCGTGGCTGGAGAAAGGAGATTTGCAGCCAAGGTGCACTATGGGAAGGTTCGAGTTGTGTTAAAGTAGGAAGCCCCTAAGCATGGTGGATTTCCAAAAACAGTTCTTCGAAGTAGCTTAACCAGGCTCCGCAACAACACTGCCCTCTTGTGTTCACCTTGTATGTTGCACACATATCTGCATGCAGCAGCAGCAGCAAATCTTAGCTCCATGTGCCCCCTGTCAGCGACTCACATGCAGTCCACTCAGGCCACATCCGGCCCCCTTCACCCACACTGGGAGGGCCAGTCTACCCAGGGTTCCCTGCTGCCCTCAGAGCTTCCTCCAGCTTCTGCCTGTAGGTGACATAGCGCCTGGTGAGCAGCTGGAGCTGCTCCTCCTCCTCCTTGTCCAGGATGCGCAGGAAGTTGTGCAGCTCCGGGATAGAGAAGGCATCCCACTGGAGAGACAGTGACATGTGTGGCTTAACCACTGACGGTTCCGGATACAAACCACATTCGATTATGATTCATTACAGCACACACAATAGTCATCGTGTATACAATAAAATCTAGAGCCTTACTATAACCTCGCCGGTGGGCTGCTCCCGCAGGACAAAGCTCAGTGCCTCCATGTTGGGTCCTGCCACTAAGCGAAGGAAAAGGGGGTGCTCTTCCTCTGCCAGCTTGCACACGTATACTGTAAGCAACACACATTAAATTAATCTACGCATACAAATACACTGTTCCTCCCCCAGTCACAAAACAAACAAGTTCATAGCCACATACTGCTTATATGGAGAGTTAAATCAAGGTCACTAAATGGATAAGACTGCAACTGTTGCGAAACAATGTCTTCAGATCATGTGACACTGAAGCATGGGAAAAGCCAGAGACGCCCTAACGCTGGGACACACCAAATGACTTTGTTGTTGCTTGACTTCAAAATGTGAAAAATAGTAGTAGCTAAAGACATGGGGGTCTCAGAAAAACACTCTGCCCCCTGCTGTCGGGGTAGTAATACCTGTCTCTTGAGCTCACTGGAGATACCAGGCTCTAACTGGAAGGTCTGAGCACAGGAACCCCGACGGCCCTGAACGCTGCTATCCCACCACAACATCTGCGCTTGTATTTTTCCTCTACCTCCATCCAGTCGTAGTCAACCCACATAGAAACGCCCACCCAACGTGATACTTTTTTGTGTTGTTTCAAAGGACTTTTTAAACATATGCAGAACAATGTGGTAAATGTGCTGAAAGTTTGGGGGAGATTTTTTTTCATGTTGTGGTGAAACAAGTCAGCAGAAAGTCCACCAGCAAGCACCACATCGCAGTAAAATTTCCCCAAGAATTTTCTGATCCTGTCTAGACACCCATTTATTAGTGGACTTACACTATCCCCCACTGACACAGAGATGCACCCCTCTCTGAAGGAGAGTCTCTTGTTTCTCAGAGATGCTTTAGCACAGCTGCAGCCTAGCAGCTACAACCCAATCTGCTGGCTGCTCAGTCTCCACTCTGTTCTATTCTTCATCATATCACTGTATGTTCCTAAAGCATGACTTCCATCTTCTACGTGGGGGTCACACAGCAGCGTACATTGTTAGGGATCCTGTTTCAGATATAAACACTTAATTAGATACCCACAGCACCAGCAACCTTCTCCTATAAAATCAGCTGTGTTTCTAAGAGCGAAATAGCTCAACAGCTGCTGGCTTATGTGGGGGCGGAGGCGGGGGGGGTGAATGAGGAGCGGTGCAACTGAAATCTGCAAGTGTTGTCTTTTGACAGGCAAACGGCAGCTGTTGATGAGTGCTGTGAGAGCACGCGTGCAAAGATACACACAGAAATCTGAGCTCTGCTGAGACCTGGAATGGAGGTATAAGCTGCTCAATAGTATGGGCATGGAGCGGGGGATAGGTGAAGAAACCTGGAGATGAACAGCACTAGGTGACGTGCACCTCCCACCCTATCCCTGCTCCTTAACCTGGCTCACCTTGGTCCTCACGGCGACAGCGCTTGAACAGGGCGAACTTGGCCGGATTATCAGCCACCGTGAATTTATGCAGCAGGGCCACGATGACTTCACGTGCCGTGTTCACGCTGCTGATGTGGAGCGTGTTTACCGCGCCACAGGGCAGATAGAAGGCCTCCTCTTGCCCGGGGCCCCTACCAGGGCCGGCCACTCTTCCGCCACGCACAGTAATGGGCCTCCTCAGCTCCAGCTGGACCTTGATGAATCCAGTGTACACACCATTTGAATTCTGCAGAACAGATGGGATCACGTGAGGTCAAATTTCCGAAGAGCCATCGTTTCTAATTCAAACCAGGGAGATGGGTACCAATGCATCCAATGTGATAAATGACAAAACATACAATGCTGTATAAACTGAAATGTAAACATATAAGTACCTAAGATAAAAATAACTGAAATCAATAGAAAATACTACCACTCAGAACACTGTCCATAGATACTGGTTTAGGACTGCAGTCAAAGTGACTTGCTCAAAATATAGGCCAAGCAACCTCTAACAGCAGCGAAAAGGATTCCTCCTTCTAACAAAATACACAAGAGGCAATCTGTTGCATATTATTAGGTAATCTAAAGCTAAGAAACTGAATGTTAAAAGAACGGTCTCGAACATTGCCACTCTTAAAAACCTCACAGCAGGAAAAACTGACATGAATAATGGCCAAATAATATAACCAGCTCCAAGAAGACAAGGACAGGGATGGGGTACACACACACACACACACACACACACACACACACACACACACACACACACACACACACACACACACACACA
>JAODLD010000069.1:24985925-24999034 GCA_026781065.1 Mormyrops boulengeri | reverse complement strand
CTTCCCATTGTCAAATGAGGGCTATTTGTTGGAGGGATGAGGATATAGAACACACAATATTTGACAAGGACAAGATTGAAGATATCGTGCCACCACTAAAGAAATAGTCATGTAAAAATAGTCAGGTGTCTATCAGCCTTTGCTGCAACATAAACATCTGTGGCAGACAAAACATACACAAAATTAAACCAAAATTCTGATGAGATAATCATCATGAATCTTTGAAAACTCTTTGATAGCTCTGCGTTGCCACAGTCTATGTACAGCTGTGTTTAGGGTGCAAGACATTCTGTAGAAAAGTACCTTAAACTCTATCATCCCCCAAACTTCCTCTCCTGCAGGAACAGGAAGTTTCTGGTGACCACACCTTTCCTTCATTGCTAGTATTTCTTATTGAGCTGACCCTGTGTGCTCAACCACATACAGAAACAACCAAAATAACATGTACCTGAACAGCTCATTTGACTAATCTGTAGGGAAGACTAGACAACCCATGAGTACTTGTTAAAACTTGCAAGATATCTCTTCCTGTTCAGGGACAAGTATAGATCAGAAGCAAGCCTTTCCAGTTTCACCAAAAAGGGCATGAAACACAAGACTGTCACAGAGGAACAAACATAGCAACACATAACATTCAGAAAACACACAAAGAAAACAACTCAGGAAGACAGATGAGTACTGCAGATAGAGAGAACGGTCTACGGGCAGCTGCTGGAACCTTGTAAATGCCTGCATCTATTCAATGCCCAGAGTGACACATGAGGGAAGCTCTGAGAAAGAGGTGGAATCCAGCAGCACCACAGAACACAAAGCCAATCGAGGCAGCATTCTTAAAATCAGGAGTGCTTTTCAACAAAAATTGTTCGGACAATTAATCCCACTCCACATCTCCCATCCTGTAAGCTAAAATGCCTTAAAGGACTCCTGCACTACAGGGGTTGGGCAATCTAATCCGTGAAATGCCAGCATCGGTGCAGGTTTTTGGGATGACCTCTCAGTCAGCAAATAATAAAGCAGTGGTTCCCAACTACAGTCCTTCAGTCCTGCTATTGGCTGACAGAGGTCATCCCAAAAATCTGTACCCACACTGGCCCTACATGGATCAGGTTGCTCACCCCGGATGTAGGGGGACATAACACTGTAGCATGTTAAGTAGCAGACGAAGCCTTTAAGGCACCTTAGCCAACTACAAGTGCTGTATGATATGCCTTTATTTGGTTGTTTATAATGCATCATTCCGGAAGGAGGTACAGAAGCCACCGCTCACATAACAGCAGGCTGAGGAACAGCTTCTTCCCTACAGCTGTCTCCCAGATGAACTTTGAAAACTGCCACTAGATACACTTCACAGAACCTCTCATTCTTTGTTTAGTGCAATCAGAGATGCTGTATTTATTTATCACACATTCACATATACTGTTTACCCCACTTTTGCACTTTCGGATTAGATGCCAAAATTGTGTTTTGTCATCCGAGTAATCGTACTTTATGCAATGACAATAAAATTGAACCTAATCTAAATTTCCTGTGATCCTCTTTTGCAAGTCTTACCTAGAGACTGCAGATAACGCCACAATCTCAATTCATCAAAATGTTCTAAACAGAGCAAAGAGAAACACAGTTAAGGACCAAGTTGTATTTTTACCTGAAGAACAATTGCACATATTTAGGTAGTATTGATAATTTCCGGACATCTGTGAAAGGCAGAAGTTAGATACATATAACAGATCTCCATTTTGTCACATTCAACGTGTTAAGTTTAATCATGGCTGTCTGCTGGATACAAATGCTTAGAAACAGCCTTTTCAAAACAAAAAAAAAAAAAAACTGATGCTTTCCTGCACAACTAGACAGTCGTGCCTTCTTATAACTAAAGGGCCTAGTTTCAATATTACACAATAATAGGTGCCACTGTCCTTCAAAACCCAGCATGGCTTTAGTCACACTAATTTTATACAGGAGCTCTAGTAAAGGCTACACAGGGGTCAAAAGAGACCAGGGTCACATCCGTCCTTATTTCACCACAGGGACAGAGAAATAAAAAGCTCCAGTTCGAAGGGGCCCAAAGAAATGACCCAAGCCACCACCAACTCAAGCATGAGCCAACAATACCAACATACTTCCGCAATTACAACCATCCTAACCACCCCAGACCAATCTTGCATAAATCAAATATCTTATTTCTGGCCCTTGCCCATACACACGCCACAAGATGTCAACCTTACAGTACTGGGATGCAATTTCAGCAGTAGGGTGTACCGCTGCACACTCCTCTCTGTCACTGCCCAGCAGAATATGAGATTGGAAAGACAATGGCTCAGATTCAGCCATCAATAAAACTCTATTTTACCTTGTAAAAGTAAATAACAATGACAAGAACAAATGCTAAGATGAAAATCAGCTGTGTATTTTATATAGTCTGTGGGTTTATTCTGCACTTTCAACCTCGGTGGGCCTTATAGCAAATGGTTTTCTTTAAGAAGGCCAGAGTTCTTGGCACCACCCAAAAACCACAGAACTGGAGGGAACCGGAAACCCCCACAGATGATCACAACAGGGGTAAACACCGGTCAGTATAAGAAACCCAAGAATACGTCATGTTAACCCTCTGATGTCTCAGACAGTCTGTGTCTCACTGACTTAAGCTGATATAGCCCACTTATGTTCATTTGACCTATAATGGCCCAATGGGGATAGTCAAGTGATTATGATGAGCAGACCCTGAAAACCTTACAAAATTGTCTGCAGTCAGTACTGCAATGAAACTGGATTAACCAAAGCATCTGTGCAGCTGACTCGCAGTAAGTTATAAGCACTGTGAACCATTAGTCCAATTATTCTAAAATAAGAACACAGATCACAGAGTGTAATAAAGGAAAGCTGCACACTACAGCAAAAAGATACAGACTACACACTACAGCTAAAAGATTCCTGTTAGCATTTCCAATGCACTGATCATTAACAAAACTACAAAGGACCTTTGTTTCAAAGAACTTAAATCACTTAAAATTTGCCATGGACCACAGAACTGGGGTGAGCCACCGAAGCCGCCCCCCCTGCATTCCATGGTCAATGACATTTGCATCCTCACCATTCTGTTCTGAGAAACATGAATAATGTTAAAAAGAATGAGGATGCTGACAAAGTGAGAAAAATGCTATTACATATGCACAATAATCAAAACCTTTACTTACTTGTATAGAGCTTTACCTATTTGTATAAATTAAAATGAGAAGCTACCTCCTTCTTACAGCTAGAAAATTTCACTAGTATCAGTGGATCAAAAAGGAGATGCATGACACACTAAATAACCTTACAACACAACACACACTCCTTGATGGAAAATGGCTTTAAATAAAATCCTTTTTGGGCTTGCGAAACTACCAATACATTACTTTAGAAAAACATACGTCATGAGGAGTGTTCAGGAAGATTAGGAGCAACAGCAAAAAAAAAAAAACCTGACAGCTATGAGAAATGCTGGTGCTCTGCACTTGATGTGAAAAGTGGAAAGAGATAAGACTCAATGAATGCTTAAGTGCCAAGTCAGCACTGCTTCTGAAATATCAACAAACACAATGCTACTTATACAGTCAGCACTCAACACCAATACAGACACAACATAATGCAATAAATAAATAACCACCCAGCCATCAGCTGCCATTAACATATTAAACACACCTTAGGAAACAAGTGTGCTTATGTCTACGTATATCTGTTTTGCTGTACAGCAGATAAAAATCAACGGGCTGATCTGCTTTACTAACCATTATTTTAACTCAATGGTGGGCCAATCTTTTGCTTTTTAAATCATAAAATCCATCCAGTGACCATGATTGGTTGTTTTTTTTTCTTTCAGCTTTTTTTTATTTTAGTTACACTTCATTAACCAGCAGAAACTTATTTGCGAAAGTTTACACAAAGCTGTGTGGAGCGCGTTCTGGTTTGTTGTCCCAGCTCTTCAGGTTTTTGCTTTGTAACATAGAATGTCACCTCACCTGCTTTACTCCAGCATAAAACCAGTTGATAAGCAAAAAGTAACCAAATACCTGGGGGGGGTCATACCTCATCCTCTCACAGCCCATATTCAGGGGAATGGCATTTTTGTGGGGGTCATTTTAACAGTAATTACACATCTTAAAGGCCAGGTGTTCCTGATCCACATAGTTCAGTGATCGTTGTGTGGTATGGCACTAGTTAGACCTAATGTTGGTCTTCCAGGCACAAAACAAAAAAATGGCCATTTATTTCTACTTGGAACCAACGCCCGCATGGACACTACATATAATAACAGGGCTTTATAGCTGGAGCTGAACTTTAAGATGGCAGAACACTACATTCAGGCAACCCACACTCAAGTTCCTTAAAAGAAGATCAAAAAACACAAGGTCAACACAAAGCTATGTATGTAACGTGCTCTGCCTTGCTTTACATAAACGTAGAAAAGACCAGAAATGATAAATACCTTGCTTAAAATAAGTCAAGAATAGGAGTGCAATGGTACACGTATTTGTACCGAAAATTTTCAGTACAGGTCTTTTGATTCAGTACGCATATGTACCAAACAAATGCAGCAAATGCAGAACCTTTGTGTGTTTCCCCGAGCAACATTTGGAAAGGGGCGGACGAAGCCGCGCCACTAAGCATGCACGCATACTAATATGAAGCTGGAAGTTGTTAATGTGAATATAAGTACAGCACAGATATTTTTATAAATGCTGCACCATAATGGATATTTATTTTGTTATGCTTTGTATGTTTTGAGACAGTATTTGTGTTGCACAGTTCGAATATGAAGCTGAAAGCTGCTAATGTGAATATCGTACAGATCAGATAGTTAATTTTCTAAATGTGCACCTTAATGGATATTTTATTTTTATTTACTTGCCAAAATATTTATTTTGATTTACTTCTTATTGATTTGTTCTTATTATGGAATAGTCTCCCTTTTAGTGTAGTGCAAGCTAAAACCCTGGGCTCCATTAAATCAGCTAGATAAGATTTTAACAACTCTGAGCAATTAGTTAAGTTCTCCCCAAACGAACTTGATGGGACAGTCATACTTTGTTCAGTAAACCGCAGTTTAAAAGAAATAAAGAAAAAAGGAAGCAATTTATTTCTTCCTTTCTTTTATCCCTGCTGTACCGAAAATGTACCAAACCGTAGCTTCAAAACAGAGATAACTACCGAACCGTGATTTTTGTGTGCCATACACCACTAGTCATGAATGCTCAGCTGACAATTCACACACTGGAACACAGCTGGAATGACAAATTGTTAGCCTAAGTTTAAAATAAAGTAAAAAAAAAAAACTTAAGAAACACTTAAGTGTCCATTACACACAGTGGCAAACAGGTGCACTATTAAATTAAAATGTATTCTTTTTTGCTTCCAGTATGTCTTTCTTATTTTCAGACATGAAAGGGATTCTCCTCCACCCGTGAACACAGCAAATACACCTTATCTACTTTGAGGCTCCAGACATAAATAAGATACAGATTAAATAAGATAACCGGACTTTCATTTACCTGAAAGCATCAACAATAAACAAAATGAAAGCACTGCTGGAAACAATAGTAGGCGCAGCCAGTTGGAACACTGGAAAAAATGATTCCTACGAAATGCTTTCCTGTTGCACAAGTCCAGAAATTCCATTATCTGAACAGTGGTAATACTTAGACTAGCGGTCGACCGATATGGGTTTTTCCAATAGCCGATGCCGATATTTAGGAGTCAGGGTCAACCGATGGCCGATATATGTTGCCGATTTTTTTTTGCCTGATAATTGGACGTTTTTCCCCTCTATTTGCATTGCAAAAAAAAAAAACAGAACTGATAACATCGGGCTGATATGGTAAGAATTAAAATTAACAATTAAAATGATTTTTAGCGATTAAAAAAACATCTGTGAGCCCACCAACAAGCGCACAAAACTAATTCTCTCAGAATCAATGATCCTTAATGTTACCTGTAAGCTACAGTTGGTTGATGGCTCATTATCATTACGCCAGTTCCAGACAGCGTAATTCGTGTTCTCTTTCCAAAGTGCTCGCATTTTCTTTTAAAGCAACATTTCATAGCAAACCAGTTAAATACATAGGTCTTTGAAAGATCAGAATTTAAGCCTTACCGTTTTCTCCCAGGACTCTTCCAAAACTTCTGGCTGGGGTCCTGTACAAGGCAGCATGGGTCAAGTGTTCCACAGCAACAATAACACTGGGCTGCCCGCAGAAGTGCCTGTCTGTAGATCAGCGTACTACACTTGGATATTGGCCGATGCCGATACATTAATAAATGCCAAATGTCAGACCGATATATCGGCCGGCCGATATATTGGTCGACCTCTAACTTAGACTAATAATAGCGTACCTAAGAGGCTGTGGCCTCCAGCACTAGGAAACCAATATTCTAAATAAAACACCAAGTTTTACTGAACATAATAATAATAATTATTGATACTTTATTAATCCCCGTAGGGAAATTGTCTATACGCCTCCCTCAACTTGCTCTTCGCAGAGTAAGTTGTCCGCGAAGGGCTGCCACCTGTGGCAGCGCCCAGGGAGCTGGGGGATAAGGGCCTTGCTCAAGGACCCGCAGACGTGCCAAAGCTTGGTTTGAACTGGTGACCTTCTGAGCACAGGCACACAGGCTTAGTGTGTCTCACTGACAGGGCAGTATACCGGTTCATACCGAAAACCATTTTTTATTATTGTTATGATATGAATTTTTCTTATACCGCAATACCGGTTTAAATAGCCTACACAGTGTTCAGAAAATGTCGCAGCGGGCAACTGTTTAAGGGGGGACCTTTTTCACTGCTGCACGGCTAAAAATACCGTGAAAGATCAGAAACGGAAGATATAGCTGACACTGGAGTTGAAAATAATGAGACACTGGGGTTGTCAAAAAAAGAAAAAAATCGATTCTCAGATACTAATCGATATATAAAATTAGAATCTGATTAGATACTCATTTTCACCATTATTGATACCAGCAAGGTGGTTTTTGCCTCATTCGCCACACTTCACACAGCACCACTACAGCGCAGGCACGCACGCATGCACACACTCACGCAGCACCTCCTCTCCTCTGAATAGCCGCTGAACGCATTCACGCTGGTTAACACATACATAAAGAGTTGGCCACACATAGCATATGCTGCAGTTGAAGGCACTTTGCAAGCTGCTTTAGTTAAAAAAAAAAAAAAACACAACACAAAAAGTGCCATTTGGAAGTGTTTTGCAGACAAGCATGGAAAGGCTAAGGATGTCGATAAGCCTCTATGCAAACAGTGCTACAAAGCTGCGGCTACAAAGTCAATTAGCACGTCAAACTTGGCGAAGCATCTAAAAGACCGACATACCGGTCTTCATGAGAAATTTCACGAGGTCAGTAAAGCTCGTGTTCCAGCAACACTGAACTATTAATCACATATCAAAAATGTTAACTTGGCCGGGGCACACCTTCACATTAGCCGTTTATCTATAAGCAGTTAGCCAACAAACACATTAGCCATATGTTATCATTAAGGTAGCGGATAGGCGCAATAGCTAATAAAATAATATAGTTAATGTGGGAACAATGCAAAAACGTAAAACAAAAATGTGTCCTGTAAAATCCAGAAAAAATGTGGTAAACGCCCAGTCACACTTTAAAAAAATACCATCGTATACCGTGAAACCAATATAACTTTGAAAAGTACAGTGATACCGCCCAGCTCTATGCACAGCACGGGAATCATTGAATGCACTGTCCAGAGGAGACCTGGGGCATATTGATGTTTTGCTCAATCAAAGCTATTCCACCAGAGGACTTTCTGTTGCAGTTTTCAACTTTCCCAGCAAAAGGAAGGAAACCAGCCCTGAGCGGTGAGGCATGGTGTGGCCAGGAATTCTTTTATGTGGCCTTCACTCCCCTGGTTGCTACAAATGTAAACATGGATGATCCTCAGGAATTCATCTTCAAAGCTCAGGCCCCAATGCCAGCCTAGCCCTTTTCCTGTACCTCCATGCCACACCAGCTTCCTTGGATCAAGAGCAAAGGGCTCACCAAAAACACAGGCTGGCGAGCATAGGATTACACCAAATTATGATGAAGACCTCCCAGTAAAGCCATCTTAAAATTAAACCAAACAATGGCACAATCTCTTTCACGAACCATCTGTCTAGATATTCACGCAAACCAAAATCAATACCATACTTTTAAAACAAACATCCATCCACTTAACAACTTAGGCAGAACACAGGGCATATCAACATTCTTGGTTCCTGTGGATTGTGCTAGTTCAGCTTTCACCTGGTTTAGCGGCTTAGAAATACATCAAAAAGACAACTCAAAATGCACTCATAATAATAGTTCAAACACACCCATCTCCTTGCCACTTGTTCCTAGACTGTTTTGACCAAGGCCCCGTGTAAAGGAGGCATAGAAAAATAAAGTGCTCTGGCTAACATTCTCTCATAACACTTAACTCCCAAATCCATCACAAATAGTAGAGTGGAAAATCAACCCATCTTAGACAAAAAAGAAAAATGAATGAACAGAAGTTTCTCATATTCAGAAGATGGAAACAGTACAGACATTTTTCTGGTTTAAAAATGGCTGCAGTCATAGAACATTGTTCAACAGGTGCTGATTTACAAATCAAATTTCAAAATTATAGCAAATGTAAATCCAGACTAAACGGGGGTTGAAAGTTAGACTTAACAGACATAAACTTCCAAGACCCCCCAATAACAGACCAAGGTGCTGGGGGGGTGTGGTGGTGGTCAGGCTGTCCATCAGAATGTAAAAGCCAAGGGTTGCAGTACTGTACCTCTACCTGTCAGGCAGAGATTAACTGTAACCAGCCAGTTGCACTGCTCAGCCTGGTCCCAGAGGGAAAGAGGACTCATAACAGTGGTAAGTACTTGAGCAATTGGTTTAGGATAATCTATTACAGCCTAGTTAATGTACTGATTTACACATAATCAGAATTTTACTGCAGAAGAAAAATACAGCCAGTGTTTTCCCACACTTTAGAGAAAGCAGAGAAACAGGAAGCCCCCCATGCAGAGCAGGAAATACCCTGACTGTGCCAAAACACTGATAATAACACCGAGGGGTTCCCTGCCAAGGCCAGACTGCACCACACAGTATGACCAAGGCCTATGTAACAACAGTTACAGACTCTCAGAAATGACTGCCGTTCTGGTTTTAATCATATTCAGAATTTTTACTTGAAGTGTTTACTTAAAAGATGAACATAGGATTCCTACACTTCTCATTAGAAAAAAAAAATGCACACACACATTACTATATTGAAAGTGTCCATCTAAACTAAACCATGATTACCCAGGCCAACATGAGTAACCTTAAAAGTAATACACTCTGCAACCAGTACTTTGAAATCACCTTCCAAATAGCTACCGAAAGAGAACTCCACTGAAAAACCAGATAAAATTTATGAATATCACTGTACAAGTACCTAATGTAAAGGTAATAATTTGAACAAAGACAGGATTAAGTAAAGTCCGTTTTGTAAGCAAGAGCTTCACATTAAAATTGAAGGGAAAAAAAAACCCATACAGTGTCAAAAACAAACAATAAGGGCAGTGGTTAAGTAATGTTTTTAATGCCTGTTAGGTGCTGGGAGAGGAGAGGAGAACCCCCTAAGCAAAGGCTGAGTCATAGCATGGACTTCCTGACTGAACAAGTGCACCGGACCACAGGAAATGAGCATCAACCAAAGCACAGTCAAGAATCCAGATGCTAACATAACATTTCAGAGAAAAAATGTAAAGCCAAAGAACCTGAAATGACAGAATAACTAAAGCACCTTGCTTATATGTTAACCAGTTAAAATGTAGAGCCATGTATCTGAAGGTTAAATGGAAAATGATCTGTCTTTATTAAGATTAATACTACACAGCTTCCATCTGTGGAACCCTTATACAAGTTTTGCTAATTGTTGAAGTAAATTTGTAATAAAAAGCTGAAAGTGCACTGTTAGAAAAACTCCTGCCCCATGCTGATACCCACCCAACAACCGCTGTATTTATACATACGGAAAGCACAGTTAAACTTGTTAGACTACACATTACTGGTAGATATGCCCTAAGGATTTTGTGAAATACACTATCATGTTTGCACAAGTCAGATTCTGACATTAGACACAAATGAAACATTGTTTCTGCTTAAGCATTAAACAGGTGTACTTATTAAAGATTGCAGAAGTTCCATGAATAGACCAGGCAAACCATCTGAGACAAGAGTGTGTGTTGCTAGTTAGTTCCATGCGTTTTTGAAAAGCAGCTATTTTCGCCAGTAAATGAAGATAAACTGCAAATACTTAACATCACCACAATTAAACTAAAATAAATATTACTATGAAAATGAATAATTATTAACAGGGCAAATGAGGATGTGAGTATCAGGAAGTTACCCATCGTAATATGAATTACCTATATGAATGGCGAGGTAAAGTTGGTTTAGTCTAGAAAATCTACCCATAAGAAAAGTTAGTGCAACTTAAGATTGAAAATCTCTTTGAAGATGACACTATAATACCTAGTGGAGCAGTAACATAAAATACAGTTATTTACCTTGCAATCAGTCTGTTTCCCATGAGGCTTCTTAAAAAACGAAGTTCTGGCCGTGAAAAAAAACTCCTCGGAGTCATCTTCCAAACTACTGTATCCACTGCTCATCGTGCTCGTCCACGTCATTTGAGGAAAAACACTTATTTTTAACCTTAACAGAAAAACCCGCCACTTGCCACATTAAAAATAAGTTCGGCTTTAAAAAATACCTGTCGAACAATAGCAACAGGGCGACGAATGAACCCCCTCTCGACCCCAACGCCTCCAGGCACTCAGCAAACCCGGTTAGCTTGTTAGCTACTAGCACGGAGTGTCTCTGATAAGACAGTCGACTTAACTCTACCACGAGTCCTATCACACAAGCCGGTCAAAAGCCTTTTTTGACTTCCCTACTTCTTCAACCAGTTACTGACGGCTGGTATAAACTTTCTTTCCGAACGTCTTAACTTACACAGTGAATAAACTTTAAACGCCGGCCATTCAATTTCCGTAAAAGTACCTTAAACATTCAACCGCTTCCGATAAAACTTAGCGAGGTCCAGCCAAGAGCGAGGCGCACTGCACCGCTCGAGCGCCCCGAGGACACACCCACGCGCGCAGAACGAGATCACGGACACGGTGAGGTCATCGCTTGGGATCCAATCGCGCTTCAGATCAGTATCTGTACGATCGGTAATAACGCGTGTGACTCGCTAGCCGCGTGGTAATGCATCTGGAATTAACTGCAACGCCAGATTTTGAGCAAGTCTGAAAAGAGGCCACGCTGGTGTCTGATATTTAATTTCAGTGATGCAGAGCGCGTACGTCACCGCATGTTTCGAGGAAAGGTAAAACTTCCCGTATTTGCCTAATGATAAGTAAGAATAAAGTGATGGTGAAAATTTGCATAAAAGATTTTCCTCAACATACACGTCGCCCCAGAGCGGATTCAGAGCAGATTTTATAAAATGATAATCCATACTGTTAGATGTGCAACTTTTACCTGCTAATTGGATGAAGCTCTTATTGATCGCATGCATGTGCAAACAATAATACATACGTAACTTTAATATTAAATCATATATTTTTATAAATGGTTCTATACACGTATGCCCGTTTATATAGGCCTAATAAATATTTTCTTAAATTGCCTTAAAGCTTTTAGAAAAAAATTGCAAGCTTGATTATTTTTGTACATGTGGACAGAAGGTACGGAAATGATGGTGGAGATATACCGTGAAATTCTAATTTTAAGATACAAGTAACCATGAATAAAGCTGAATTACACCTTTTAGACATGTAGAAGCACTATTTCCACCCACCTAGACATCAACGTAAGAACAGGATATTGCTTCACTCACTAACAAACTCAGTTTCGGCAACCTATAAACCAGCGTTATTAATCGTCTACTCATTGCGAAAAAAACAACCAAAAAATTAAATCTGTAAGAAAAAAAAAATATTATTCCTAAATTCTAGTAAAACGATGTCTCTTTTTTTGGAAACTAGGCCACGAAAAGACTAGGTACAGTTACTTCGTGTTAGTTAATGAGTATGAAAAATCCACCAGCCAATCCAAATTACAAGGCAGTGACTATACCGGTTGTTTTTTTCTGCTGCAACAAGCCTTTAGGCGGAAACTGTAATTAACTAGTGGTTGCGGATCCCCAGTACTTGCGGATTACTTCTAGCTAACAGGGTAAATGACGGTAGAACACCGAGTTCTCTTATTCGTTCTGCTGATAGAAACATTTATAAACCACAGTACATCTGTCTAAGAGAAAACACACATTATGACCAAAAATGTACTGGAAATTCTTCAGTAATCAAAGTGGGAAAAATAAATGCTATTCAGTTTCCCAGTTTGCCTTGAATATACAAAAATGGGCTGTTTACTGTTCTTGAACTTGAAGATGCTTAAATGAAAAGCATACACCATGCTTATAATGCGGCTATTGTTCTTCAGAAGCTCATCATCATCATCATCATGTTTCTATGAAATCCCCTTTGCCGCCTTCATCCCTGGAGCGAGCGTCGGCATCTCACGCAGAGAGGAAAGTGTTTCAGCACCATATATACTTATTTGGGCCACAAGGTCAAAAGTGTGTAACATGTGCAGTCAGAAGAGGGACAGGGCAGAACACTTTCATAAACAGAAGGTTTCCTGGACTTTTGGCGGTAGTGCAGCGCTCCATTTAAACCAAGCCTTAAATATAGTCTCCCAGCACTGAGGTCAGCCAAACCCTACAAACCAAATACTGGCAACCAGATGCTGCCTGGTATCGTAAAGCACACGGCTCCACACAGGCCTTGGGACTTGCTTCAGTCCCCCTGTGGCGAATTGCAGACGTTCACCTGTGGTCAGACTACCAAGCACCCACAGACCGGCTTTCTGTCGCAGGTTGGAAAGACTGATAGGATGCTTACGGCCATCCAGTAACAAATTAAAATGAAAATGCTCCTGTTCGCGGCTCCCCATTATAGCGAGTTTCAGTGTGCCTGTTATCTGATACTGACGTGCACTGCAGCCCACTTTCGACCTTAATCCTA
>JAODLD010000069.1:24972730-24985825 GCA_026781065.1 Mormyrops boulengeri | reverse complement strand
CCCCATTATAGCGAGTTTCAGTGTGCCTGTTATCTGATACTGACGTGCACTGCAGCCCACTTTCGACCTTAATCCTACTCAATAACACCTACAGACAATGAGCAAGAATCATCCAAGTGATACACGACAGCCATTAAAGGGTGTTAGGTTGCTCTGGGGAACTTTCTCCAGGCTAAACGGGACATTAGTGACATTTCATGCTGAGGGGGACCTCACTACTAGAAGCACCACTCAAGATTTTGCGTCCAATGAAAGGACGTTATATCGGACCCTCAATCCAAACAAAGCCACTTATGTTCCAGATTTTTTAGGGTTTGGAATCCCCTCCTTTACTGCACCCCTGTCTACTACCTATTGCTGTCAATGAATACCAGCATCTACCTCAATGGCCATGGAATATTTCACAAACCAGTTGAGCTACCTTCAGATCCCGTGTGTTGAAAACCCTGGTCTCCACCCAGATTATTCAAACAGCCAACATTCTTAGACTACAGATGATTTAAACACTTTTGCAGCATGTAGGGCCAGTGGAGATAAGGGGAGGTTGTGAAGACGCCACTTTAATTGTATTGTAAATTCCACAAGTGGGAAAATATCGTTGCCATCTGTGGTAAAAAGTCACAATTGTTAACAAGTGGACACGGTTTTCATCGGACAGTGACGGTATACTTTTAAAGGTCCAATGAAAAACACATATCTCCAAAAATCTATTATTTCAGGAGCATGAAAAAATGCTTTTTCTCACAAACGACTGTACAAAATAAACCTAAAAAAATGTAATGAGACACCTTTAGCACTAAAAATAGGAACCTATCATTACACAGCCATCACTGACTGGTTTAACATTCTAAATGCACTTACGTGGATTGTTGTCAGTCGGACAAGATACAAACTAATCTTGCTTTATATTCAGTTTTAACAATGAAGTTAGCTAGCCGTTTACTATAAATGGTAAGATATTAAAATTAGTGCCAAAGTAATCCATACAAATGACCATCATGAATATAAATGTTAATACTATAAATACTACTTCAATAGATGATTTCATAACGCATCAGAGGAGAACGGGCATATTCCATCTGTGGTAAAAAGTCACAATTGTCAACAAGTGGACATACACGGTTTTCATCGGACAGTGACGGTATACTTTTAAAGGGGATTTTTTTGACAATAGTTCAGAACCCATGATCTCACTCTCAGATCACAAACACAAAGCTGTCTATGTCCATGTGAGTGTTAACTAAAATAATTCAGCCTGTAAACCCCTAAATAAAAAACAAACAAATAAGATACAGTGGAATTTAATATACTGGAGGAAAAGTTAAAAATAATAGAAAAATAATTCATGTAATTTAAGTTGAGGATAGACGGATGGACGGATGGATACATACTTTATTAATCCCCAGAGATAAATTTGAGTGTTACAGCGACAAATAGACAAAGGGACAAAAACAGTCACTGGTATTTAAAATACAAAATAAAAATAGGAATTGGTAATTAAAATCTAAAAAAAAGAAATTAAGTCTTACTGTGTACACAGAATGGTAAAAAATGTGCCAAATAGCTATAATGTGCAAACACAATGATAAGTAACCACAAATGCAAAATGTAGGACACAATTAAAGAAAATAACAGTAAGGTGCAACTGGAAGAAAGGAGCTGCTGTGTCATGCCTTTCTAATCCAAAGCAATCTACTTACCGTAGCTTGCAGATTTACACCTAATAATAGTGACCGATATTCAGTTACATGCATTCCGCAATGGTCCGACAGTAATTCTTCACCTGGGATTTGAAGCTGCCCCGTATGTAACCTCACTAACAGTATTCAATATTTGAACCTCAGATTTTCTTTGAAGCCCAAGGGCCATTTTATGATGGCTGGTGACCTATAAAGACACTTGCAGTGTGTGATATCATAGCCAACCCCAGGTCATCATTATTCACAGGAGACAGAGAATATACAAAAAGGCGACGATCAAAGGAAATGTTCTGACGTGTAACACAAGAAGCATGATCTTGAAATGCATGAAATGATTCAGCCGATTCCTGTCAACAATATTCATAGTCAAAGCGATTTTTCTCCATTGTTCTAGTGTTTTACATAATATTAAACTGAAAACTGAAAAGAATATGAAATCATGTGATTTGTGAGTATACAGTACCAGTCAAAAGTTTGGACACACCATGCCCCATACTAAGGAGAGTGACGGTGTCGCGTCACCTGACCTAAACACATTAAAGATGGTTTAGGAGGAGTTTAACCAGAGTGAAGGAAAAGCGGCCAATGAGTGCTCAGCATATATGTCCTTCAGGAATGCTGGGAAAGCATCCCAGGAGGCCACCTCATGAAACTGGTGTAGAGGAGACAGTAGGGTCAGCCAGTCCCTGAGACAATTGGGGTCAAGCACCCAGTGGTGGCATCACTCTGCTGACTGTGGGATTTGAACTGGCAACCTTCTGAGTCGCAGTCCATGGAGATGATTATTTTTTTAATACTTTTTTTGTCAGTGCAGAATTCCGTACATGTTATTTTATGATTTTGATGTCTTTACTATAAATTGCATAGAAAGGTACAAATAAACGGCTCCATGGGTAGGTGTGTCCAAACTCTTTATATAGAAAGATCTATACATGATCACAGAGCTGGATACTACCTTATCCGCTCAGATGTTATTCATGACTGATTGAACTGTGCCACACAGGTGAGTTTGAAGACTAAACAGGAAGTTTTCAGTGGCCAGCTTCTCGTTGCTGCAGAATCGGCGTGACAGTCATGTTGGAGCACATGTCTCACAGCTGTGATGCATTGTCTAGGCCCAGTCTCGCACTGAGGGTCTTCCTGTCTAGGCTTATCTACAGATAGAGCTCAGAGTCAGTACAGTTCTCAAAGGCCGTCTGTCCGTAAAATCGGGAGGGAACAAGCTTCCATTATTGTCTGATTCCTTATCTCCAAATAAACACATGGCGAAGAACTTCAGGCTGCCTAGATTAAACCTGGTCTTAGTAAATGCCAGGGCCGATACACTGCAAATTGTACATAATGCTGGATCAGTTCTTATGCTGATCATCCGGAGACTCAGCAGATAAGTGGAAAACGACCGTAAGTGTTTACAGGGCTGAGATGTAAATAGACAAGACCATACAGCATTTCTCGTGCTTTTGAAAATCGGTCACATAAACCTTTGGTTTACTTAGTGTCAAAGCTGAAATGAACACAGAGACGTTTTTGTCTGTTCAGTATCTGATCCATTTTCTTACTGTCTGACTCTAAGCAAGCAGTGGATAAAGAGTCTATCTGAAAGCTTCTAAGAGGCCTGCCCTGCTCACTTTCATGGTTGTAGACCCTAGAGATGGGGTGAACATGGATGGAGAACCAAGTGGAGAAGTTCACGTATGTTTCTTCTGTCTAGATTCACGTCAAAGTCTGGGCAAATTGTGTCTGGAACCCATCATTGTCAATATATCACAATTATATAATGTGATCTGTTTTCCATACCCTATAGTGTACTGCACTCTTCCATTACAGAACAACAGAAAATCCCTGTTAGTGCCATAGTTAAAAAGCTTTCTCTACAGCTGTGCTGAGCTGTGAACTTCATATGTTCTTTTACAGGTGTTTGTCTAGTAAAATCTTGCAAAGCACCTAACGTTTATCAAAGCTTTCTTTGAACTCTGTATCTCAGTGCACTTTATTACTTACCCAGCCGACACAGCGAGGTTACATTTAGGAGTTGGGTTTAGATCAAAGAGCACTGCTCATAGATATTGTTCTGGTTTAGGTGGGGTTTGTCACTTAATACAGTCCTTGCTGAAGCACTGGCAGGCAACACAAACCCCTTAGGAATGGAATGCATTCCAACAGTTTCATGATGTCACACACAAGGGCCTAAGCCAGAATATTTACATTGTGGCTCTAAGATCAAAGCTCATAATAGAATTTTATAGTGTCCATAAACTGATTTTCATTTTTATATATATATATATATATATATACTACAGAGAAGGATATGCCTTAAAATGGCAGCACCCAAAAGAAACTATGACATATTTATAGACCTTTACGTGATATTCGAAACCTGCCGCTGTTTAGCTCATACTGTCCCTCCAGGCTTTCCGGCTTTGGGTCCAGTTCATATTTCAGAACGAATGTGAGAGTCGTAGGGACATTCCACCCGTTTCCCCACACACTCTCTCGGTGGGCGGTCACTTCGTCCATAAGCTCTCTCGGTTCATTGGCCGAGATGAGTGCCACTCAAGGGGATTGCCCACCGCCACGACCACCGCGTGGAGAGCCTCCGCCCCACACAGGGCAGATTTCAGTACATGCTACCTGGGAAGCCCCTTGAATTCCGAATTCCATTCGCACTTCATAACAAAGCTCCCCAGACCACAGGAAATGAAACTGCATAAATAACGATGCAAAAAAAAAGCCTTGGAATGAGAACCTGCAGCTTTTAACACGAGTGTTACAGCGACGAGGCTGCATTGCTGAGTGATGCCAGCCTCGAAACATTTACGCATTTGAACTGCCGGCGCATGCAGAAATGCTAACATGAATGGCAACAACACTAAAATAGACAGCACCAGTCCCAGAGTAGCAAGCCCCACCCAGGTAGAGTCTAGTGTTTGATGGAATTAGAGTACTTTCCACTAAACAGATTACATCTGCCCCGAGCGGCTGTCTGCGGCCCCGCTCTGTATACATTTCAGGGTCACGCTTCAGGGAGAGTGAGATGGAGAGAGATCGTGCTTCAGCCCACAAGCGTTTTGCTTCTGTTTCTCTACTAACGGCTTGTAAATGAGACGGCTGTTTTGGGCCCATCGGCCGCCATGCCTGTGTGGGTGAGGTCACCTGTGCTGACTACACCGATAACAAACAACAAAGTCAGAATGTGACTGAACCGCCCCACACCTCCTGCCCCCCCACCCCCACACCCAACCCCAACCATCTGCCCTTTAGAAGAGGGAGTTTTAAGAGCTGACATATGCACGTTCGTGGCGTGTGATTACTGGTTAAAAATAAAACCTTTTCATAATACTCACAGGAGACCTCTTAAGATTCAAACCATAAGGTTTGCACACTCTGCTCTGAGTGTTTACACAACAAACTCCCAAAGACTGGTTTGTCCTCTCATACTTTATTTTAGCCCGCTAACAAAATATGCATTAATTATATAGGGTGTCCAACTGGGTATTTTTTTCTATTTTTGAATTCATAAGTAAGGTTAATTGTAGTGCATTAATACAGCTGAATAAAGCTAGCTGTTTTCCTGCTGCAGCGTAATGTTCAGTTTTTATAACGAACGGACCTTATTATCAGCAGTAGACTCTGAGCTCTGAATGGTGGCGATGCAGAAAATAGTTCATAGCTCATTGCTTTAAATACTAGCTAAATGTAAGCACAGCATATTAAGCAATGCAGAAGTTTCAGAAGGTTTACGTAACAGTCACTGTAAAGGGTGCAGATCAAACAGGGCCCACATGCTAATACCATTAGCTTGATAGCAGCGTTTCCTTCCTTGAGTCTCGGCTAAAACTGCGATTTGCATTTATGGCAGGAATCAGGGAGGACAGCTAAGAAAGGACAAGGGCGGGTCAAAGCGACTGTCCATGAAAAGCACGAGTTCGCTGCCATTAGCAACGGCCATGACAACAACAGCTAACGATTAACCGCAGATGGCGTCTCCCTCAAATACACTTTGAGTTATGTTTCATCTTTTCTTGCTTAGTTGTCTATATAGAAATCCAGCTGCAAAATATAGTTCCACATTGTTTTCAACTCAAGCTGAAAAACAAATCTGTAACTTACTTTGGCATCCAGGTAGAGAAAAATTAAGCTATAAAACTGTCTAATGGAGCTTAATACAGTATGTTTCCTTGCAGGCTGCTGTTTGAACAGGCACAGGAAAGTGGCACCAGCACCGATCAGCAAGCTTGGGAACCAGAGACTATTTACTATCAGGATCAAAGGTTTCACAAAAGCCTGCATCCACCCTCTGACATTACTCCCGTTTTGGATGAGCTGAGGATCTGGATGTAAGCCACCAGGCATGGCTCTCATAAGGCACACTTTGTCTGACTATCTCAGTCGTCATTCTGTGAAGATCTTTCTCCTCAATCGTGTCTTTTAAACACGGGCATTAAATCTACAGTGAGACAGAAACCCTGTTATGTGAGGCACGTTCGGCCGAATCGGCTGACGATTCAGAGCCAAAGAACGTGACCTCCGCTCTCTGAGGTGTTTAAGATCTATTATTAGAGTTGTCACAAATTACAAGCTAGGTTACCACAAATTAGAAAGACGGAAGAAAAAATCTTAGCTGGGAACGCTGAGATATTTTTTGCATTATAATCACAAAGCATAATTAATTCATGTTCCTTTTTCTGAGGAGACTCGTGACTGCCGAGTTAAAATTTAAGTGAAATTAACAATACAGCCTGTTGTTTAGAATAACGTCAACACAGACCTCTGAAATTAATCCAGTCACAACATTCCTTGAATAAGGAAGTAGATATACGAACAAATTAAAGAATAAGAAAATGAAAGCAAACCGGCCCATTATTTTTTATGTTGCCCTATTGTTTAATCCAGATGGAGGTGGAAACAGCGCGGGTCTTTGTGAAAATGGTGGAAAAAGTACAGACAATTTGCATATCATGAGCTAAAAGGACGTTTTGGAATCCCAGGGTGACAGCAGACCACGGCGAATGCGAAGGGTGTCTAAAGTGCCAGGACTTGGAGTGTGGCAGACTGGCGCGGAGGATTAGGGCCGTGGGAGTGAGGTGTGTTGCCAGCGCCAGTGCCTGTCTGTGCATGAGCCTGAGAGTCTCATTGGTTTCCTGTGTGGGAATATGAATGTGTCGGCGTGACTGTCTATGTATGTATATGTCTGATCATGTGTGGGTTTTAGCCTGTATATATTTTACATATCTGCAGGGACGTAGCTGGAAATTTAAGGCCTCTGACAAAATGTCAACTTGGGCACCCCCGCTTGGCACTTTGGAATCTGAATAAATACGGCTCCCCCTCCCCCTTGGTAGATTTTGTCAAGCGGGAGGCCCCCCGATGCTACATTTTGGGGCCCCTGAATATCTGTGTATATCTGCCCATGTTTGTGCACATTTTTGCATGCATTTACTTACCTGCTTGTATCTGTACGTCTCTGCGTATATGAGTGTGGTCGTGTTGATGTGTGGTGGTCCACTCTCTCCCCAATGCAGCCATTGCTATTCCGCATTTCCTCCCCTCGCTTCCTGTAAGGAAATGTCCGACTTCCTCCATCTGGGAGGCTGTTTTTCCCTGCAGAGCCACCCTTGCCTCTGGGTCCCGGCAACACTCAGGACTTCTGGGCAGGGGGGCACTTGTTTGGGGTGGAAGGCGACAAGCGTGAATGTCCTTGCCTGTCTGTCACAGTCCCTTTCTGAAGGTCAACGCACAAACACATACATGTATCTGGATGTTCGAGCCCCTTTCTAATTGGGCAATTTACAGTTTATTTATGTAGCAGATGCAACGGGCCGTGCAATTGAGATAGCAGGCTCAGACAGGTTCTACAGCGATTGGAGGTTAAGGGTCTTGATTGATAAAATCGCTCAGCCAACTCTCGGATTTGAACCAGTCCGATCACAGGCACTTAACCGCTGAGCCACACGCAGGAAAAAGGTTGCATGGCTGCCCCAGTGAAACAGGATTTCTGTATCTTTCTAATTCACGCACTGCAAAGGGATCGTCGGATTGGTTCCTCACTGATCACCATAGTAACAAATAGTCACCGCTGGAGCTCCGACACCGTGACACTAATGTTTACTTGACCCAGTCGGCTTTTGCCAACTCCTGTCACTGACACATACCCAGGACTCCAGACAAGTGACATGGAATCCTAAGAGCACCGCGGCTCATGTTTCTCCGCACAACGGCCTGGGAACCTTCCCGCAACGACTGACTGCACCAACTGGCCCCCCGTCACACCTTCCTGACCGCTGCGTTAGCCGAAACTTCCCAGTCTGACAGGAATGTGTTAGCAGCTCTTTGTCGCTGGCAGGTCGACTGCACTGCGATGGACCCCCCCGCACGAGGCGTAGGACTCTCGGTGACGCCCCTGCATCAGAATCTGTTTTTGTTTATAAAGAGAACATCCACCGTCCTCACGGCACCCTTTCAGTGACAGCCCACAGAACGCACACACCGTGCCTTTACAGTACACCGTAAACCACAGCCTAGCTGTGTATACGCTGGCTAAAAGGTGTTCTACTGACAGCGATCTCGCATATTTGCCTGTGGAAGGACCTCTGGTCCCTTTTATCAGATTACGGAAAAACCTAATAACTGCTGGACAGGGTACAGAGCAGCGCTTAATCAGATCTGGTGAGCCTCGCAAGAAAACGGACGCTCAGCTACATGGGATACGTGAGAAGAGTTAAATCATGGCTTTAAAATGTCACACAGGAACAGGCCTAGAAATCAGGGTAAAGAGACAATGAAGTGGTAGTAGGGGACATATTTTATTTACATTTTTTAAAGTTTATCACACAGGGCATGATAAGCAGTCTGTAAATAAGACAGGAAGCCGGAGATGTGCCAGTCTGAATCCTGCACGATATGACAGCTTGGACGAGGGGTACAAGGTGGCTAATGTCACGGGGGTCACTGAGGTCCTGCAGTTTGCTGTCCTTCCCCTTAGGGGGAGTCACTGGCCTCATAGCAGCCATTGTGTGAGAGGGCCTTCCCTGGACAACAGACATCTAGAAGAATCGTTGGCTTCCTGTTACAGCATCACCACCGTGAGGAAATTTGTGAGGTCATAAGGAAGTCAGTCTCATGTCAAGGAGAAAACAGCCTGGGAGATCTCGCGCAAACATCTCCCTGACATCTCCTCAATAACCCCTCAACCCTCATATCGCACAGGGGGCTTATTCACTGACCGCATTCCTGTCCCTAACCAGAGTTTAAATGAACAACTAGAGAACAAGACAGAGGAAGAGCCTAACGAGAATTTCTGGTGGAATATTCTAGTCAAACCCGCAACAGAGTTAAACTAGTAGCTATGTCTGTGCATCCTCTACTGAGTCATGTAGACCAGTTGAGCAAAAACTTGATATGATGAGGAAGACATTTAACACCACAGGAGTCAACGCATGAAAGAGGAAGTGAGCTATACAACACAGGCCACAGGAATGATGAAAGAGACCAATCACCAGATAACAGAAGAGCTGAGAAACAAAGTGACACACTATGCAATTCAGGGGAGCAGGAATGCAGAGAGAAAATGACTCACCAGGTTGTAAAAATGTGGCAATTTTGCCCAGAGACAGATCTTTGGGCAATTAGCTTTAAAAGCAATGGCTAAGATTTAACAACCAGAGGCTTGAAAAGAAATTAAATAAAAAATAACTATGTGTGTGTATAACTAGTAAAAAGAAAACAAGTTTAATGAGATGGCGGGATGCATTGAAGCCCCAACATAAGGCCCTTTGAGGGTCTGGAACCCCCCCCCCCCCAGACAGTAGGCCTCATGCTGTACGGGAAAAAACAGGGGGCATCATGCAAGACAGAGGCGTTCTCAGGACTAAACCGAAAAACATTCCATATAAGCAAAAATCCATTCCTTACAGGGCGAGAGCGTTTTTGCAAATGGCAGTTGTAGGGTTGGGGTTAGGGACAGACAGCAGTATGGGGGGGCTGACAAACCCACCTGTCTATGTTGCATAAACACCAAATTATGGTCATAGTGACTAACAGATTCTATTCTCCATTTTCAAGGTCGTCCTACTAGATTGATATTTTTCTTAGTGGAGAGCACATGTCTAAAGCTCAGTTCATTTTTTGTTGTTTTAGAGGTGAGGACGCCGGGACCTAAAGTCAGGCTTCCTCATTATATGTTACAGTATAGGGAACCAAAACTCACTCAGGCCTCATGTAATCCAACAAAGAACGATGGTTAAATCTCCAAAACTCACTACAAAAATTTTCCCGAAAACGCATCCCATAGCCTGAGTGACTTTAGAAATTTGCTTGCTGACACTTTACTTGATGGGTAAAATACAATTATGCAATTAACCACAAACTAAGTCTTAGTTACATACTGATTTCATGTTCATTCATCACTAATGAACTGTGATGCATGTTTTATCTCAAGCAGTTACTATATCTGTTACTATATTTAATTCTGTAAATCTTTGTAAAATACCGAAGGAACTGCTAAACAACTACTGAAGGAACAAGTCATGAATAACACAAAATATTGATCTCATGTTTGTTCACCATTAACTCATTGATGCATCTCAAGTAGACTGCATTTGTTCATGATTTGTTCATGATATGTACTTCAGTAATAACTGAGTAATCACTCACATACTGTACTAATGTACATAAGTACATACTGAAGTCCTAAGTAGTTGTGCCCCGTCAAGAGTTACCATTTGCTCTTCAATTGTCACATCCATTATATTGGTTCACAAAGTGACATAAGGTGGTGTGTGAAACTGAGAGCCATTGCCTGTCATCTGCCGCTGGAGGTCCTCTCCTCCTCAAATCAGCTCTTCACGAACGCTGACAGACATCATGATTATGTATCTGCCAGGTGTTCCCTGTGGGCTAGCTGGTGTATGTGTATGTGTGTGTGTGTAACCAGAGAGGGGCTGACAGCTGTGTGGTTACCTGAGGGTCCCTGAATGGCCTCATCAAAAGCAGGGCACACAGATGCAAGGAGGACATAACTGATACAGAAAGCCCTCTCTCTGCTCAAGGCCGCCCAGGAGCCCAAGCATGACCAAACACGCGAGGTGTTGCCGTCCAAGTTCAGAAAAACCTCCACTCATTTCACAGTCAACAACTACACCAAGTATCAAAATAGCAATCACAGCTTCTCATTCTGTAAATTATTCTAAATTGAAAAGAGCCTTTGTGTTATATCTCACAGGATTCAAATAAATCCCAATATAACTTTCAGATGTAAACAAGGCTAAAAACTGAGGCTTACTGTTACATTCTGTAAAAATTTGAAACATGCCAAATATTCCCGTTTTCATTTACGCTACTCATACACCCCCTTGTGGTGAAAAAGGTGATCTACAACCATAACATTTCCATCTCTTGAAGAGGCAGCGTACACAAAAAGGAAGACTGATATGCTTACTTCTGAGCTGTGATATATAATTACAGGGCCCCAGACCCCCCTGCACATTAGCTGCATGCCTAATGTGAACCAGAGAGCGGGATTCATTTACGAATTCACTTTCACACACACTCACACAGTGAGGGGGCAGTTTGATGAGACTTACGGGCAACTGGACATTGTTGTTGAGATGGTCGGGGGCACCGGAGCTGAGAGGGGCATCGGTGGCCTGTCCGTTCTGGTGGCAATCCAGAGACACCCGGTCACGGCAGTGCGTGTGGCAAGTGTACTTGCAGCCTGCAAAGTTAGGGGGTATGGAACAGGGGGGGCAGGAGAGGAGGGGAAAGCTTAGAGACGAAGTCAGATACCCTGCAAGGCACCAGAAGATCCCCTAGAGTCACCTTCTGCTCACCAACAGGAAATGACAGCGTGACTGAGACACACCTTCACAGACAGACATGCTGTGGATGGAGTCCCACATTCGTTTCCCTACCATGTGTGGTTGTTTTTCTAATGCATGCATTTTCAAAAAGTGGGTAATTTGCCAGAGGACAGTCTAGCTAAGCATCATGCTCTAGAACACAGCCACAGATAATGAGCAAAGGAGTTGGATCATCACTAAAAGGTCTCTGAACTACCATCAATCAAACCATCCATCAATCCATATACCCATCTTACCATAGTCAGGGTCTCAGGGGTCTTTACCAGGGTACAAGGCTGGGGGGAACCCTGGATGGGATGTCAGTGTTCTCAATTTGTGAAAACTAATGAATTTTAATGAATGTGTAGAGATTCAGGGTCCAAGTATATATCTGTTAAGGAGTGACCGCAGGCATGACTCAATTAATCTGTCAATCAACCTGTCTGATGATCAGTCAAGCCTCATCCGTGGCCCCTTTCACAGCTTACGGCCACTCAGCGTTTTAATCTCCTGCACGCTAATTGTAAGAAAGCACACTGCCAGACTGAAGGCATCTATCCTAGGGTTCAAATTGCCAAGCCTGGCATCCAAAATGATTCATGAAACAGGAAAATCTCATAGCGCGGGGAAGCCTCCACGATGAATAAACCTGATGTCACAGCTTCAGGAGCCAAAGTCTGCTGACTCTCGCCAACATATTTGCCTTAGCGTCATGTGACCCTGTTGTTTAGAAATGATAGCAATGATATGCAAATATGGTACTAAAAATGCTAATATAAGCATGACTGATCAACCCAGAAACCCTTCATCTGGCTGCTCGTTTCATTATATTACACTGAAGAATAAAATAAAGTGATTACATTAATTATTATGAATTGTTATAGCCCCAGCATTTAACAAACTCTGGCATCTGTCCAGAATAATTCATAAACTAAGCGTGTAACAATGGCAATGAAAAAGAATCCACTAAAACGAGTAAGTAATAAACTACCCGTTGAGGTTTATGACGGGCCCAGACTGAACCATAAGCTGCTGTGAAAAGGACAGCTGATTCTGAGAGATGCAATCTCTGTGGTGTAAACGTACCGGTCCACTGATGACACTGAGTCAGGGGAAATCGTTTTTTTTCCCCTCTCTCAGTTCTATTAATTCAGAATGATTTAAACTGTTTTTGTGTCAAACAGTCCAGTTTCTCACCAGGACAACTTCAAACGGCAGCAAGAGTTAGCATAGGGCTGCAGAGTTAGCCAAAGTTAGCACAAAGCTATATAAAAGCAGTGACAGCGGTACTAGCACCTGTCAGCAAAAGGCAGCACAGCAGCAACGGAGTTAGCATTAGGCAGCACAGGGCTACATGACCTAATCACTGTCCACTGGAAGCAACAGAAAGCATGAGCCCGATCAGGGGTGTAGGAACCATGGGGGACAGGGGGAACTTGTGGGAAATTTGGCTTCATTCATTGTCCCAAAAGACCTATATTTAAAATATTAAGTTGTGGGGGGGGGGGGGGGGGGGGGGGGGGGGGGGGGGGGGGGGGGGGGGGGGGGGGGGGGGGGGG
>JAODLD010000069.1:24945749-24970997 GCA_026781065.1 Mormyrops boulengeri | reverse complement strand
ATCATATACGGCCCCAGATCAATCAAAAAAAACATATTTTAAATCCTGGAAATGCCATCATTCTTCGGTTATGCATATATTACATTGTGGGGACCATCAAATGTCCCCACAATGTGTTTAAAAACCTGCTATTGTAACATAGTGGAGACCATTTTTTTGGTCCTCACAAAGGAAAACTCAGCTTCATGAAAATCTGTGACTGCAATCAAAAAAACAAGAAAAGTCTCGTATTTGTTGGATTGCTTATGGTTAAGGTTGGGGCTAGGTGGGGGTTAGGGTTAGGGTTAGGGTTAGGGTTATCATCGCCGGCATTGTACGGTTTTCCCCCACAGAAATGAATGGATGGTCCCCACAAAGATACGAATACAAATACATGTGTGTATGTGTGTCTGTGTGTTGCTCCTGCAGTAATTGCTCCAGTCTCCAGAGCTGACGGTAAGTGAGGCCCCGGCCAGCCGGACATTACCAGCTCCATCATCGATCGGGCGCCGTGAGCCCCCCCAATCAGAGAGCCTAACAGTGGTGAACAGTGGGCCCCTTCGCTCCATCTTCCAGGACGCGTACCAGCAACCAGCAGTAACGAAAACGGCATCCTGCCTATCTGTATTTGAGCCAATGGCAGCAAAACGACCTACACAGGTAGGGCACCAAAAACCAGAAATTAGCATTAAAGATCCTTCCCCCCCCACACACCCCCAGTCAAAGTAAACACAGCTGTCAGCTGCTGTGCCTCCCATGACCTCCGACTGACGTGCCACCCTCCATAAAACTGCAAACCTTAAAGCCAGCACAGCCTTTACATAAACTCTCCATTAGAGGGCACCAAAAAAGTCATTTCTCATCACTAAAAAGGCAAAAAAAAGTCACTGAAAGCTTATTGAAGCAAATCTGTCTTTCATGTCAGATGAAGCATCAGCAGATTACACCAGGGCCAGTCGGTCAACGCCACAGGTGGGCTGGAGATGCTGCCCCACAGGGAAGTTATCCTGCTAATACAATGGAGTCCGCAGTCTCCATTAAGCTGACGGCACGCGGTCAAGGTTGCAGTACTTACTGTGTGGCCATCCTAATTCCAGGAAAGATATTCCTGTTGCACCATGAGCAAGATAAACATCAGCAAATATCCTGGTACATAGATGTTTTAGCTGATAAAGCTGTTTTAAATGTAAAAATAAGAATACATTCTACCAATACTTTCTCTGGCAAGGTCCACTGGCTGTGCAGAAGGGGGGGAGCCTGGGATTCCCCCAGACCGTAGCTGGTCTGTGTGGAATCTGGAGCCATGGTCTCAAAGCTGGCTCTGTGTACCTCGCCCATGGCTTTGATTACACAGCCCTTCCACGCAAACGTGAAAAGGGCCTCGTTCCCACCGACAGAACAACAAAGTGGTCCCAGGACCTCCCGCCTCCCGTCAAAGCTACTCGACCACAACAGCTGGTCTTCACATCCACACCCCCCTTCATAAGTCTACTCTGCTTTTAGCAATTACTTGTTAACCAGACCGTGTCTCCTTGTTTCAAAGAATCGGTCAGATGGGGGCTGTAAACTCCAAGAGCTTTCTGTCATTTCTGAACCTTCAAAGGATGTCCAGCATCAGCCTTTGTGAGAGTCAGGACACGCGCGGGTTTTGCCAGGACATGCGCGGGTTTTGGCCGCTATGGCTCCCCATGCGGCATTACTGCTGTCAATCATATGGCAATTAATATACATTCGGGAAAACTGAAGGATTCTGGTCTTTGAGGAGCAGTGCTGAGTCAGAGGGCTTTGACTGAATGAGGCAAAAATGAGCTACTTACTCAGAACAAGATCATCATAAGAAAATGCTGCGAAAACCATGACTGAGACTGAATGTGCACCTGGGGGCCTCTGTCTGGAAAACCAGGTACAACTACAAATCGATGTAAGACCCATAGCGGTACAGAAACCAGAAGGACCTCAACGCCAGTGGCGCCCCCTAGCTGTGCACCCTGACATGTCCACCATCATGTGATCCTGCTCAGGGGTTCATGCTCTTTTCCCGTTGTTCAGTTTGGAACCCCAGTGCAGTAGGCTCCAGTGTGACTCTGTAACCCCCCCAGGCCAGCAGGTGGGAGGTGGTGGTGGGGGTCACATATATGATGGGCGGGGCAGGCTGCATTTTTTCCGAGACATTCTTGCCTCAAAATTCCAGCCCCTGAGTCGGCGCCACAGTGTTATTGCAGGCTCCCTGGGGTCAAGGGGTCAGGCCCACATTGTAAAGAAATGCTCACAAAGAACCGTCACAACCAGCCAATGGTCAATCAAGGGTCCCAGCTGCCAGTCAGAACAGAACCCAAACTCATGCCATCACGCCAAAGGTGAAACAAAGTCCTGACGATCTACTGTGCACAGTCATGACGACAGACGCATCCAGACCAGGGCCCAGAGTAATATGCAAAATATGGAGTCACAAAAATCGAACAGAAGCAGTCCATTCTAAATCTCGAACATAACAACCACTCACAGCCCTGGTTACTACAAAACTGTACAAAAATCCTCTAGTTTCCCACACGGAATGGTGCAAACCAGCATCCCAAAATGGATACACCTCCGTAGCCATTGCAGACACGCACGTGCACACAGAAAAAGCATACAGACTACCACGTGGTACCCGGTACACAATCAGTCCTCATCCCTGCATGGATGTGGTGCCAACACACTCATGCTTAGTCACATGGGGTGACCGTGGACTTGCAGCTCTCTCTCTCTCTCACACACACACACACACGCACACACACACACATCAGGGTCGAGGGTCTCCAAAAAACATCAACCTTAATCACAAACACTCATAAACTGCCCAAGGATGAAAGGTTAACTCAGTCGGAACCGCAAACACACAGAACCGGACTCACCAGTGTGTCTCCACAGCTCACTCAGCTTCTGTCGGCCGGAGCGACGAGCCAGTTTGGAGACGCAGCTGAGCAGGTCGGCCAGAATCCCAAATGCACGGCCCCAGTTCCTCCCTCCCAGCCCCATGGGACGCGTGTCGCCCTCACGCCGCAGCCTGGAAACCCACCCAGAGAAGGCAGAATCGCTCAGTCCCATCTGCTCCCAGCAACATCATCGCTTGTCTGGAGCACTCCGTCCAGGACCAGCTGGTTTTAGGAAAAGGGCCCCTATTTCCTCAGTCCCCGCCTACTTCCCAGCTGTCACCCCACTCTGTGCGCGTGGCAGGGTCACAGTTGTCTGCCTCTCCTCATTGTCCCCAGGTCATTAACCTATCACACCATGGTGCGGCTTTTCCGAGCCCCCATCACTCTGACTGCGCCGTCAAGCAGCTCGAAGTTAAAGTTTCAGAAGGATGAGCGCCAACTGTCAAAGGTCAGGAGAATGCCTAAGATGTGCCCGCTTTATTTTTTATCGTAGGCTGCTTGCGAATTTAACAAAACCGGTGAAAATGCCTGTTACAGGTGTGTGAGAGAGTGAGAGATCCACTGTGCCCTGATAACAGATCATCTCCGACTGACAGGTTACCCGTCACATAATGCAAGATCCGGCTGAACAAGTGGTAGTTAATCTGTATCCAATACTAGCATCTATACCTAACTAAACCCAACTAGGTTACCACAGTCATCACCCATTTAAGTCTCAAACACACTCCTCGTCAAAGCACTTTCGATAATCTAATTCCAACCCTTTTATATCAGGAATCTGTTCCCTCCCCTCTACTATAAGGTATACTTTTAATACAATCAGCTTTGTGTTACCTGCATGGTGGGTGATTGCTATCTAAATATGTTTATACTGGGCTTACCAGTAATACTAGTAATTTATTATGTATCCTCTGTGTTACACGGCACTGTTACGAAGTGAAAAAATAATCACTTGTATAAAAAAAATCCTGTACCTGTGCTTAACTTGCTGACTGTGTGTATATCTAATTTGTTTTTATTTTTCATTGTATGGTATTGTTAATTTCATGTACTGCTGTAGTATAAATAGATATGAGAATATAAACCAGAAGTAGGTAAAACCGGAAAGAATTTTTTTGTAAAAGGAAGTAAACGCACTGCACAATGATGAAACCAGAGATCTCTATGGAAAATGATCTGGCATCTTTTCCTCGTTGACCTCCTGCATACCAAGAATTTCTGTAGCCAGGGCGAACAAACTCCCATCAGATTTCTGTATGATGGACAATTGACAGATATTTTTAGCAACTAGAAGGTGTTTTGTAAGAGTGCACACACACACGTACACAATGAGTAACAGGCAATAAATCAAGGGAGTTACGGTATGTTGGAGGAAAAAACAACTTAAAGGTGTCATGCTTCCTGTTTACATCGAAACCAACGTCATCTTTTTTCCCCAGCATGCCATTTCACGACAGTGAGCTGCAGTGAACCTGGTAGCAGCAGGTAGACACTGGATGGCAAGAGGCATGTGGAACATACAGGACTGGTTGTGAAAATCCAGAGCATCTGGAAAGCTGAAAAGTGGATTCGAGGGGAAAACGCTTTCAAAAAAATGTACCATGAGTTTAACAGACAGAGAATATTCATGACAGATATATGACACACTGAGACAAACAGATACTCACCGAGATAAACACCAACTAAAGAGATAAAAGATAAAATAGACAGACTAAAAATTAAGGATAGCACACACAGGTTCTATTCAAAGGTGATGATTAGTTATCAGAAAATAACAGATAATATATTTAGTGCCATATATAATAAGTATGTAAAAGTCATTCTTTTGTTGGGGCAGCAATCTGCAAACCATCTCTCTACCACTGCAACAGTCATTTCACAAAAAAGCAGATCATATCACTTCTGTCCAGCTGCTTGAATTTGACTGTAAAAAGTCAGATGAAAACATTCGTGAAAAACTTCCAGGTATGAATACTCGAATAACTGACAATAAAATATAGCTGACACTTTTCCTGGAGTCATGTCATTTGTAAGGTGCTTTTATGTTTACAAACACTAATTGGTCATAAGGTTGGGCAAAAATGCCCAAGGCCGTACAGGACGGATATCAATGCCATTTTTTTTAGTCCCCACCAGCGTTCTTTTTTCCAAAAAAAAGAGACTTATTTACATATGGCGTGGAACACAATGCCTGCATTGTGAAAAAGAGAACTGGTGAAAAATAGAACTGTAGTCTGATAAAAACACAGAATGCTAGAAGGGCATGAACAGAAACTCTAGAAAATACTACGACTAACTCAGACCTACAGCTAAAGTCAGTTTATCAACAAACCGGTCCGTCAGGGTGCCTTCTAAAATGACGCGTGTTATGGGTGTAGCTCACGGTTGTGACGCACCGTGATGATGACATCAGTGGTGTTCACACCATGTAAACCATGCATCTGGTATCAAAATTTTGGAAATCATTTAGGCTCGAATCACTTCCCACGTTGCAATAAGTCGGTAACACAATCCAGAGATGACCTCTGACTGTCCACATAAAGTCTTTTAAACGAATTTCTGGGTAGAAAGTACACCTTCAGACCAAAGGATGTTTTCCTTGCTTTGCCTGGACCGTTCAGCAGACCACTGCACATCACACTAGCTCATTCACTACACTAGTGAGACTACAAGTAGCTGTACGTCTTTGGACCATGTGAGGAAATCAACAGAAGAACATATCCTACCAGCCCAGATCAAAATCATGCATATTTACACAGGAGGGCCCAACCAGCTTTCGTGTGTTTACAGTTTATCCACTCGACCGCACAACGAGGTACACATAAGGTTAATCCCAGGTTAATGATTGAAATTGTTGGTAAATAATATACTAAATAAAGATGACCTTCTAACGTCAAAATCATCATATAAGACAGACATAAACATAATAAGAAAAAATGATATAAAGGAAAATAAGCACAATACACAAACACACATTCCAGAACACAGTCAACAGCTTTTACTTTTTTATGGGTCACTCACCTGTACACGTAAGGCGATCCTGAATGATAAAGTCGCAACAGACATCGCACCAGGCACCAGATTCATCTGCGCAGAAAGTATGTCCTTCTCCCCTTTCTTCTTTCACCCGTGGGTCTTTTTTGGAGGATTCAAATATTGTCCTGACATCTGGGGGCCGGTAACCCCTCTTTCCTTTGCGAGGGGCCGCCGCTTCGTTCTCCGGGGGTTTCTGCGGCACACCGTTTTGCGCAGCCAAGAAGACGTCCAGGCTCCGGCTCGGGGGAGATGAATGCTTTTTTATTGCTTTTACCCCCTTAACTTTTGAATGGCGTAGCCTGCCGCCTGAAGGAGGATACATGTTCGAGGGGTTCCCCTCCAGCGAGTCCCCACTTGGCTGGGAATACGGAGCCGCAACTGGCGCTGTGGGCGAGATGATCAGAAGGTATCTTGACGGCGAGTATGGGAAATAATCGCTCCGAACATTACGATGCATCGAAATGCGTTGTCTGTTGTCGGCACTTGGAGAAATCACGGACGTCCGCCTAGGTGGAAGGTTTTGGCAGCTTGTAAAGAAAGGGAAGGTGCTGCAGGCGTGACAGAGTACCTGCCAGCCGCTGACATTACTGCACTTCTTGTTGCCTGTAAGCAAGTCTAGCAGGTGCGGAAGATCGGGTTTCAGTTAAGAGCCGAGCAGGTAGTGCCGACCTATTTTACTTTCTGCAGCCTGCAACCGATCGGAATGCACCCTATGGTATTCAAATGAGATACGGGCAGGTAGGGCCTGCATTTAACCATTCCCTCACGATTTCACGATGTGCAACACAAAAGTCCTGTCCGAAGAAATGAAGTATTAGTCTGGGCAGCAAAAAAGTGATGTATTTGGGTTGTGATCTTACTCAGATTAAGAGCAAATTTATTAAATGATACATTTTCAGGATGGGAAATAACTATGGTTGTTGTGTGCCGCAACAAATTTTCCCACTGCCGCCATAATTCAATTTATATAGATGTTGGTGCTGAGTTTTATATTCCACCACATGCCATAAAACCAGGGGTGTCCAAAGAGCAAGGTTACCCTGACAGATTCCGTGGGCCCCAGCACTTTATAAGGGCCCCTGAAGACGAAACAGTGCTTTTGAGATAGGCCTATATCCACTTGATAAATACTACTTTGGGGCCCAAGATGACAATTTGTCAGGGGGCCCAGAATTTCGAGCTGTGCCCCTGCATAAAATTTTAACTATAATTATATTAATCATGTTCACAATATGCATTCTGGAACACACTCCGTATTATGGGTAACCGCATACTGATGGAAGATGGGTGTTTATGTACAATTTGTTCATGTGAAATTTATCACGTAGGCCGAGGCAAACCAAATGAATTCAGTTAACATACCTCGGATAGTTGAATTACAGAAAGAAAGAAAAAAAAAAACAGGCAAGGTTTCAAGTTTTGTATTATATTTTAGAGAGCGAGAGTAGTTTCACTTCAGATCTGATTTTAAGTAGAAAACACTATGACAAATAATTTATCACCAGACCTTAAAAAAGGAAAAAGAATCCAAATTTGAAGATGAGTGTAAGCTCAGAGCCCTGGGAGAGTGATAACAGTGATTGAAAGAGCACCTTTAAAGGCTAATGGCTGGCTACAGTAAGCAAACATAACTTTAAAACAGATCAGAGTTTTCAGCATACACACCCACAAGTACACACAAATATAGTCATACAGGAATGCAAATTCATACATCGAAAAACAGTATTTACAAGAGAATTTTCATTATTTAATATTTCACAGAACTGTTATCAAATTAATCTTAAATTATACAGAGATTTAAATATATCAAGGTGGCACTAGTCAGATCAAACCAGTAGACATCACAGCTTACTACACATCTTTGATAGACTCATCCATGACTGACAGGATTCTAATTTAAATGATTGTTCACCTCCACAACTAGCATGCTCACAGATGAAAAGCTGGTTTGACACGCAACCTAACGGAGAGAGCAGACAACTGCGTGAGGTAGAATCTTCTTTCCAGGCCAACGCAGAATGCATTATCCAATGGCAGCCACCTGCATCCCGGGGTAACAGGGTTTGACCATTTGATGAAGGTGATGTGCATATAAGGTGCACTTCCTTAATATGGCAGGAGGTGTGGAACCATATTCAAGGCGAAGTGCACTTTTAAAGACAGACGTTATGACACTGACAGCTCGGATGTGGTCTGGACCACTGATGAGGCAAGACGCTTTGAGGCAATTCACAGCAATCTAAGGTCACGAGTAAGCAGTTTTCAAAACATCAAATACCACAGCCATAACCCAAACGTTCTCTTCAGTCACTGCAGTGTCCTACAGCTCATATTGTTAAACCAGTGGAATGTCAGCTATGAGCACTACGTGTCACACAAACCATTGTTTTAGGTCGAAGAGTTGTGCCTGTGACAGATTAGTAGAGGGCTTAGGGTAGGAAATGCAAACATTCAAATGAGCTACGAATGCATGAAAATTATTTCATGTTACAAAATGAAAGCATGCCTTTTAAAGTGCTTTAGAAGAGACAGAAGCCACACAAAAGCATGCATGTTCCTATTTGTGATGCTCTTGAGATCCTGTATGTTCTGAATGTTGCCAGCACAACCTTATTCAGTCTGTTGTTAACAGCAGGATTTTCTTCCCCTTATTAATATCGTCTACAAGTCAGACTGACAAGTGGCTGTTGCCCTTTAACTATAAGAACTATGGCATGGATTTCATTACTGAACCAACAGTCACTCTCTCTAGAATCCGTCGGAAAAAAATGAAACATGAGTTTTTCCCAGTATTGTCAATTCGGAACCCTGAGAAGTTAACTATACAGCAAGCCCTAAGGAGGCAACATCTGCAAAAACTTCATTCAAAAGAATTAAAATCCCTAAACGGGAAGAAAAAAGAATCATCCTCAATGAACTTCATCATCTTCATTGCTCTCAAAAGCGTTGTCCTAAGAGAAGGGTGGGGAGGGGGGACAAGTCAGAATCTCTCAAGTATCTTAAATATATGCATTATGCTATGAAAATGAAAACTTAAAATAAATATTTCGAAAGTGTGACTGTATATTTAAAAATACAGACGCTCCTCTACTCACGAACGAGATACGTTGTGAACAGCCGTTCGCAACTTGAAACGCTCGTAAGTCGTTATTCAACAACGTTTTAAGGGCATACGCAAGTACTAAGAACTAGGATGCTGGCAGTAGGCACACTATGCTGCTGTACGGCGGGAGTAGCGGCCAGAAGTCGTACTAGCCGGAACTGGAGCGCAGGAAAAAAAATTTTTTAAATTGATGTTGCAAACAGGAAGCGGGAGCCCAGTGAACACAATTTTGACTTACAGTCCTCTTCGTTCGTATGTCTGAAAGTTCGTAAGTAGTGGAGTGTCTGTGTATACCTATATGTAGTGATTTATGTACACACACACACACACATACATTATATATATATATATATATATATATGCGCCTAGCTGAGCATCACACTTGCTTAACTGTAATGGTAACAGCATGGAATTTTGTCAAGCGTTTCAAAGAGCGGTCCCACCCTCTCCCACACTCACCCAGCCTCCATGCTGCTGGATCCAAGCGGAGTGGTTCTCCTGCAGGTACCTAACACCGAAACCCAGCACCCGGTTCATGGGATGGTTTTCCATAGCAGTCAGCCTGCTGGTGACCTCAAACGTGAGGGCAATATCGGCCTTCTGTCTGTTGGGATTACCATTGGACCCCATGTTCTGGAGGAACATGTGAGTCACTTTTTCGAAGAAGTTGTAGTCAAAACTGTTTCGTATCCATTTGGCCAAACGCTCGTTCTTCTTCACCTGGCCAAAAAAAAAAAAAGGTAACATTTCCTGAAATAAAATGGAGAGTAGACAAAAAAAAAAAAAATCCACTTCCTGGAGAACATGTGCTGTGTACTGCATCTCCAATATATACTGATGCAAGAAGTAAAATGCAATTGCGTGACCATGTTGACACCTAGTGGTGGCTTCTCACTGCTAAATTTTACATAACAGCCAGAACATAGGACTGGGAAAATATTTGCAAATAAGAAAGTCACAGAAGATGACTTGCGGCGTTTGCTGTACACCCTTTTTGAATCAACAGCTGGTTTTGATGCAAACAGGTCAATCAAGACATACTAAAGAATACTTAGATATTACTAGGCTGCCACAAATGAATTGACATGCAGAAAACTCAAGTCCTTAGTTCTGATATAAGAAGACAACTTTATTTGCTTTCTTTCTATGTTCACAAAGTGTATTAATAACTAACAGCATACAAATAAGTTACTGAAACTTCCTTCCATCCATCCATTTTCTGATCCTGTTCAGGGTCGCGGGGCTGGGAACAGCCCAGGAGGGGGCGCCAACCCATCACAAGGCACACGTGCGGGGGCACACACACACAGGCAAATTGGTAACTCCAATCAGCCTCAGCATGTTTTTGGACTGGGGGGAGGGCAGAGCATTCAGGGGAAAGCCTACAATGACATGGGAAGAACACGCAAACTCCACACACGGAACCCTGGCGAGACTCGAATCCAGGTCCCAGACGTGTGAGGCGACAGTGCTAACCACTGCACCACCATGCCACCCCATTAGAGCAACTTTTAAAATAAAAACGTCTTATATTAAAAAGAGCCTAATCATCTTTATGCAGGGCTAGTACAGACGCTCTTCTACTTACAAACTTTCAGCTTACGAACTTTCAGACATACAAATAAATTTCCTATCTCCAAACATTTTAATGGGGGGTAGGGAAGCAAACTCACTTCCTCATCTAGTCTGTCACCGGATTCTCTCAGTAGTTCCACAATTTCCTGGATGACATCCTCTGGAGAGGGGAGAGTTGGGGTGGGGTCATCACCTCAATGGGTGTACAAACCGACATTCAGCATCTCAGCACTCCATGAGAAAAAAAATTTCTAAAACCATATAGTGAAAGAAGCGTCCCTTAATCCAATCCTACCTTCATGGCCGTCCGATTCAATGTCTCCCCTCTCTATACAGGCAACGGGCACAGAATCCACGATCTTCATCAGTTGGTCAGCGACTTCCACAGCTCCGTCATCACCTAATATAACAGAGTAGGTGAGTCTCATTGAAATGGCCATTTCTTCCTACCTGTCTGCTAAACTGCAGTCAAGTTACCCTTTAGGCATCTACATTCAATGACTCTTCTGTCCTTCTTGGGCCTTGGGTCCAACTCCTCTGTTTGTGGGTGTACACAGCTGAAGAACTTCATTATCTTACGCTTTTTCACCATCTTGATGGATGCCTTCTGCATGACATGGTCTGCAATCTCCAGTCTGGTGCCCTCTGGTCTCCTCCTTTTCATATAGGCCTTAAGAATCTTGTACTCCATGGTATGTTCAAGGTCCCCTCCAGCATCCATCAGGCCGGCACAAAAAAGAAATTAAACTGCAAATGCTGGGACAACCAGGGGAAAATTTGTTTTAATTCGATTTGCAGAGCATTACAAAGAATTACAAAAAAGTACTAAAACATTGAGCCAAGAGCTTAAATCGGTCTATCATAGCTAAATTCCCACTAAAATTCAATTTCAGACAAAACAATACATTATATCCTTTTCATAGCAAAGTATTTTAATGGGTACATGTCTTCCAAATATGCAAATATGTTCAACTTGCCAGCGATTTAGATCAGCTGAAGTAAGACATAAAATGATTTGTTGCCAAAGGTGTTTCACACAAAGGTCTACATACTTGTCCACGGTTTTGAAAAGCACATATCGCAGTAAAACAAAGACTTAAAAATAATAAACTTACGACCTATGCGACTTAAGATTAATGGACTTGAAGACCGTACCGAGACCCAGAGCTTCATCTTCATATTGTGAGAATGTACGGGACATGTTAAGACATGACCCATATGCAATTCGTAGTGCTAGATACAATATTAAAATACACGCGCGCGCTCACACACACACACACACACCCCAAATCAATTCTTAGGCTTACTGCATACAAATGGTAGACATTTGTCCATTAAACCAAATATTAGGTACGGTCACAAAGGAAAATAGCCTCATTCGGCAGTTTATTCCCCATAAATCGGCTCCTAAAAATGATTGCGCTCTTCTTAATATAACTGCGGGGTGCGATCGGTTGTCAATAATCAATACTGGTCTTCGTCGACTTACGACCTATGCGACTAAAGGTTAATGGACTTGACCGTACCGAGACCGGCAGATACGTAGAGCGGCGAGTGCTACACCGTGCCTGAGTTTCCGGCAGCGCTAGTATCCCCGCGAGAAAATGGTGATAAAAAAAGGTTAACACACACCAAACATGACTTAAAGATTATATAATTTTATTATACAGTATACAATACATATAATTCTGCATATAAAAGGTCCGATTCGGAACCGATCGCAGTTCAAGTCAACGACTACCTGTACGATTTGTGAACCCATGAAATGAAGCCCTTGAACGCAAATCTATCAGGTCAAACTTTAGATGCGGGATACCACTACAGTTTTAAACCACAGAATGACAGTGAAAAGAACGACCGGTACGATGTTTTTAGAAGATACAGCTTTGACAGTGATACCGTTTAATGCGAAAGCCGTATTGAACCCGACACTTTCCAGGAACCGCTTGTGTTTTTCTACACCGCGGTGCTACAAAACTCAGCCGGTCAGCTGACAAATGACGAGCGCATAACGTAACACTGTTTTCAGTTTCGTATCGGTGAAACTTGCCAATTCATTAAATGTAGCACACAGTGATATTATGTAGTCAGTGCTTAACATGAGATAAAAATCAGGTGCCAGTACTCCTTTTATTACTCCGTACTTAATTATGAGAGGTACCGGTACGCAAGAAGTGTTCCCATTACACTGAAGAAAAAAAGACAGATTTGCCGGTAATGCATACTTACCTTATAGTACTGAACGTAATTATATTAAGAGCCTCTCCAATATCGCGACTTAAACCACAGATTTAATCCAGAGATCGGAAGGATTTGCTGCAACCTGAAAGTCAATATCTGTTACTAATAAGTTAAGAAGTTACGGTAAACAGATCGACCTAGTCAGCAGAAACACTAGCACGTAGACAGAAGGGGGCTGCGGCGGAATTAGCCTTATAAACCCGCTGACGCGTCACAACAACGTCATCATTTGGGGGGCGTGGTCGTGTCCGTTTTTATGTTTGTTAGTGGCCGTGGTCAGGCCCGAGGAGAGGGGGGTGTAGCCGGTACATCGCTCCGGGGCCTATGAAGCTCAAGGGGGCCCATGAAGCCCAACGCGTTCCATAATTTTTATTATACAGTGATCCCCAGCTATACTGTGGTTTAGCTATTGCGTCCCCACTGTATCACGGATTTTTCTGTGGAACATGTGTAATTTTCTATCGCGTTAAATCTGCGGTTTTATAGTGATCGTTTTTTATGGGTTTTTGACTTTTTACGTTGAAATAAGTATTTTTCTATGCTAAACTATTAATAACAACAATGTATCACTGTAGTTATAACATATATATATATACCTGTACTGTATATAAATAAAAATGGAGTAAAAATTCAATAAGTACATCCTACCTGTAGTGTACTTTGCAGCCTATTCATAACAAAGCATACGGTTTTCAGCAGACACTACGTGTGCTAGACAAAAATTCGTTAGAACAATATTATAATTTATAATAACTAACGTATACGTAACATTTAAGCAATACACTAGTAAATCATAAAACAGTGCTGCTCCTCCCTACACGCGCCACACAGTTTAAGTGCGGCGGTTTGACTGTGTTTCGGCTAAAACCGCTGAAATGTTGACCGCAGCTTTAAAACGTCTGAGTGGGATTTTAGAAACGGATGTGACACAAACATGTGCTGGTGTTTTATTTTTCAAACGTGTCGTACAAAGTGTTTGTATGCTTTTATCAAATGAGTTATGGTTAATGTAACATGAACAGTTTTTAAAAATTATTTTCAAAAGTAAGTTACATAAATGTTTTAAGATGTAACATACACAAGTGTCTTATTTTTCCAACGTGTTTTTAAAATGTAAAGTTTATGTATTCATTTTTCAGTTTTTTAAGTGCAACTTCAACGTGTCTATCATTTTTCAAAAGCAAATTTGTACACACACACACACACACACACACAAATGCGCTGGTTAGCGAAACAGGGTCAGCTCCCCCCTCCCAGATGCATTGGCAAAGCATTTTATTGGAAGAACCATATCCACAAGACACACTCCCTCTCATTCTAAGTTCCAAGGCAGTCTCTATACAACATCATGATAATGTCCAGCGGCACCCTAAAGATCTCCAGGTCCTTCACCGACACAGCCAGCCTGAGACGGGAGTAGAATAATTTGTCCACAATTTTTGTGTCTTTGGACCACCCGGGACTTCACTGACCTCGCAGTACCAGACCAGCAACAACCCCAGCGTAGGGTCAGACTTGATCAAGTAACCAGCCTGGTCAGCTCCATCACCCATGTACAGCCCCCCCTCTCTTCATGCTGCATGATGGGGCATCTTGTCACTGCTGGAGATGGGCCACGCAATCCACCAGGCTTTCCGGAAGGCATGAAATGCACTCTCCGGCACCCACACAGAGGACGAGGGGTTCCTCCTCATCACATACAGAGACTTGCCACGGATCATGTCAATAATCACCGACGGACAATCATAATCTGGTATCAGATTATTCATACGCATGAGTAAGTGCCATTTTCTGGTTCCTCTCATTCTCCTAAAGGCCATTTTCTCTTTCCCTCTCTCTCTCTCTCTCTCTCTCTCTCTTACACACTCTTCCCCCATAGAAAGCAAAATATATTTTAAAGAAATTCCCACTATTTCTTACAGTAAATCATATTACACTTAGTAACAGGAGGTGTCATGTCACTAGTTGTGTCATCCGATGACCCTGTGACTCCATGACCATTAGGTCATAAATCATTGTGAAAGAAGCAGCATTATCTTACTCTCTCATGTAATAGTGTGGAAGAAATTCTGCTGGGTATCCTCTCGTCAGAAAATGAATTGCAGAATCATCTTTCACTACAATGAGGATTGATTTCAGGATGATTCATTTCAGTGAAGCCAAATTGCAAGAGTGCATTTTAAACTTGTTCACCATAAAGCTCAGAGTAAAACAGTGAGCTGTCTTTAATTTGCTAGATTAGAGGAGTCCCTGACCCAGCTGAAAGAAAGACCTGAAACATTTGATGTCTTTCTGAAAGAGTATGACAGATTTTTTTAATTCTTCAAATGTCTTGCACATCTTTTAAAGTAACTATGCTTGCTTTAAAAGGACATAGTCCATAATTGGATCACTGGGCCAAATTTTACAATCAATCCTGGATAGTGGTGTAAATAATGATGCTGTGGCCTCAGGCTGTTATCAGGATCAGTTCTCTCCTGGAATCTAAAAAATCTTGAATGAGAGCATCCAGGTAAGTAACCTGAGGCCTGTAAATTTTCTGAGCACAAATCAAGTCAACCATGTCTTTCAGTTCTAGCGTTAATTGCCACACATCATCTTGTGGATCTTGCACTTTGTCTCCAATTATTAAAGGCAACAGTTGTAAAAAAACAGTTTTGTATAGCATGACCATGTTTTGTATTGACACCTCTGGCTGGAACCAGAGTTGCCAAGTCCACTTATTATAAGCGGCCTTCGGGCATTTAAGTCACTTATAATTTCATCGAGTTTCGGGTTGCGTTTTTTTGGGCTTGGTCTTATTTTGATGTTGTGATTTCGAGTTTTTCAAACTAATCCTAAATTTTTATAAAATAAGAGATTTATCATTCGAAGAAATTCAAATATTACTGACAATTATAATACAGACACAGCCCATCATTGATAAATTGACTTTAGACAGCTTAAAACTCAAATGTCATCATACTATCAAATTCTTCCTTCAATTTAGGCTATATGTAGCTATGCTTGCATAGTAATTTACCTCTGGGATCAATAAAGCTAATCTTAGTTGAAAAAAAACTGCCGGCGAAATCCAAAACAGTTTCCAGACTGTGCTTTTCAGATTTTTTAGAGTTGCTGAATTGCAGCAGTCTGTTTCTGGAGTGGTGGATTGGTGGCTCTGAGGCTAGGGATCTGTGCCAGCAACTGGAAGGTGGCTGGTTCAAATCCTGTGAATATCCAGAGTAATTCTACTCCATTGGGCCCTTAAGAAATGCCCTTAACCTGCAATTGCTTCATCCTGGGTATGATGTTAATCTACATCCAGCCCTATAAGGAGGTCCTCCAACTTACAGGAAATAACTTGGGGGTTGGTGGCAGGATTGGCATTCCAGCCACTGGGGGAAAAAAACTCACACTGGTCCATTTGGACTGGTGTGGTGCTGAGGTATCACCTGCCACATGGCTGCAGTCAGGTTCTCACCCCTGAAGTGGTTTGTCATGTGATGGGTGTGGCAACTCGCTGTATCAGTGCACACTCTTACCCCTCTCTCTCTCTCTCTCTTCTGATTCACACATTAATTCACTGGCCCTTATCCATTTTCTGCAACCGCTTATTGTGATATTTATGGGTCCAGTATCCAATAATTTGCGTAAAAATGTGCTACAAAGGACTATATATAGTTATATGGACATAAGGAGTTATTTACTGTCACGCTAACAAAAGAAAATATTTTAGAATCATGCCTCCAATATTTCAGTTACTGTTGTATGTAAGTTATGTTTATAAAGAACATGCCTAATATCGCAAACACTGGACAAACTTTGTTCCAAGTGGCCGTATATATTTGGCTCATTTTTGAGCTTGATTTGTCCATATTACTTTGCACAGGGGGTTTACACTATACTGACAAAAGTACTGGGACACCTGGCCAACACACCTACAGGAACTTTTATGACATCCCATTCTAAATCCATGGGCGTCAATCTGGAGTTGGTCCCCCTTTTACAGGTATAACAGCTGCCACTCTTCTGGAAAGGCTTTCTACAAGATGTTGGAGTGTGTCTGTGGGATTTTCTTGTGCATAGACCCAGAAGAGAATTTGTGAGGTCAGACACGGCTGTTGGATGTGAAGGCCTGGCACTTAACCTCTCTTCTAGTTCATCCCAAAGGTGTTTGATGGGGTTGAGGTCAGGGCTCTGTGCGGGCCAGTCGAGTTCTTCCACACCAAACTCACCCAACCATGTCTTTATGGACCTTGCTTTGTGCACTGGGGGCACAGTCAAGCTGGAACACAAAAAGGCCAACCACAAACTGTTGCCACAGAGCTGGAAGCATAAAATTGTCCAAAATGTCTCGGTATTGTGAAGCATTAAGAGTTCCCTTCATTGTAACTAAGGGGCCTAGCCCCTGAAAAACAGCCCCATACCATTATCCACCAAACTTTACACTTGGCACAGCGCAGTCAGGTAGGTAACATTCTTTCCAGACTCGTCCATCAGACTGCCAGAGAGAAAAGCTTATTCGTTACTCCACAAAACATGTTTACACTGTACCAGAGTCCAGTGGCGGCGTGCTTTACACCACTCTGTCGGATGCTTGGCTTTGCATGCAACTGCTCGCCCATGGAAATCCATTCCATGAAGCTCCCAGCACACAATTTTTGTGCTGGGGTTAATGCCAGAAGAAAGTTGGAGTCAACAAAGTGTTGAGACTATGCGTTTCAGCACTCGGTGATCCTGCTCAGTTACTTTACATGGTCTGTCACTTCGTGGCTGAGTTTCTGTTGTCCCTAAATGCTTCCACTTTGCAATAAAACCATTTATAACTGAGCGTGGAATATCTATTGGGGAAGAAATTTCATGAACTGACTTATTGCGAAGGTGGCATCCTATGACAGTACCACAATTCACTTCAGAATGACCCATTCTTTCACAAATGTTTGTAAACCTCACTACATGTATAGCTATGTGGTTGATTTTATACACCTGGGTCTAAATGAAACACCAATAATTCAATGATTGAGAGGTGTGTCCCAATACGTTTGTCCATATAGTGTATTGTAGTGTAAGGTAGTTAGTAACAATATTTTTGGGAAACTGACCCCTACAAAGAAGAGCAAGTAATCTGCATTTTATAAATGACATGACAACACTACAAAGACATCAAGCAGATCCCATCTGTATTTATACATATGAAACTTTTTTTAAAAGCAAATCCAATGTGTGTTGCCTTCTTGAGTATATTTCAATTACTGCAGTCAGAAATGTACGAAACATTTAAACATTATCTATTTGGCACTACAGACTCCCCTTGAGATGAATTTGTTATGATAAATATATAAATTTAGAGGGATGCACGTCCCCCGGTATCTTGGAGTAAAAACATAAAATCTGCCTTAGAAATTCTGTCAACAAACAAGTTTCCTGAATATCTATAGCTAAGGGATTCTTACCGAGCCCAAATTTAGCATGTAGCTGTCAGTGAACCGAAGGTCTGTTACATGTTACCATACAGATGTGTCCGGATTTCTACCGCGAATACGCAATATGGGGTCGATACGGCAAACAGGATCATACCTAAAATATAATCTATAAACATATTAACCATTCAAGTAATTCCATAATTTAAAATACACAGAACCAAATCTCAATTCAATGGTTAAAATATTAAACCACAACCAAGGTCAGTACTAACAGTAGATACACTTCATAATGCCACTTTCATGGGAGGAAGAGAACCTTGGTTATCAAAAATACCCATGCAGAACAATGTTTATAAAACACAAAAATATAGAAAATAATATATTGTATCTTTACACATATTTATGTAACTCCAGTGGACATCACTGGGTGCAAACATACCCTCAAGCATGATAAAAAGTCGACACACTTGAGTGTATATGTCATGCAAATGTTTGTGGTAAGTGGTTGAAATCATCTACTGGAAAAAACATATTTTGATTTAGTTTTGGATGCGAAATAAATACACCAACCGGCCAAATAAACACATCGTGTTGTATGTCCATAAAGCTTTCTACAAGCTGATTGATTTCAACGCATCACGACTGCTATCCCCTTGCTTGATAAAATAAGTCAAAGGAAAGAAAAACAAAAGAAAAAAGTCAAAATATACAAACTAAACAGAAAAACACGCACTTTCACTGGTTAAAAAATATAACATTCCACCACAAAGCTTAGTGGTGTTTCAAACAACCACCTTAAAACATTAATGTAATGTAAAAAAAAAAAATCAGAATCATAAATATATAAATGCACAATTTTCATCCTTTCATATTGCATTGAATATGGCTCAGATTTTTTCTTTTTTTCCCTTAATATTAATATGCACAATAAACAACACTACACACCATAAAATTCATAAAGAGAATAAATACCTTCTGGGTACACTTGGCTAAAAGACTGGGCTGAGTTTTTGTCTTTCGAAAGATCGGAACAAAAACATCAAAAGTTTGTCCAGGGAGGTGTCTGGTCGCTTTAGTGTCCCATGGAAAGAGAACGTAGAGTTTATTCCAGGGGCTGAAGTTAGTCTCTGTAGCCTCTGGTGGAGTGTAGCGAACATCTCTCAAACACAATGGAGCAGTTGTGGAGACCCCCCCCTCCCAAAACACCCCTTTGGTGAAAAATAGCAGGCTGAAGTGCACAGAGAAGGGAGGCTGGTGCTGTACACTCCAAAGGAAAAAAACAACCTTTAATATCTAGCCAAACATGGACAGGCAAGACCAAGTGGGCAGGAGGAAGAACATTCGTCCAGTAACGTTCATTCAGTAACAGACACTCCTTAACAGACATCCAGGCAAAATTCATTCAGTAACGTTCATTCAGTAACAGACACTCCTTAACAGACATCCAGGCAAAATTCATTCAGTAACGTTCATTCAGTAACAACCATCCAATAACATCTGTTCAATAACATTCATTCAGTAATATAAGCACACTGTCAGACATGCAACTAAATTGAATTTTTTTATATATATATGTTATATATGTATATGTATATATTTGTATATTTCCAACCGAAAAATACAAGCTCCCAGTATGTCATACTGGTCACATTTCAAAAGACCTCAAAATCCTGTCAAAATTATTTTAAAATAAACTATAATGGAATGTTCAAGTCTGGCCTAAGCCTAGACCCACAAACCTTGGACCCATCAAATGCAGTGTTGAGTGTCAGTCAGGTCAGAGCAAAAGTATGAATCACAGGACAATAAGATCACAGGTAAAACCGAGCTGGGAGGCTGCCTGGGAGAGACGCTGAATGTTCTGTGAGGTCCTTAGCGTCACTGACCTTACTAGCGGGCTGACCTGTGGGAAACATGAGGAGGTGTCATGTATGCAGACTGGTGGGGTCAGCACAGCAGGTTAATTAATAATGCAGTGCCATACAATATAATGTCTATAATGTGGCAAGACACTACGTGGTAGTATTAACAATGCAAGAGGGTCCTGTAGCCCTACAGTGTTCAAAGTGTATGAGACACACAAAGTCCCATAGGAAAGCTCAGAAATATCAGTTGCCACATCTACAGAATGTCCCATTAAATAAGGGCCACTCTCTCCTGGCACGAGCTCCAAACTGCTGCTTCTAGACCCAGAGTCTTCATGGATCTACAACCTTACGGTGTCACCGCTCATACTGACAGCTTCCATAGGCCCTGTTACAGCCAGACGTTCAATAAATAAAGCAATAAATAAGTCCATAAATAAATAAATAAACGTCAGAAGTAATCCCGCCACAGCGGCGCCGACGGAATGAATCAAACTGATCGCCAGCGTTGCACAGGCCTCTTCTAGACGGCTGGCTCATTTTCGGGGTGGGGGGGGGCTAAAGTACGCCGCACCACAGTGCCCCCCCCCCCTTCCAGTTCTCCAGCGAGCCGCGTCGATCTCCGGTGGGGCTGATCTGGCCCGCTCTCCCTCCGGGGAGAGAAGAGGATACTCCCTCATACTGCCGTCTCCAGGTCCTCACGCGTGATGCACTTATACTGCTGTCTGCTGTCAAAGTAGGAGGCCAACTCCAAGTCCCCGGATTCAAGAGACTTGTCTTTGGCTGTCTTTCCCTGAAAGAAAAACACCTCCTTTCAGAACACAATGGGGATTCCTGAGGTCAGGATATAGTACCTCGACTCAGATAATCAGATAAGTATTTTTTCCAGCATTCCCTCCCATTAAAAAAAAACGGCAATTTCCCTAGCAACCGGGCCATGACTGTTTTTTTGTATTTGTGTCATGTGTCCCTGCACCAGGGGGATGAGTCAGCCTCTAGCTGTCTTACCTGGAAGTTGACCTTAGTGAGGGAAGCACCAGCGTCGACTAGCATGCGGCACACAGTGTGCTGGCGCTGGGAAGCTCCTTTATGTAAAGCTGTTTCTCCCCTTAGAGCAAAAGACATAAACACACGGCTTACGGCACAGTACACACTAATCTCATAATTCTTGTTACTACAACATCCAATAGATGACCACAGGGACACTAGATTAATAGGATCTTTAGTGAGTTAAAAGAATTGCTTCCTACGTTTCACTGTCAATTAAATCCAGGATAATCTTGGAACCTGAAAATAAGAGAAAAAGAAACATTATTTTAATTTATTGCTATTACAAAAGTGTAGCTTTAGATCTGTACTAGCATTCCTGCCCAGCAAGTCTATACCAGTCTGCAAAATACTCGCTGGGATTCCAAGAAAGTACCGGCCAATGTACCGAAGGGACTTTCCTGAAGTGATTTTTAGTCACACTTCTACAGGGAGCAATTAATAGCTGTGCCACCCTAAATTCCCCCAAAGGCCGGGTCCAGACACTCACCGTGCTCCAGGATGAAGCCCACGACTGCAGCGTGTCCGTTCTGGGCGGCCAGGTGAAGCGCAGAGCAGCCCCCCGAGTCTCTCACCAGCAGACTGACCCCACTGGTCCAGGAGCTGGAAAACTGTGTGCCGGCTGACATTTAGCCGATCTGTCCGACGCTTTGATCCAAAGCAACTTACAGTAAAAAAAAAAGCTGATATACAGTACAGGGTCACAATACTGAACTGTGTGTGTGTGTGGATTAGGGTTATATTGCATTGTGGGGACTAAATGTCCCCCACAATATGATAAAAACCTGTTATTCTGACGTTGTGGGAACCATTTTTCAGGTCCCCACAAAGATCTGTGAATGGAGAGTCCCCACAAAATTACAAACCTGTGCGTGTGTGTACATACATGTGTACAATAATAACAGAAGGTGAAGGGGGGACTCGTTTACATCTAAGTAGCCAAGTTATCAGCTGTAAGCTGATAATGTTTCCTGTCTCACTCAACAACGCAGCCCCTCCACTAGTTTTGGCAGTCGCTGCCACAGGGGGGAGGTTGGGGTGTGTAGGTAGGGAAGGTGGGGCCAGGAAGAAACACTGGTTGCTGAGGCAGAACTGACATGCTGAGTCTCTCTCTAAAGCCTCAGGAAAACACCAATCGAAGCAGACACAAGGAAGTCAAACCTTTGGTAGGTCTCCACAGGAGGCTGCTGTGAGCAGGGCTGACAGGAAGAGTTACACAATTAGAAACCACTGGAAACCACCCACAGCAGAAACAGTGCTACCACTTCCTGACATCTGGCCATTTATATGTGTACAGATAGAGAGAGGCATACCTTGTTCTTCAGCAGTCAGCGGTGTTCTGGAAGGAGAAGAAAAAAGCTACAGTCTTCACAAACAAAGAAACATAGTTTAATATCAAGTGGCAACTTTGACTGGAACTTTGATATAAAATCAATATAAACCTTTATAAACCTTTCCTATGCTCAACACTGAAAATTTAAAGGCCCACAGTCAACTCCTCAACTGGTTGGTAGAAACAAAATCATGGTCTCGATTTGCTGCTTCTGCGCCTGAAACACTGGAAACGTCTGCGGAAATATGACTTTAAAAGTCATGAGTCACATGTGAGAAATCCACTTGTTTTCTTACAGAAGTAGTTTAGAATGAGTCAGACATGTAAAACTGACTCAAAAGTGAAACAAAAAGTAAAAAAACATTTTTCATTAGTATCTTCGGGGTGTTTTCCTGGTAATCTGTCCTTTCTACTTTGTTCTTTAGTTTGTTATATATATTCCACAGTGACATGTTTCTGCTAAGCGTCTTGCAAAATTGTCCTGTATTTCATGTTTGGCAGCAAATCGCAAACCGATTCAGGTATATTTGCACATATTGGGTGTTCTGGCCCCTGAACGCATGACATTTCTTTATTCAAAGACTGTGGAATTTGTCATTTTAAATCACTCTTGTATTTCCAGAAGCCATCCAAAGCACCCATGTATTTTTGACTCGACCACTCTCACACCTCCTATAGCCAATCAATATCTGACTGACTTTTTAAACAAATTAAAATAATTAATTATGGAGCTGTTGGAGAATTTTAATAAATACATGGAATGTCTGAGGTGCCCTAGAAGAGAGGTTTGGGAACTGAAGTAGTATTCATCTAGCCACCCTTTGGTGACTTTTTGTAGAACAGAAGAAATTTTTTACCATGTTACTCTTAATTTGCATGTCTTCTAATGCTAAATTGTGGTTTTTTTGGTCTGAGCAAAAGTGATAAATTGCTTCAAACATTTCTTTGGACTGCCTAAGACTTTTTCACATTACTGTACACATAAACCAGCCCTTCACCAAACACACAGCCAATGAGAGCTTCTCTTTAGCTAAATGGGAGGGATGGGCAACACAACTGATTTTCTTTTCGATTCAGTACCAAGAAACACCAAGGTTTTTATCTTGAAACAGATATTTGGTACGGGACCCTTCAGTTTTTACACCAATATTCATATTTGGTGCCAGAACTGTCAGTTTTTACCCTGACACCAATATTGGTGCCAGGGGGGTGGGTGGGGGTGCTAACTCTGGACTGTGCACCGTTCTGAACTGAATTGATAATGGTCCTGACATTCCAAATCAATTTGTGAATTTGAATTGAATTTGAATTACGATTGAAAACAGGATGCTGAACTTTAATTCAAATTTGAGTTTAAGGAAGAAGACTTAAAATGGAATTGAATTCAGCTAAAGCGCACAGTGTAGACAGGTTTTAAAAATACAGCATAATATTTCAATATGAATTAAACACATTTTTATGAAAATGCCATGTTATTCAGAATGAAAAATTGCAACATCTATCGAGTAAATAATTGAACTGTCATTTTTTGTACCATGGTGGATCTAGAACAGTGTATCTCCCCCCAAACTCAGTGGTGGCTATAAAGACTGCAGTACCCAACCAAAGAAATGTTTTGAATTCTTTTCCTACATGTAAAGTCAAAGATATCCATCAGCTGTCACCAAAGCTTCACATGAAGTCACCATATACCTGAGCCAACCACGTTTAGCAGTCCATGCCAACCCTTTGTCATACTGAAAAGTTTACCATTTGCACACTTTAACATGTGCACATATAATCTCAGTATGTATATACAGCGGAACCTCGGTTCTCAAATGTCTTGCATCTCGTACAATTCGGTTCTTGCCCATATTGCTTCTTAAAAAATGTTCTCGGTTGTCAAACGTATTTTCGGTTCTCGGCCAACCAATACTTTCACTCGGTTTCCACTCTAGAACCGTGTCTTTTTACGCATAAACAAAGGAGAGAATGTGTGTGTATGAGTTAGTCTACCGCTTACACTCGCATAGTGAACATCTCCGTCAAATTGTGCTGTGAATATTCTCCTGTTTTTTGTTCTCGTTGCTCTTATTTTGTTTTTTTAAAAAGCCACCATGGGTCCTAAGAAAGTCAGTGATAGCAGCAAACCAAAAAAGAAAGTTGTGAGAACCACAATATAGCTTAAAAAGGAAATAATGTATGACAGATGCAAAGTATGACAGAGTTGCTTGCATGTCTGATCTCCCTACAGAGTATGGAATGCTGAAATAATTTTTTTGATTTGTTTCATGTATTTATAGGTTTTAAAGTTTTTATTTATGGTTTTAGCATTAGGTATGTATTTATACAGGTTTAAAAAGGCAGTCATTAGGAGGTCTGGAAGGGATTAATCTAATTTGCATTATTTCTTAGGGGAAAAACTGATTTGGTTTTTGACCAAATCAGTGCTCGGGCAGCCTTCTGGAACGGTTTCATTTCGAGAACCGAGGTTCCACTGTATATTTTATCTACCACCTAGAATGTAAACCTTTTATTTGATTATTTATGCTTTGCTAGATTAAATGGCATTCCGGTGTTATGTAATTGCATTGAATTTCTTTGTACTGAAATAAATTAAATTCTTCTTACTGACATTCCAATTCAAATTCTAATTCAACATCCTGCTGGATGTGACCAATTTGATTAAAATTCCAATTCAAGAATGGAATGTGGCACAATTCATACATTCAGAAACCTGCCTTGGTAGTAACGACAAAGTTTTCCAAGT
>JAODLD010000069.1:24908569-24921377 GCA_026781065.1 Mormyrops boulengeri | reverse complement strand
CCCCCCCCCCCCCCCCCCCCCCCCGCCCCCCCCCCCCCCCCCCCCCCCCCCCCCCCCCCGCACGCGGCGGCCATGGCAACCTGAATCCAACTTCCTTCCCAATTTATTTGAATTTAGGGTCTCCTGTTTTCTGAGAAGTGACACTAGTATTACTATGACGAAACTGCCCCCCCCCCCCGGTTTAAAAAAAGAAAAACAACATCATCCTATAATTGAATTCAGGAGCAATAAATGGTGATGGAGTGACGGTGCGGTAACAGAGAGTAAGAGGGAGCAGGCCGCCTCCCGCCCCCCCCGCCTCTGTGCTGCTGATTCACCTGCTCCTTATTAATTCGGTCTGAACTCCATACGCGATACACAGAGCGGCCGGCGTTCTCCGCATGGGGAGGGAAAGCGGCGCCATGAAAACAAAGCACTTTACCACCACGGAGCCACAGACGACACACAATGCAAAGCGCTTCCCGTCTGTTACCCGAGGTCAGGAAATCACACTCCCCTCTTGCGAGGAGGGAAGGGGCTGGGGGGGACGGCTGTTTACATGATCAGCCCCTGTGGTCAGATGCAGCAGAGCGTGTGATGTGGGGGGGGGTTTGAACTTTGACCTCTATTGCATCACCTCTCTGGGGATACACGTGCAATTCTCTTCTACTCCCCTGCCCTGCTTCTTTGTACCTCTCCTCATCCTCTTACATCGACCACTAAGATGGACGGGTAGCGGGGGGGTGGGGGGCTTACTTGACTCATGACTCGGAATTAGATAATCATAAAATCCACCAAGAAATCATCTGAGTCACGTCAACAGCGCGAAAAAAAAAAACAAGAAAAATCAGAAAATCAGAACAGCAGCTTCTGACTGAGCGAACTGCATTGTGGGTGAATCGGCAAGCAGCAGACAGGAGGAGATGACACAGGTGAGCCACGCTGGTATCTGTCCTGACTTCTGAGCAGCCAACTTAACAGCGCTGTAGCGCACGCCTCGCTATCGTGGCCGTTATTCGCCATTTGGGGGGGGGGGTCGTACTTTCCCCGCCTTCTCACTGGCCCACGTTCAGGCTGCTGCACGAGGAGAGTGGCCGTGGGCGGTGTGGCTCCCCATCACAGCCCTTTGCTGGGATCCAACACTTGCGGCCATCTTTTAAAAATAGAATGCTCTCTTTCTCTCTCTCTCTCATTCCCTCCTGATTCGCCGCTACAAGCTACAAGCAGAAACGGAGCAGAATTTCTCATGGAGCCCCATGCCAAAACCCCCTTTTTTTCTTCAAAAGTGGGGGTGGTACCTGTCAGCGTGTCAGAAAACCCCAGGAAGCAGCAGCGAGTCACACACAGCACCCTTAATGTCACCATGGTTTTAAATATACACCTATATTGGAATGTTCCAGAAGGTTCCCCTGTGTTTTTCCCGCAGATCCCACACTGCTGGGTTTGGCTGAGACGAGCCCACAGCAGAACTTTTTTTCCCAGCACTTCGATCTCAGTTGGTCTGATGGCAGCCACCGGGTCCCTCCTGATCCATCGGCGACATGTTGGTGTGTATCAGTGTATCGGGGTTCCTGTGTCACTCTGCACGCATGCATGGCTGCATCACACGTGCAGGTATCAGCAGAACCAGCAGAAATCTTTGACCTGACCGTGAATCGAAGTGCAATGGCTGCTTCATCAGTCAGAGGCTGTCAGGATGTTGGCCCCCGCAGTGACTGATCCTCCTCCACCTCCACTCGGCACGATTGCCAACTCCTCCATAATTAACCCCCCCCCCCCCCTCCCCACACCGGAGCCACCGTGAGATTTGGGGGGGGGGGGCATACCGACCCCACATCTACTCAAAAGACAGATCTGCTACATGAAATAGATACGCATGGAAAAAACAACAGAGGAGGGGTGAGTTAAAGCTAAATCCAGCCTCTGTCATGTGAAACGCCCAGAAGTCACCCGGTGTTGTCATGCCAGGTTCAGAGGACCTGGTGAACTGCTCGGTGTTACACAACAACCAGGCCTGAGGGGCGCGCGACTGTCCCACTCCGATTCCGAAAAAAGACGCATGCGCCTTGCACATTCCCCCCGGCAGGAGACGACGAGGAGTTGGCAGGAACAGGCGCACTCTGCCGGCCGGTAAAATGATTCGCCTTCTCACTTTGTTGTTCAGAGACTGACATTTTCACACGACTACCACCAGTCTTTCGCTCCTTCTTCTTTCTGGACAGTCATAAACCAAAGGCCAAATGGGGCAACACTACTTTCTCAATGCACTTATACCAAACTCAAATCAATTTCATCAGTCATACGTTTAACCAAATATCAGATTGCTCTTTACGTCTTTCTTGGAAAAGTACCTTTCTGATTTTTTTTTTACCATATGCCGTCGGTACATGTTGTCCACGTACCGTAGGTTAGGCAAGACCAGAGATCTGTTATCCCAAGAGCGTTCCCAGGGCAACGGCGAGGTTAATACTGGCCAGCTCTGGCTGCGCTGGATCAGGCGATGGGTCTGATCCTCTCCATTTCCACCTGAGCTTCCTCTTGCCTAATTGACTGTATCATCCAGCTAATGAGTCCGCCAGTGAAGCCACAGCCATTATCAGAGAGGGGAAGAGAGGGAGCCCCATGCCACCTCCAGTCCCGCGGCAGGGGAGTTGCAGCACTAATGAGGATTCATCTGAAAGCGATTCCTGATAAAAGTGTTTGCCAAGATTAATTGCTCAAACCAGGCGCACACCAGAGTTCTGCAAGCCTGTCATAAGGTACAGGTTCTCCGACCGCAGCTTCTGGACTGACATTTATTATCAGCCGAGGAAACCTTCCCTAACAGTATAACCGCAGATTTGGCGGAATGATGGAGCAGCTGAGAGGTGCAAAGCCAGGTACATTTTGTCCCAGTCTGAACCGGATTTATCTAGGAAGATCTCGCCCTTTCTGTCTGGGCACGGATAACATCGCTAACCTCCCCTCTCTCTTCTACTTTCGACAGACTGCTGGGATGCCACAGACCACACATACTGAAGTCAGTGTATATGGAATTTTTTCTTTGTGGTCACATGTTTACAAAGTCTTGTGAAGATGCAAGGCTCTGATGCAAGAGTGATGTGTAGTTCTGCATGCTAGGACCCATTGTCTGTAAAACGAAAAGGTTACTTGTGCAAATCCAGTGGCAAGCAGAGTGATGCCACCGGTGGACCCTTCGGCAAGGCCCTTAACCCCAGTTGCTTAAAAGCACTGTGTTGTGACCCCCAAGCTTTCTCTCACTTTAACGTGTGTCTGTGTGTTTCATAGAGAGCAAAATGGGGTAGGCGAAGACCCCAATATCCCCACAGGAATGAATAAAGCATCACTATTGTATTCGGAATAGCGGTAGGCATACTGTCATTTGCTGGTGTTTCAAAGAGCCTGCCAGACCTGGTACGGACAGGACCTGTGGAATCGGGTCTCTGGGCACGGCCCATATACAGACCGCTCGAATTACACGGCAGCTGTACTCCCCAGTCAGGAAAATGACACCAGGAAAAGGAGCCCCGGCTGGAAGCAGGAATACAATGATAGCCCACTTTTGGGCAGACTGACTGCCATACAGGTGATGCCGAAACGTGTACCAGGATGGTACTGACCAGCACCTGCAGCCCAATCCCAGTACCAGCTGCTGAGACATACGACATTTTCCATCAAACCACTGTTTTCCCTTCCAGGTCCTTCTCCACAGGATGTCGCTGACGGATCCTTGGCTATTCCTGAATGCAGCAGACTGAAGGGTGGTTCAATCCGTCGGTTCCGGACCGTCTGACTCAGTCACCCATATTATCGCAGAGACAGAGTCTCTGTCCAGGGGCTGCCCCTTGACCCAGTTCTGTCAAATGGCTTCAGTCACAGGAGAAGGGACAAAAACAATAAAGCAGAAACTATATCAACAGTGACAGCCAAGGAAATCTGTACCACAACCTGCTTCAGGCAGCAGAGGCTTTATTCTCTCTCAGTGAAGGTTTTCAAAAGGCCCTAAGATAAATGAGAACACACTGAGGGCAGGCAGAGAAAACAGGACAAAATAAAGACTCTTGAACTCACTGTTTTCCCATCCAAAAACTTTTGCATGGCGAGCAGATCTGCATATTACTCATCTGCTTACTATTCTGCCCGTCATTTAGGAGAGTCTTTAGAAAGTGAACTCCTGGCCATAATCTGCTATCCTAAACCACAGGAAAGTCCATAGACAGGGTCCTAAACCCCGAACGATTCCACACACAGAGCAGGATAAGAAGGCGAACCTGGGAGCTAATAAAGACACTCTGGTTAAATTAAGGCAAATAAACTATACGCTAATTACAATTAACTCCGATGCTAAAATAAGTCAAGTTAGAATCTTGCTTTGCGCCAGGCTGACACTTTGGAAACATGTCAGAAATGCTGTGGTATGACCCAGGGGTGGAGATGCCAGTAGGATGGGGTGGGGAAATCAGCCAATCGCAGGCATCCCAGCATTTCCAGTGGTAAGTGTGCATCCTTGGTGCTGATACTCCCTGTCCTCCTCCTGGAAGAGCCATGGGCTATTTGTTTAGGCAAAAAGCGCTGTACCGAACATGGAAGACGGCACGTAGAACCTGATGCTGAAACTGAGCCAGACCCTGACGGCAGGACGCGACTTATGTTCCGTGGGGTGCCGTTCTCCATTTTAATGCAGAGTGCTCTTCCCGAGGATGGGGGGAGGGGGAAACGAGGACAGCAAAGTACACCCAAGAGGTCCTCTTCGCACGTTTCAAGTCACACCTTGTGCCCTCTGCATTTAACCCAATGAATAAAGACTCTACCATCCGGCGGCACCAAATCGTTGGTGCCTCTCTGCCGGCCGCCGGGCTCAGAGGGCTGGCAAGGTCAAACTCATCTTGAATACTTCTCAGGAGCTAATTTCACTACTCAGTTCAAGAAAACACACACAGCCCTTCTTCTTCTGGCAAAGTACAACCGGGTTAATTCAAACACATTCGGTTTCCATAGTGAATCTTTTGAACGGTAAGATTGTTAATGTGTGGATATTCTTGGAAACGAGCCTTTAAAAAATCACATTTAAAAAAAATTTAATTCCTTTGTTTTTTTTTTTTGCCTTTCCTTGGAACACCATATTTTATGGACATTCGAATATGTTTGCCCATGGAGCAAATATTCTGTTTCTTTGAATTTTATTTGAATTTATTTATGCCTGTGAGTCACATTGACAAATATTAAAGCGAAAGGCCAATCACAGAGAAGGCCTTTCATAGGTTTCCTGGCTGTATGTCATTGAAAATCGATACTTTCAATTGGATACTACACTGCAACCCTGCACAGGATAAGCAGAGGATAAGAAGGATGGATGGAAGGATGGATGGATATATCTACTGAAGCAACTCATGTTAATAATGTCACCGAAAGGTGACACAGCAGGATCGAGCCAAGATTCAAATCGACAATTTCTGGGTCCAGGTTCCAAGTCGTTGACGCACAATCCAAAACTGTCCTGAGATGACGTGTGGAAGCCTTGACCCAAATGCAAGGGACACGGACACTCGAGTGGGGAGGGGATAACTCGGGGGGGGGGTTATCAAGGGAATGAGAAAATCCTCTTAGGTATATACTTAAAAAGAAATGGCCTTGTACAACTCCAGTAGTATGCAATATTAGACTGTGTTACTGCTAGGAGAAGAATGATGGGCAGTAAGTAGACCATCACTACTGCTCTGGATCCTCAAACAGTCTTCGTAGAATTGTTGTTATGTGTTCAGCGATAAACTGCTTCTCACAGGCCATCACTGCATCCCCTACACCCAGCACTCCCCCCCACCCACCCCAGACACCTCGTACTACCAGCTAACACCTAACCTAAAGCCCAGCCGGTAACCAGCTAATCTAGTATACTAACACCCATATCTACTGGTAGAAAAGATGGGCCTGTTCGATCACGCCAGCTCAGCGCTAACCACGTCGTAAAGTGATTACAGTTATTTTCATAACGAAACTCTTTAGCTTCCAAAAAAAGGGGAAGCCAGTTTCACAAGCACAGCCATGTCAGTAACGCGAGTCAGCAGCCAATTACGGAGGTTGTGCCAAACAAGAAAAACGCTCATTTTCCAGCGAAGTGCCCCTTTTGATAGCTTTCTGTCAGAAATCTGTCTCACTTTCACTGTTTGGACATGAGATTCCCAGACCCTCTCACAGGACACAGCACCTACCTGGACACACGGCCAATGCAGTCATTGCGTCGATGTGCCAATACAGCTAACAGGTGGCTAACGGGACAGCTAACGAATGGTATAACAGAACAGTGAAAGGTTCAGCTCAGGGCATGGATAGTGGGACAGCAATCAGAATAGCAACAGTGCGGGTAACGGCATGACTAATCAGATGCTCAGCTAAAAGGACAGCTAACAGAACAACTAAGGGCATGGCTAATCAGACACCCAGCTGAAAGGACGGCTAACAGAACGGCTAACGGCATGGGTAATCAGATGCCCAGCTAAAAGGACAGCTAAAAGAACAACTAAGGGCATGGCTAATCAGACGTCCAGCTAAAAGGACGGCTAACAGAACAGCTAAGGGCATGGCTAATCAGACGTCCAGCTGAAAGGACGGCTAACAGCATGGCTAATCAGATGCCCAGCTAAAAGGACGGCTAACAGAACAGCTAAGGGCATGGCTAATCAGACGTCCAGCTAACAGGACGGCTAACAGAACAGCTAAGGGCATGGCTAATTAGATGTCCAGCTAACAGGACGGCTAACAGAACAGTTAAAAATACAGTTAAGGCTGGCTAACTTCACATGTAGGAAGATGAGCAAGGAAAGAAGGTGTCAGCCTCATAACGATTTCAGCCAAGTTCCCACATGACTCATCCAACCAGGACCCACGCAGCAACACACACCTAAACACCCACTTACACACCTATAACACGCCCATCCATCACCTATACACACGATCACACATATAAGGCACATGAAACCCACCACATACATACAGACAATCCCTATCCACAGAGAACCACCACGGCCACACAAAATCTCCAACATAATCCATGCTTACAGCTAACATATAAACCAGAAATCCCTCCTTTATATTAAATATCAAACCCCAGAACTTATTAACATATTCATCGTTTCTGTTACTTTCACCACTGGTCTGAAATTAGTTAAAAAATGCATGCCAAGCAAATACCTTTAACATGTTTATTATAAAGATTTATCAGACCTCGCATTTAAGTAACACTTGTAATACTTGTAACACACGACCCCATATTCGTATTGATGAAACTTAGTACACAACAAAAACATTGTTAAATTAACAGTTATCCAGCTTCATTTATACTTTATGAAATGATATACATCTAGATTTTTGGTATCTTCCTTGAAGGAACTTTTTTTATTCATCGTAGCAGATATTATGAAACTGCTGCCTCAAAGGTGGGGCTGTTTCCTTTGTGGTTCACCTAAAGTATGGTCAAGGTGCAGTCAAGAGCTGATATCTGACATGCTCAGCAGGTAACCATGGACAGGGCCATTGCCCCACCCCCTCTAACTGCCAGCCTATCACAGGCTGCATGTAAGAAAGAAAAAAGAAAAAATAAGCTAACACTGCATCATATCTACAGACAGACAGGAAAATGTGTCAGCGATACAGAATCTGCAATCCGGATTATCTGCAAACGTTTAGGCCTAAAAATTCATCTGTTCTTTGTATGGCTGACAGGGTTACCAGTCCGTTCTCCTCCACCTGATTAAGAATCCAACCATGGATTCCTTAGATACCATTTATTAAAAATTAACAAGAGTAAGGAGTGAGAATCTACTAGAGTCGGTAATCTGACTGCAGAGTGTCTAAAGGGGAGGTAGAAATAGAGATTTAGACCCTGAGATGCAAAGCTGGGGTTCGAAGAGTCAGAGACCATGAGACATGGCAGAGGGAACTCCCAGCCAGCCAGATTCTCCCTCTACGTCTCTCTCCATCTTCCTCTCTCGTTCTCTCCCTTGTTCACTCTGTGAGCCCACATCCCACATCAAAGCTTTACCACTTCTGCTCCGCAGAAAATGTGCCGGGCCTTTTTAACTGTACTTTGTTTCACCAGGTGAATTTTAAAATCCGAAGAGCGAGCGTTGGTTCGATGCGCCATCCGAAATGCGGTTTCCATTCCCCCTCATTCTGTTTCGGTTGGCATCCGCGCACGTTTGGTGCAGGCATTTTCGCGAGGCTAGAAAGGCCGGTATTAGGCAGAAGTTAAAACCACACGTTGGCATTTCCCCTCTTCGCCACGTGACAGAGTTAAAAATGAAAGCTTTGAAAGGAGACCTCTGGGGTGTATTTACATTCTAACAATGAGGTGGACTTCCTCAGTCCGTGAGGTATTCAGGCCATGAGAGGGACAGCGGCAGGCCAGACAAACAGCAACCCATCCAGAGAGAAGATCCATAGCACCAAAGCTAGGACTAACAGCAAAACAAGGAAGGGTTGGTTGAACATTCTCACCACTCTACCCTATTAAACCTACTGGATCTCTGAAAATTTCCTTTTGGGTTAAACGCTTTCTGGTCAAGTATTCTCATGCATCTAACATGTAAGAGCTTAACATGGGCCATCTCATGCTACGTCTGCTCAGAACATCCACAATCTTCATTCTCACATCCACTTCTCGCACATTTTCTGCAATAGACCATTTTAAAAATGAGTTTCCTCCCAGCAAATCAGGAAGAGATTTTTATGTTAGAGCAAACCTTTTCGGATTTTTGTTATTCTCGGGACTTTGATATGTGAGAGCACGGCTGTTTGCAGCAGTTCGGACAAGGTCTGAGGCAGCAAACGCACAATGACATACATGCCCGTCCACCACTCAGCCGCAATTTCAAATGTGAGCGCAGGGTGGATCCGGGATCCACCTACACGTCGCCTTACATGCAAAACTCAACGATCAAAAAATAAATAAATAAGAAAAACAACCACGACTACGTTGCGATTGGTGGTGTCTCTTTTTCTCGCTTGGGGAATCCTGCAGCTATCTGCACAGTGGCTGCTGTCTGTCCTGCCTGCTCGTCCGCCAGCTGCGTGACCCGGCAGCTGCTGCACCCTCCGCCCGGGGATTTCGTCAAAGCATTTGGAGTTGAATCCACACGGGCACAGTCATTGCGGGGATAGTCAGCCCCCACCCCCCGCCCCCCTTACCAACATGAAACTAACAGCTACAGTGCATACAAAGCCACCCACGGGGGATAACAGGGACATAATAGGTTCAAAGGGCCATAAGGAATTTCTGGACAGCGACCCACCCCTCCCTCCGGAAACCGGGTGCCGAAACGGGTCTATGGTGCGAATTAAAACACCACCGTACGCGTTTTATCATGTCAGGAAACATGTGCCCGGTTTGACCGGTTTAGGGAATATACTGGAAAGGATGGAAACACCAAAGACGTGGAGAAATCCCCCCCCCATATGCCGAGATCCGAAGCGGGGATCTCAGCGCGCCTCTCACGGGGTAGGAGCGGGGCTAGAGAGCCGCTAAATGCCCAATACATCTGGTCAGTTACAGCTGACAGCCATAGGCACGAAAAGAAAAAGGGTTTTAAACAATACGGCGGTCGACTGAAAGTTAAGCAGCCGAGCATTGCAGACAGTGCCGCTATTCGGCTGCTTATCCCCCCGCTAGCTGCGCAGGCGAGCTGCCCGTATCGGTGCCCCGCTCTCCCTTCACTCTCCCCGCACTTTCACTTTACCTGTAGGACGTCTGCTTCCGAAACACCAGACCCTTCAGCTTCTCCTCCACGGACTCGTCCGTGTCGTTAAAGCCTCCCGGAGGGTCCCCGCCGGCCATCGCTTCGTCCCTGCCGCGGTTCCGCTCGCTCGTCTCCCCGCCGGTGGCCCCTAGCGAGGCGGCTCTATTCCCATACGCCTGGGAGCCCCTCTCCTCCTGTGAAGGGCAAGGCTTGGCCAGGGGGTCCATGCTTTAGCAGTGGACCCCCTTCCTCCTGTGTGCCCCTTGCTTTCCCTCCCCAAGAAGCGGCAGCGACGGTGAAGCTGCTGCCGGCGGGGGACGGTAGCGGCGCGCCCGGGGCTGCTCTCGCCGGCCGCGCCGCACGGTCACATGCACAGCAGACCTGCCGGACAGACGGAGGCGGCCGACTGGAAACGGTAGCATAAGCCGTCGCGATGGTGGCGAGCCACAGCCACGGCGACAGGAGCATCCATCTCCGGCGCCGCCGCTACAAGGGCATTGTGGGATACTCCTACCCCAAGCGCAGCATCGGCGTGGATGAAGCGGGGCGCGCGGGGCTTCCTGACGCTCTGCGCGCGCACGTACTGCGCTCCGCACCGTGACCCAGTGCGATGCGGGCCGCCCCAAAGCTGCGCTACGCCGTCCTCTGCCGAGATTGCTCCGCGGGATTGCTGCGATCTCCAGACGGGGCTGCCTGCTTCTTCGCGGTGTGCCACGTATATCCGAGCACACCGACGGACCTCCAGAAGCACAATGCGTAAGAGTTACGCAGGTTATTAAGCATCGCCCATGGTGCTTAGAAGAGCACAACTGGCTTGCCGAGAGTTGTTTTCGAGGTTATTCTTAAAATATGCCTTAAATTGTAACCGGCATTATCGCATGTAATTTGCTCTCGATAATGTCTACCCCGTCTGTTCAACTGGATTGTGCAATAATTGTTTTATGTCAGATCATTCGTTCTGGGCGTGCATTCCTTTTTTGCCTTCCTCAAGTCAAGTGACACAACCGACCAACAGAAACGCACAGAAGGATCCGCCTCACATGCCAAATTAGACTATTATATCCTCAAGTCGAATGGACTCGCACAGACTCCAGTCGACCGATGTCATGAGTGAAGATTTCAACTGAAGAAATTTGACGTGTTCTATGGCAGCGTCTCTGAATTTCTGTACCTAGAGAACCCATTTCCGAAGCGAATTTAAAAGATTCCGAACTTAATCACTGGATTTTAGCGCATTGGAAAAAGAGACAAGGCAAAACCTGGTCTCCGGAAGCCAGGAGACATTCATTGAAATCGACAGAGCTCAGAGCAGGCCAGCGAGTGCTGGCTTGTCCTTGTCCCCGTGCATCACAGTTATAAACTATTAAAACCCTGTATTTGAATATATCCTCAGAGCTTTCAATGAGTTGCAAGAGCGATACCCCCAAACTGTTGAAGCCCACATTTATCTCCACCCTCATGCTAATGGACAGACAACACACTCATGCATAAAAAATTACATCACCACAAGAGGTGCTTTTACTAAGGAAAAATATTTATTTACGTCTGGAAAAAAAGAGGGAGGAAAAAAAGCCAGTGACAATTATATAGCAACAGGAGGCTTCTAAGGAACCACAAGCGAAATGGCCAGATCTCTGACAGGATCACTGTGTGCAGTCCCCAGATTCCAAACGCAGTTTGAGCATGTGCACCGCCAGGACAGGGCTCCGAAGGCACCAATTTCCATAAGCAAAATAAAATAAAATGCTACATTTACAAAAGAAATAAATAACGCATTAGGTAGGCAGTGCATGTCAATTCACAGCAGGATGCTTCCTGGGAGGGGGGGGGGGTTATACACTGTAGTGAGAAAACAGGGTTGACCGAAATTTGTTGCTACTGTTAGCAGGGAGAAATTGAACTTCCCATGGTGGGTGGGGCCGTTCATCATGCCATCATAACCCAAAGAAAGCCGCTAGACCGCCAAAGCAGAGAGATTCACGCTTCTGCTGGCCGGCGCACTATAACCGTTCCAGTGGCGAGATTCGCATGGGCTGATTTAGCGAATCACTAGTGGTCATCGCCACAAAGGGGTGAGCACATTAGCTAACTCACATGCGCACTTAAGAAGCATTCAAAACAAAATAAAGAACAAAAATGTGAAGAAATGGCACGTATCACACTTCGCTATCAATTTGGGAAAACAAGTTTTTTCTTGTTTTTTTTTGTTACCACCCATATAAGAATGAAACAGGCACGATAAAAGCTCGAAGTCCGGAAGGTGAAAAATCAGACCAGAGCCTTTCAGTACTTGTCTGTCATTCGATTGGATATTATAAATGAACCAGAACATCCACACGGTCAGGTGACTTTACCGTAAAACTGGCGTACAATAGCCACAGTCACCATACACCCAAAAAATACTAAGACTGCGTGGAGGACCAGTGAAAATGAGCATCTTTATACTACTCTTCAAAAAAAAAAAAAAAAAGCTTTGCACTGGTCCACTTGTGATATTCAATAAGAGATCCAGTGCGTATGAAGTCTGTATATATTCCTTTGGAGGGGAGGGGTCTTTGGTGTCATCTACAACCCTTGTAGAACAAAAGCATACAGAATTAAACACAGTATGTGGGATTCAAGCCCGCTGACTTTCAGGAAGAGCAGCAGTCCTTCTCTCATGGATTGGGGTGGCTTCCATCGAATGCTCCGCAAATCAGAAAGGGCGGAATCTGCCCTCGTCGAGATCGCTCTCCAAGAGTCAGGGTGGAGTCCTCAATACACCAAGCAGGGTAGACGTTTAGTATAACTACCCTTTGAATTAAAAAGGTTCCCTCCCTCCTCAAAATGGGAGAAGAGTGGAAAAAATATTATATGCATATATACTAAAAACAGAAGAGAACTAAGCAGTTATACAGGCTACCGTCTAGTATTGGAATAAAATACACATAAAGAGTAGCTACGTATGTAGAGCGTGATTCATAGAGAATGTATAAATAAGGTGAGTTGTAAGCGTCTGGTACTGCAGTGGGTGTGGTTTGGGGGGGGGGGGGGCCGATGGGCCGCAGGACGTCTAATTCACTGTCCGATCCCGCGGTATGACGTTGGTGCTGCTGTTC
>JAODLD010000069.1:24883935-24908469 GCA_026781065.1 Mormyrops boulengeri | reverse complement strand
CCCCCCACCCCCCCCCGCCCCCCCCCCCCGCCCCTCGCCACCTTTTTTAAACGCTTGTGTTGTTCCCGCCCCTGGCCCGGCGGTGGGGGGGGTGGGGGGGGGGGGGGGGCAGATGGACCTCAGGACGTCTCATTCACTGTCCTCTCCAGCTGTATGACTTTGGTGCTGCTGTTCTCCCGCCGCTCCAGCGACCTGTGGGCAGATGGACACAGCTCGTTTCACACCCCTGAGTACAGGAAGCAGCCAGGTAGCACGGTCACCTTCTCATTCTGAGACTTCCCTACCCTCTGAAAGTCTTTCTGCACACCATTCATAATTATCATAGGCCTCACTTAGGCACTAGTTATTCATTACTCTAACTTTTAAGTCTGCAAAAAAAAAAAAAAAAAAAAACATTAAATGCTGCCTCTGGGTAATATCCGCCACACAGGGCTGTGCGAAATCAATAATCATGTCTCCTTATCACACAAAGGTCCTTCTTTATACAGTTGTTCTGCTTGGTCGTGTTGGCCAATGGTGTGCACTGGCTCCTCACCTATGCGGGTGCAGGTCTATGAGGATTGGCTCCTGGCCATGTGTGTCATTGCTGTGGACGAATGGGTCCAGGGGGCGGAGCTCCGCTCTGTGCCTCTCCGCCTCGTCCACCTGCTGCTGTTGCTTCTGCTGGGCCCGCCAGCTTGCCATAATATCCATCTGTCTGTCCCAGTGCTCGGGGTAGTCCCCCGCTAACCCAGAGGGGGCCTCGTCCAGGGCGCTGTGCTCCTCATAGCCCAGGAGGTTTCTGGATTTTACTGTGGGTAGAGATGGTGATCCAAGTCATCACGCCACCTAGCAATGCTTTCGACCCAGAGCTACATTGACAAAATGCGTTCTTTGTCCTGACCACCCCTGATTAGCCCCTGTGTGTGTCACGGCCCACAGAGACCCCGACTGCACGGCACACGCCTCGGGAGGCAGCGCAGCGGTAAACGGGGTCTACCTGGAGGCCTTCCGATCGCCGCGACGATAATCACACAAAATGACAGATAATGACTTTTGAGAGCAAACACTCCAGCACCCGTCGGTAGTTAATTGCAAGCCTATTCATTTATTTATGAGCTAGAAGCTGTCCTCTTCACCACCATCGCTAAAGCGATTTCAGGAGAGGGAGGGAATAAAAATGCAGAGGCAGGGGTGCTGTGATGTATTCATACACGCTCCCCATACTGAATGCTTGCTCAGAAGCTGCCATCCCCCTCTTACTTATAGGTGGAAATGATGAAAAAGGAAGAAAAAAAAAAAAACACAAGTCAGATAGCCTTGCTGACACCGTCCCAGCCAGGGTTTTGAGGGGGGAGGGACGGTAGGCCTCAACCCTGTCCTCAGGGGAAGGTGAAGGACAAAAGCACGTCAGAAGCCTGGTTAGGGGTGCTGCATGGTTGTGTTACTGTTTCGTCCCAGATGTTTGGGGGGGATCGGTAGTCAGGACAATGGAGAATGTCTGCATACCGAAACTACGTGGCTAGGGGGAATGAGACCGAAAGGTATCGCTTACAGAAGAGGTCCGGTTTCGGCACAGCAGACAAGTCAGGGTCGCTCCTTTTAATGAGCAGCCGCCCCCGACGGAAACCATGCAAAGTGATTCCGCGCCTATTCAAATCCGAGCGCTAACCTCTGAACGACGCGGCGGTGGGCATCCGAGGCCCGGCTCTCTCCCACGCCCCGACTCGAGGGCTTTAAAGCACTTCATTTGCATAATAAGTAGCTATTGTCTCATTAAAGTGGTTAACACAACACAGAGGTGATAATCAATTAAACAATCAATCACTTAGTTCCCACACCGGAAGCGTCCGTCCTGTTGCATGCCATCGCCTGACATTTTTACAAACAGATGGAGCTCGATTGCCAGCCTGTGGTCTGTTTCTCTGAATATGAGCATAAATGGGTTCAAAAAACAAGGAAAAAGGATTTTCCGAGTGCAGTGTTTGTTTCCCTGTATCCTGTCCCCCTCCTCCCCCACCCTTCAGGTCTCTCACCTGTGGCTGTGTAGGACTCCTGTATGCTGAGGTCTCTGGACAGGCCCGTGCTGGTAATGGTGGAGCAGGGAGCTAGGCCCTGATAGAAGCTGCCCAGGAAGACGGCAAAACAGAGGACCAACACCTGCACCAGACAGGGCGGTAAGACGGCGAAGCCAGATCAGCACTCACTCACCTCAGGACACCTTATCCTTGTGTAACCTAACAGATGCACACAACAAAGTTCTCTCTCTCTCGTGAGATCTTCAAATCGAGACAAGTCTGCACACCCATTTGCACGTATGTAACAGTTTTATTACCTTGTAAATAGTCTGTAGGGTTTGCAAACTACTCCAACGCTTTTGATTTAGCTAATTTTAGGTTTATAATGGAATAATACAGATTTGCTGTGAGATTTCTTGCGTGAGCGTGAGAGTCAGAAAGCACGAGTGTCACACTGTATGCGTGAGAGTTGGCGACCCTGCACACACAGAGACACACTAGTGTATTCTACATGCTGCACCCAGATGATACAAAGAAATCATGTAAAAAGTCTTTCTCCCTCTCTCCTCTACGAGGACAGAAAACTATCAAAAAACTGGCATGTTTTGCTCCTATTTTTAAAAAATTCCTTAGTCACTGAGGAGAGTCGACTTGATTCTTCTTGCTTGCTGTATTCGCTCTGCTGTGCATCTGTCATCTGCCTGGTACTCACCATAAGGCAGGTGGACGTCTGCGTGCCCGTCACCCTGCAGGAGCGGGGGACCTTCCCGGCCACCACAGCCTGCAGGGAGTGCAGCTGCTGCAGCAGAGACCTGTGGGTGGGGGGGGAGCACTTTCAGAGCAGGAGTCTGCATGTTCAGTCACAGTGCACACACAGCCAGTCACCCAACAGGAATTCCATGCTGTCATTACACGCCGCCTGTGCAAAGATGGCCGCAGTCTGCTGCACACTCTGTTCTCTGCCACGCTGTCCCTCTCGCTCGCTAACAGACACATCACCTACCGATCCACTCCGTGGGCGTATGACAAAGCCTCCCTACCATCAATCTGCGGATGCCTCAAGATTATGTCAGTAGGGTCTAAGTGCAAATCTTTCCATGTGGACCAGCACGGTTAAGGTTCAGAACCCTGGAACAGCTACTGCTGTTCATTTAATAAATTTACCCATAAAGATTAAGATGCACTTTATTGATCCAAGGGAGAAATTCTGGTGCATACAGCAGCAAGAAAATTGTGCACAGGCGAACGTACATATGGTGCCAAGCAGACCCGGTGCTAAGAGGTAAACGTAGTACAAACAAAATGTAATGAGTACACAATACAAAAAATATAATATCCTGAAAACTAAATACTTAGAGATAAGAATAATTAAACTAGAGATGATATATGTGCAATTACTGATAAGATAACAGCAGACTTTTACTGAGCGACGCTTCTGGATGTGTTATTGCTGAGAGTGGGGGTGGTACACGCAGTCGCGATGGTTGTTCAGCTGCTTCACCTAAAAACGACTGACTGACCGCATAAAAGTGTGGATATCCAGGGTGTGCGTCAGATAAACAAGGAGTTGATTACCAAATACTTTTGGAGGAATAAATAAATATAATGAAACACTGTTTTAAGTAAAATATTCCTGAGACATGGAGTGCCTGTACTTAATGGCCACTCTAGTGAAAGCGTCAGCTGAAAGACGACGGTTCCCTGGCCACGCGCTCCCACGCCCTTCCGCAGAGCGCGCTCACTCGCATCCTTACGCCTTCTCACTCGCGCCGCCCTCCCACTTCACAAGTAGCTACGGCACGGCCGTGGTGCCGCGCTCCGCTTTAAGGCCCTCGCCAAATTCCAGCTGTCACCGCAGGCGGGCATCGCAGAACAGCCACGCGCGGGGCACAAACACCGCATTAGTCACGGCGCCAACGAGGAGACGCAGTCCAGTCACGAATAAACACGCAAGTGTCTGTTTAGATCCAGGTTCGCCCCGTGTTTACTCACTTGTTGGTGCACTCAAGAGTCTCCACTTTGCGGCGCAGCTCGCTGTTCTCGTTGGAGCATGTCTCCACCCTGTGGACATGAGCAGAATTGCAGCGTAAAAAAAAAAAAAAACAAGGCTAACAGATGGTGACACAGCAGCAACTGGCCACAATGAGGAAGCTGTTATTGACTACAATAAGCTTACAACGAACGCAGTGAAGTGGATTCCTGCATATTCACATGCGATATCAACATACTTCTTCTCCAGCGCGTCCATGTACTCCTTCTTCTTGCGTCTGCTTTCCTGGGCAGAGATCTAACAGGGACAATTTTGCAGGTTAAACATAAAGCTATCAGTTCCAGCACAGCGTGTTTCGGGGCTCTGGCGGGTCGGGCCCAGGGCCGACCTTGTTCTTGATCTTCCTGCGGATCTTCTTGAGGGCTTTCTCCTCGGCTTTGGACAAGGGGAGCTTGGTGGGCACAGGGTAGCCCTCCGCGACCAAGGTCCGCCTCTCCTCCTCCGTTAGCATGAGGGGTCCCGATCCCTGCAGCTTCTATGGGGGGGAGGAGTATGCAGAGTTTAACCACCAGACTGTATGGATGATACAGCTAGTAAAAAAAAATTTAGAGTAGCTGAAATCCACAAGAGAGCCTGTTAGTCAGAGTATTTAACAGCAAGAAAAAAAACAAGTGCTACTCACATGAGGGGCTGTCAGCAAGGGTGAGTTGGACAGAGACGAAGAGGTGCGAGGTGCCACCTTCAGGGCTGCCGGGGGCTGCGCCTGAGTGGGGCTGGCAGAGGCGCAAGGGCGCACGGGGCTGAGGCTGCCCTCAGAGTCACTGCCATGGGAACTGGGGGGCGTGGGGGGCAGCTGGAGAGACTCCAGGCCTGGGGGAGAGGAGAGTGGTCTTTTTGAACCCACATGCTAGAAGAGTGAGCCTGTACTCCACTTCACTACGTGTCTTCCTTCTAAAAGGGCCATGAAACATCACGATGCCTGAGTCTCACCTTTGGGGGACAGGTTGAGAAACTGGTCCACCTCATGAGGCTCCAGCTTGATCTTGGGGTTCAGATTTTCACCATCCTCCTTGACCTGTCATTAAAGATGAAAAAACATCTACAAAAAACCACCAGAGTACATTTAGCCCAGGCGGATTAAGTGCTGTTTACGGCGCACTGCGGCATTTTTATCAACATGTTGCCAGCTGGCCCCGCCCCTCAGCGATAATCACCTTGACTTGCGCGGGCTGGGAGAGTGCCACCGTCAGGGCGAGAGTCGGGGAGTCGGCGGGGCCCTCAGGGGCCAGGCCGAGGGACAGCGCGGGCAGCAGCACCGGCGCCTCCTCCAGGAGCGGCTCCATCTTCAGGCCCTTGTCCTCGGTCTCCATGGGCCACTCGTCACTCTCAGAGTCTCCTGGGAAACAGGGGAAAATGAGAGTCACACAGAGTCAGCTTTGTTTTTCACTAATTCTGACTCATGCGAATCCACTGAAACTCGGAATCGAGATCCAACTTAACACTACTGCTTGAAAGACTGTTTTGTCCTTAGGTGACTAATTCATCCTGAGGAAAAACCGACTAAAAAGCGAGGGGGGGGGGGGGGTAGGTTAGGAGAGAGTGATTATACTTTGACTGCAAGACAAAATAAACGAACAGTTTGAGAGCACTCATATCGACAAAGGGTGGGGCTGTTTACCGCGGCACTCCCAGCGGTTCATGAGTTGAGCGGGTCCCTGAACGGAGCATCACCTGAGGACAAGCAGGCCTGCTCTCACACACGGACAGCCCAGGCCTCAGTGAGTGGCCCGTTAAGGTCTGAAATGCTAACTCTCTTGCGTGTGGCCAGAAAGTCATTTTCTGGTTGTGATGTACAGCTGGAAGGTTAATCCTGAGAAGAGCAGATTCAGCTGTGCAGCGTGTGCCAAGGTGCTGCGGCGTGTCCTCACCCATGTGGACACTGATGAACACACCCTCCCACACGCACCACGCCATTCTGTGCCACTAATGGTGAGCTTGTCACCCCTCCCCAAGCCAGATCACAGCACCCCCATCTGCTGGGGGCAGGCAGCTCGAAAAGGCCACCTGGCTTTCAGCCCGTGTCATTTCATTACAATGGGCAGCTTGTCACTCAGAGGGGTGACTGTCACAAGTTCATCAGCCATTTTTTGTGCAAACCTACAGGTGCCGTCACACCTGCCATACCTGATGTCATCATTAAGCGAGAATGAAGCCCACCCACCCCCAGTGACACGTCCCCCTGCTCCTCAGGCACCGACTCGCCTTGTCTCACCCCACCTACCTTTGTCTCTCTTTAACCGCCAGTATTTTGTTTATAAAAATAACAGTTGGTTTAATTGTTACTCCAGGGCGAATTAAGAAAATAGAAAGTGTGAGAAACAGCACGACACCATTGACACCACAGCACAGTGCAGGTAGTACCAGCAGGAGGGTTAGCAATGTGCTACATGTATATTTTTTTAAATGTACATGTTCCTTTCAGGAGGGATACTTCTCATACTTTTGAGTAAATAAAAAATACTTCCATTCTGCTATTCAACCATTTTCTCACCACTACATCTCCAAAACGTAAGCCATGGTGTCTCACACATCTCTCCAGTCAAACATCGCCAGCCATGCTCTCAGAGATGCAGGAAGAAACAGACAAGGTAGAACATCCCCGGCCACATGTTAAGTCAGTGTTTTCACTGTCTAGTGTGTTTGAAAACCGCGAAAATCACGAGTGTCTTTTCCCACACTGTTCCCAGGGTGACACATCTGTATCCAGTATATTGCGACTTACAAGGGTTGGACAAAGAAAGCGAAATGCTGCTGGCACCACTGAAACGTTCGTTTGGCATTGGCCCGAATGTGCAAAGGTTTGGCTACGGCAGCCCGACCATGAACGCTAGCCCCGTGGAACTTCGTGTTTTGATGGAAACAGGCGAGCTGTGGTGCATATTAAATTCTAATTTATGTTTTTTTGGATATGATCTGGGTCAGTACACAGACATCCGCCGCAGTCACTCCTTCTGGATGTGGTCCGTCCTTCGTGGTGGCATGCCGACGTTACCCTGGATACCGTGGCTCTCACCACAAAGACTTGCTGTCCTGGTCACAGATGCGCCAGTGAGATTCACCCTTCACATTCTGCTCTTACTGATGGAATGTGCAATCAGTGAAGACTGGCTGTATATATATATATATATAGATGTGAAACCTCAAACGCTATATCGGCCAGTGGTTCAGTTTCATTGTCCAACCCCTATAAGGGCTTAATATGCACAATATCCTACCTTATAATTTGATCTTCAGTAGGTTAGAGCACACAAAATACACATCAAACAGAAGGGCCCTTCCTACTAGTATTTTTGTATTTTTAATGTATTCTGTTACAAATCTTACGTTTAATGTAATAATGTTCTTTGTTGTATTGTGATGACCCTATGGGGTAGCCCTTTAACGTGATGGGGATACCGGTGGGGTATACACTGGTACACAGTTGTGCGGCCAGTTGCCAGGTGTACAACACTGCCGTTAGCAGGGAAATTTCTGTTTATGCAGAGCTGGTGTGGGTTATGGCTGACAGCAGTCCTTTGTAAACACTTCCTTTGTTAAAGCACCGTTCTGTTTGCAAACCCGTGTAATCTGCTCCTTATCTCAAGATTGCTGCAGTATTTTATTGACTGAATTAATATTTTCTGTACTGTAAATGTGTGGATTTGTTTCCATCCATTACCTCTTGATTTGAGTAGGGCTGTCACTATCAATTATATCAATCAAGTAATCTACAGATGAATTTGACGATTCATCGAGTACTCGTTTCTATACAATATATCCATCACATCTGGTGCAAGGCAGGAACCAACTACACATGGCAGGGTGCACGCTCAGTCACACATACAATCAATTTTAGCACTCCAGTTTAAGTTTAATGTTTTTGGACCGTATAAGGACATCGGCTGATCCGCTGAAAAGGCGCGCGCGCACACGCACACACACAAAGCGGCGGTGGCATTAACATTGCTGCCCACCGCACCAAGCTTGCATGATGCCCGATGTTAATACCGACGTGACATTTCATGCACATGCAATCGTCACGTTGCAAAGGCCGCAACAGACTGCTGGGTTCAAACTATCAATAAGTCGCAATAAAACATTTTTAACTTTGTCACAGGAAACTAAACTTAGCAAGCTTTGCAATTTTAATGATGGTTGCTTTTCAGTATCATCCAGTATAGGTTTAAAGAAAAAAGAAAAAAAGTCTACCGTCGCTGCTTTTGCATGTGATCTCTGAGACAATCATAATCATGCCCTTGCCGTTGGACTGATTCATAGACTGCATAGCGCGTTTGAGAGAAATTAATGACAGAAGAGGAGAAACGCGAACAAGAACCGGTCACAAAAAGACATTTGTATTCCGCTGTATGGAAATATCTTGTATTCCACAGGGACAATATTGAGCAAGAGCAAGTGATTTGTCAGCACTGCTTTGTGTCTGTTGGCACAAGTAACGGCCTTACCACCAACTTATTTGCCAGATGTTGGTAGATAGCGCAAGATCTATTTGGCAATACAGTTAATTTTCAGCTCCTAAACAGTGCAATATTTTTCTAGTATCATTCAGTCCTATTCACAACACACAATATGTTAGCAAAAAATTATTAATATCAATTGGTTATTATGTACCATATTATGTAATGCAGCAGAGTGATAGGGCTAACCGTTTTAGTAGTACTTATTTTGAAACAAAGTAATCACAATGAGCTAAATAATTTAAGCCAGAGTGATGACAGAGGCAGGCTAGGCTACTTCGAGAGGCTAAAACTCGCATTCTTGGGTGAGTCCGTCAAACCTGAATGTCTTCTTTTAACGTGTATTTGCATTGCAATCGTGCTGTTCTTCATTCCCCGATATTGCCGAGTAATCGAGAAAGAACATTTAAAATCAAAGCTTTTTGATAACTGAGTAATCGAGTTTAATCGAATAATCGTGACAGCTCTCGATTTGAGGTGGGCTTTATTGTTCATTACATGTGTTTAAATACAGGCCTTAAAATCTTTGTCTCGGTTATTTTCATTATGCAGTCTCAATCATTCTGGACAGTATTGTTAGTTTAGACATTGTAACTCGTTACTTGAGTATTTTTACTTGATACTTACTGAAGCAGTTATTTTAATGAATACTTATATTTGAGTAATAATGTTTTTACAGTGACAGTACTTTTACTTGAGGAAAGGCTTTGGCTACTCTGCCCACAAGGCCTTCCTCAAATCACATTCCTCCTTTTAACCACCAATCACCACACAGAATTTTGTTCTGCAAAATAAATCCCGCCTTCAGTCCATCACCCACTCCACTAGCTGCCTCTTTTCCCTAATTGAACTGCTTTGCTCCCTTCCTCACCCTCTGGCCCCCTTTGGACTCACCCGCATCGCTTCCCTGGCTGGGCAGGTGAGACAGCGGTGACTGGGGGCGCGAGTCCCCGCTGAGCGAATAGCTGTGCTCTGCCTGGATGTGGGGGGGTGCAGGGGATGCGGGAGACAGCTCCTCCTCCGCATCTGTGCCCTCACCCCGGCCGGACAGGAAGGGGTCGCTCAGCAGCTGGCCCAGCAAAGCCTCCTGGGATATGTCATCCAGCAGCTCTGTGAAGTGCTGCAATCAGACAGAAAGGAAAAAATGAGCATCAAAACGCAATGCAGTCTGCCACCAGTAGGTGGTGTAGTGGTACAGGAACTAAAATGCTAAACAACTATAACAGCTTCAGTTTTCATTAGGGATTCTGCTGCTGTACCCTATATATAAACAGAAAGGACTTTAATGATCCCAGTATGAGAAATGGGTAGTTTCAATGGCTGCTTTGTACATCACCCATCCATCCATTTTCTATACCCACATTCTATGGGCAGGGAATAACCTAGGATTGGGCACCATCCCATCGCAGGGCACACAAACATTGATACATACCAACAATTCTAAACTCCAATTCACCTTAACATGTTTTTGGACCGTAGGAGGACAGCAGAGAACCCAGAGGAAACCTCATGACGACACAGGCAGAACATACAAACTCCACACACACTAGCACATACTGACAGAGGCTTGAACCCTAATCTCCAAAAACATATCTAACCCCCCCACAGAGAGGCAGACGAACACAGGGCTACTAATTCCATCAGACCCCTGTCTGGAGCCAGCCTACAAAGTCTGCTAGGCACAAGACCCAACACGCTGGGCCATGCCTACCTTTGCAGCATTCCAGGGCTTTCCCCCCTCCCCCCCAACCATCTAACAGCCTCAGCATGCACCCCCCCATACTCCTACCCCCACCAACACCACCCTCCATCTGCTCATGCAGTAATCCTCTCCATACCTACATAAATCAGATCTCAGCACGGCCATGCCCCCCAGCCACAGGGCAACCCAGCAGTTACCCTTCACTCCAGTGATCATTCACTCCAGTCCCCTTTCCACCCAATCAGAGCCTAGCAGGGCATCCCATGACCTTCACAGTGAAAATTTTCCACCTGGGGGTGCTGTACCGATAATGGAAGACCAGGCTTCCGAACCATCAACGTCACAAGACCGGAAACAAGGCCAAATCAAGAGCGATCACTCAAGTCCTAAGGTGCGATGTTCAGGTCTTTAACATCTCGTCTTAATTATCATTCATTAGCTGATTAAGAGGCAAACCTGCATCCTTCCGGGCTGGAGACAGCACACAGGAACCGCAGCTGGGCTGAGGGGGCTATGGAGGGGAAGGAAGTGTGGCCTTAAAGCCCAGAGTCACGCTGCACTCGCCCACTGGGCGTTTATTACAGACTGAGAATAAACCTCTCTGTAAATCACAGGGAACGCAGAAAGTCTCACTCGACACACCCTGACCATGGAAGCCGCTTCTCTTTTAGGGGGGGTGGGGGAGGATTTCACTTTGTACTAATATCTTAAAGTGACAGGCGACGATGGCTGAGAACTTTGCTAGCACCCCTCCTCCAACGCAGCTCAGCCTGCTCCCCCAATCTGAAAGCTTTTCCCAGAAGACTTGAAGCACCCCAGGGCGAAAGGCACCGAGGCCCTTTAGGACTCAGCAGAGTCCAACACAAGGGGGATTCCTTTAAGCAATAGGAAGGTGTCCTTCTATGACCTGGGCTGTCAGGGACAAGACTGCCCTGCCAGCTGCTGGCCTGCGGAGGCGCCGTTCCCAGAACCCCCAGCTGCGTTTGGACAGGGAGGAGGGTTTGTGTACCAGGTCGTTCCCGGCAGACTGGGCAGGCCTCAGGTCAGGAAGACCTTGGACCAAAACCATGCCCTCGAAAAAGTTCACCAGGATAACTCAAGGAGAGTTCGCAGAGCTTGGGAAACATTTCTAAGCCGATTTGGGGGGGGAAAAAAAACTGCATGTAAAAAGTAAGAGTTTCCATTTAAATGCTATACAAGGCAGGGGGCCGGCAGAGCCCTGAGGGTGAGGGAGGGGGGCATTGTGGGAGAAGGCAGAGCGCGAGCCAAAGGGGAGGGAGATTAGCGAATGTGAGGGAGCGAGCGCATGAGTCAGCAGAGGGGCAGGGCTTTCGGGGGGCGTGTGGACATGTGGTTTTAATCACCCGCCTGCAAGGCAGCTCTATGGTGGGGGGGCAAGACACAGACTGTGCCACTTCCTTCTGGAAAATTCCATCCTCTTGAGGGGCAGTTACTCTGCCTCGCGTGGTGGGTCTGGTCCCCAGCCTCAGACCCCAAGGGCGTCGCCAGGATCAGAGGGCATCTGAGGCCTCACAGAAACCACATGGGGGACGCAGCAATTAAAATTTGCTGAGCAAGGGGGCTAAATGATTTATGATACTTGCATCAAATGATTTCATAGGATACATTTACATTTATAATATTCGCTTGTCCGCCGTCACATCCGATCACGGCGACCTCTTACTGACTGCCGAATACGCGCGTCAGCGGTGGCTGGGCAGCAGCCTCTTCCCTCGCCGTGTCCGTGTATGGCCTGCGGGGGAGCTCCGTCGCCATGGAGACCCCCTGCAGCAGACGCCCGACGAACAGCGGGGGCTTCCTGCCGTCAGCCGTAAACGCGGGTAGACCACGATGCCGCATGAGATCCCGCTCGCAGCGGGCACAGATCTCTTTAAAGAACTAACCAGAAAAGTGAAATTTGGTTCGATTATAACCAGCCAGGAGGAGGGGAACCTCCACAACTCCTAGGTCTGGAAGGCCCAGCGCCAAGAACGATGCTATATAAATAATATGAATAGCGGTACACGCATGAGAGCACAGTAATAAACAAACCACTTAAACAACACGGCTGACAGAGGGGCGCTGAATGAGAGTGAAGCAGGATATGCAGAGAGGCCCAATCACGGATAAACAAGGGCCGGTTAAGCAGTTCCGGGACCACACAGCCCACCGTATGCATGAGCGCCACCCACGGGAGTGCGTTCTCATCACAGTGTCACAGTCGGCGTGATCTGGATGCCACACTTCTCCGGTTTGAATGATGGCTGGACAGGACTAAAATGGCCCTTTGTGTCTGGGAAGTGGGGGTGGGGGCACAAGGTGGAGGGCGGTTCTGTAACCCGACACCCCCCTCCCCCCGCCCCGAGCTGAGATATTTTACAGCTGGAGCTGCAGTATCGAGGGACCTGGAGGAATTTCAATGGAGGCCTGTAATTTCACATCCGTCCCCACCCCTGATGGATGGTGTGTTGGCCTGATGGTGTGAAGGGGGGGAGGGGGCGGGTCTGCAAAAGGGAAAGAGATCAGGGCTAGTGGGACTGCTGTATCTTCTAACTGGCAAATAACCACAACACCAGGAAAACAGATGTGTCCAGGAAGACAGGAACTCTGAGGTTTAAGCAAACAAGCAAACGCACACCCACACACACAAACACAAACACATTGAGCTCATCGTTGGATTCTGTATTCCCCCCTCCACTGGGTCCCTGAGTCATCCGTGTCTGCCACAGTCTCTGGGGCACCTCTGGGAGGCTCCTCCCAACCCCACTGAAGGGACTGGATCAGACTGGGACTCAGAGTGGGGCAAGCGCCCAGCACAGATGGCGTGCCTTGGACTACATCCACTAGAAGGTGTCATGGCTTCGGGATGGGAATCGTCCCGGCCTTTGCTCCCATTACATCACCGGCAGGCCAACTCAGTTTTGTTCTTTAACCTGATCTTTGCTGGCCATGCAGCAGAGCAGCCCTCCAGCCCCAGGATGACCTGAGCGCCGAAACAACCTAGTGATGGGGGTGTGAAGAATGGTGCTGAGGCTCACCTGACATCATAAGCATAAAACCCTCAAACCTGCCCATCTGCTAAAGCAGCAGCCAGTTGCCCTATCCAAAGGACCATTATGCTGTGCGGGTTGCAATGGGACTACATGGCTGTGTGCTGGGAAAACTACCATGTACTGTCCGTACCATGGGTACTTCTCACCAGAGTCCAGTTTGCATTCTATAGGGAGCTTTAATGACAAACCACAAAAAAGACACCGCGACGCAGAACACAGGGACACACAGATCCCACACACCACAGGTATGGCCCTCTAAAGACGTCCAAGAGTCATTAGACTCACTCTAATGCCTAAACTGCAGGAGCAATCCCAGAATCCACCACTCTCCAAAGAGATAAGAAAGACAGGGCTTCTGCTGGCTCTAACACTATCCCACAGCCATGTGGCTGTTTGCTTTTTTCCCTCCATCTACACCCCAACCTCCATCTTTGCTTCTGGATCCATCCAGGTTGAACTGGACACACTGAAGTGGCAGGCTGATCACATGATCTGTAAAAGTCAACAGAGCACAGCAACACTCCATTACAAAGGCCCAGGAGACACAGATAACCCAAAAGACAGAATGCAGAGAATAAAGGTGCTGCAGGGTTGGTCTCCTCCTATTTTTAGAGGGCCGTGTGTGCTTGTGTGTGCGTTTGTGGTTTAAAGCGGAGAGACATAAGGGCGGCCTGGCCCCCACAGGATTAGGGGGAAGCCAGAAAAGAAAAGGGGCGACTCCTGGGAAAGAGGGCTGACAACTATGACCAAGACAAAACACGGCTATATTTACGAAAAAAGAAAAGAAAAAAAAAAACTACAAAAGAAGCTTTTATCTCAGAGCTTGAGCAGCAGTGCTCACCTTCCAGACCGAAGCTCTGAGAAGCCGATGATAGTGAGGAATCCAGCTACCCGATCATGTCATGGCTCACTACCCACTTCACACACACACACACACACACACACACACACCCCAGCAGAGTGCCGGACGACCCAGCAGCAGGCATCTGCAGGGTCTACATTTCCTGGGTCCTGACCAATGGGCTTTAAATCAATCCCACAGCTTTCCAGGTAGCAGGGAACTTTCCAGACAACCGGACACAAAGGGACAAGTTCTGGCCATTCCTCAAGAACTGTCCGTTATCGGGGAGAGCTTCTGCGGTTCCACAGAACCACTCATTCCCCTCCTCGGATGGCAGTCCCATATTGTGGGGACCGCCCCCACACCTGGACTGGGGGGTTCCACATGGCTGAGATAACAGAAATCGCAGCTCACCCACACACAGTCTGCTTTGAGCCGCTACCAGAATCCCCCACAACCACATCCCTCCGTAAATCATCCCGGAGACCAGGAAGGGCACGCCAGACGCCTAGTCCACCCAGAAAGAGTCTCAGTGAAGCGTTGAGACCCAGAGAGGCCAGTGGACTCTTTCGGAGAGATACACGCACAGAGAAACAGCATTTGAGAGGCAGATGTGCCACAGGAAGGCAGGAAGGTCATGACATACCTCAGCAGATAGCAGCTGTTATCATGAAGGGTTCAATCAACTGAAGGACTGACGTGGGGGGGGGGGAGGCAGAGAGATATACTGGCAGGTATGTGTGACTCTCCTCATATCCTCTCAAGCTGCAGCGCACAGATGCGCCTTTCAGCCCCAATGGAGATCAAGGACCGGGGAGAGGAGAGCCCCACGCCTGCTAACACTACGCACCCCCCCCTAGGGCGACGAACAGGCCTTGGTCCTGTACGCAAGCCCCAGAGGGAGAAGAAAGCCAGCTTTGTTTCAGGGTTGTGCCTCAGACACTCCACCCAGATGCAGAGGCTCAGACTGAGACAGACCCTGGCAGGCTGCAGGCCCAAGGGAAGAGTAACATGAATACACTCATACAGCCAAGAGCATGACCCCTATGGATATGGATTCTCGTTACAGCATAATATACTGTATGGCCTCATTATATGGCATCTTAATTATGCCCAAGATTGATACTCCCACTGGCCACACCCATTGCCACCCCCCACAGTGAACCAACCCTGATGTTACAGAACCATTCATTATGGACCTCCCCCCACCCCCGTCCGTCTGTTTCCATGACCGCACCATGCAAAGAAATGAAACAGCGATAAATATCCTGTGAGTAAAGGACGATATTTGAAGGACGCGGATAACAACGTCATGCTGACCAACCCACCTGCGCTGCCTACCTCTCTAAAGCAGTCCTGCAGCTGACTCCGCCCACATTCTTGCAGTTTCCGAAACGCCTCTGGAGACCGGACTGATCCGGCGACAGCGCCATCGAACACGAGACTCTCCACACAGTAATGAATCACTCACTACACACTCAGGGAAGCACAAGGGTGGAGCAGGGCTCCCAGGTGCCACTTCACTTCATGCCATTATTGCCCGACTAGAAGTTACCACTCCGCAGCACAGCCCTTGGACGCCGGAGTGTCAGAACAAGATCCATCACTAGAACAGACAGAAAATTCAAAACAAAAAGAAGAACGACCTGTTTCAGAACTGAAAACATATCTGCCCGTTCCGCTGATGAGGGCTGGCCGAACACCTGTGTCTCACAACGAAACTGAGAGCCTCTTGGAGAGGCACACGAAGCTACCTTCTACACTAACCGCTAACTCGTGTAACAGCTGCAGGAGGACGTTAAATAACACGCACACATCATGGTCCATTCCCATTTTCCTCTACCAGAGAGAGCTTAGAGCTCCCTAATTTCCACAGGGATCCCCCTGGCACTGCTAAAGAGGCACAGCCGGGAGAGCAGCTGGTACCGTAACGATGCAAGCCGGATTATTTCTCATTTGGAAGGGAACCGTGAGCCTTTTCTGAAATGCCACACGGCTCAGGCGAACCCAAGGCAATGACGGCAGAATCCTGCAGCATTCAGCTGCAGCCGCCCTGTAAAAACACTCCTGGTTCATCCCCCGTCGGGGCCACAAAACACTCCTAGCATTCATCTGTTTACCCCCCTCCCTGCCTGATCTGACAAAGGGTCGCAGCAGGCCTGCAGAGCCTCAAGGGCTGCTGGTGATCAGGAAATCAGACTTACCTACACTTTACCATTAACTTACAATGGAAATGACGTTTTAATACATATAATGAAATGCTTAGGAGGAAAAATACAAAATAAAAAAAAACAGCCTTACACTTACTGTATGAAGCGCAGGGACAGAATGTCTGGAGGCGACCCATTTTAGGCTTTGCACATTTTAAAGTTGGCCTTGAAACTTAAGACTTACCCCAACATTTCCTAATGCTCATTCCCAGTGCCAAAGAGCTCTGAGTGACCATGCAACCATTCATCCAGCTTTAAGATCTAATTAGTCATGCATGAAGGGAATTTGTTGTTCAAGTGCTCCCTAGAGTTGATCTGCGTAATAAGACAACAATAGCGTCAGGTATTACTGACTGTTCGGTGACTGTTCACACCCTCCCCCACCTTTACTGTCTACATTCATCTTGCCAGCTCACTTTTACACAGTTTAATGAGTTCAATAAGTTACATTTCTTAAGAAAAGTAAGTTTAAAACCTGTGTTGTAACTGCAAAATGCACCATAAGCAAACAACAGCAGGGTGCCAAAGCAGACGAAGGGTAAACATGGCACTTCTCCATCAAACCGATAAGATAAGCTGTTACCCTGTGATGATATGCTCGTCACCACAGATAGACAGGCCAGGAAAGGAAATCAAGCACACAGAGAGCGTTTAAATTGGGGTCTGTTGCTTCTATGTCCTACATACACAGAAACATCCAAGGAGGGAAGCCAGAATACTTTGATGCAGAACCGGCCCATGACCCAGGCGGAGCTGGACGGGGGTGCTCTCTGAACCCAAATGCAAGAACGGAGAACACTGTAGTCTCATGTGTCCCTGGATAATCCTGCCACCCCCTTCATAGGCAGCCAGTAAGCACAGGCACACAGAGGAGACAGCGGGGGACCTTGGTGCAACAGCTGGAACCAACTGACAGTTCAGTGTGGAATTTCATGTACATGAAAGGCAGACAGATGTTGGAAGACAAAGGCTGAGAAGAAGCAAGGGATGACCCAAAGAAAACGGCAACCGTGGGAGCACGGAGTACTGAACCTCAGAGCTGAATATCCGAGTGCCAGATGCAGAATGACGCCACAAAGATGTTGCTTATTACGCTAAGTTCGTAGTCCATCCTGTTATCCAAAGTAAAGTATACTTAGATACATGAAAGCCAGCTTACACGCCCCCTTCATAAATTGAAAGACCATCACGGCCTTGAACTTGATCTGGCAACCTCAGTCACACCTACACATCCCTAACATCCTAGCTAACGTGACTTCAAATCTAATCTAATATAATTATATTCAGGGTACACGCCGTGAGGGCTGTAAACGACTTGCGCAAACGCATGCATTATCATGGGTGGAGATGAGACACGGTGTCTTCCCCGGCCTCTATTACTGCATCAATAATTCAGGGTCGGAGTTAAGACTCCTGGCCGTGCCAGCATCCGAAGCGCTTCACCACCGCTGTCCTCTGTCCCCAGTGCTCCTCTACCTGTAACAGGCTAAAACTACCATCAGCAGGCAGCAATTAAACAAAACTGGAATTATTTTCCATAAAGCTATTAATGTCAGATGGTAAAAGGTGGAGAGAAAACTATGTCAACGTACAGATAGCTATTGACACAAGTTGATCCGCTTACATTTCGTGCGAAGACGCATCGGTATGTATTTCTTGGTGGATAATCAGCGTTTGAAATACTAAATGGAGCATTTGGATTGGGTTTCGCAGGGGACATTCCTGTGTTGGGGGATAATGGTCCCACTCACCGTGCTGTATAAGACGGCGTCGGTGTCGCCAGGCTCCGACAGCTCGCTGAGATTCCGGTCCCAGTGCAGGAACGGCTCGCCGCCGTCCAGTAACTCCATGGTGCGCGATACGACGCCTGAAAGCTGGCGAGAAGCCGTCCGGAGAGGGTATGGTCGCCGGGAATACCTTTAAACGACCCACTTGTTGGTGACTCGGCGTGAAAAGTTCGCAGAAAACCCTGCTCAAATGCAGCTATCTGTACTTAACTACTCGTTTATTACGAACATGTCGTAAGCTATCCGTTTGCATGGGGACGCTCCAATGTGGCGTGTCTGTAAATACTGAAGTTAAATCAGTTATTTTTGCGTGTCTTCGGCCGTTTCGAACCGCAAAGTTTAATTCGGCTTCCCTTTTCCGTACGGCCAACAGACGCTACCCAGACAGACTGGAATTTTGTGGGCGGGGACAAAGGAGGCGGGCCATTGAGGGAGAAACCGCCCAATAAGGTGTCAGGATTACAAAAGACACGCCCCCCACCCGGAATCCATAGCTAAATAGTTTGACTCCGCAGCAGTACATATGTAGTTTGCGTTTAAAATACATTATAGTTGTAGGTCTGGTTATCTGAAGGGGATTTTAAAACTGTAAATAATTTAGGAATTTTAAAAAAGAAGTCATCTGTCATTTCCAACCAGAGAATCCGCTTGTCTGTTGACTTAAGTGTTTGGTTGTTTTTAAAGAACGTTACTACAAGATTGTCACGCATAAGAACCAATGCGGAACTTCCAAGAACCCTCCCACCAGTCTTTGGTTAAAGCAATCGCCAATCAAGAGATGATTGGCAGCATCTTCTAACCAATAGAATAGCGACAAGAATACATCACATTAGACACCGCCTACATTCAGCTTTTCCATTCTCTCACTTTACCGGTCAAATACAAGACACCGATGTTTCTTACGCTAATTAAGCGATTCCAAAGCACTTCATTATCTCATGAATACTGAAAGCGCAAAAACCATTCAGATATTTAACGATACAGTATTAAGTTGCTTAGCAAAATGCGTTTATTCAAAACTCGGAGTTATACAGGCTGTATGAAGTTTTACAGTCTAGTATCTAAACAGCTTGGGGAACCAGCCGAAGCAGTTCGGCGCTGGTTTATAGTACAACACACTCGGTTCGGCCATAGATTAAGAGCTCAAGTGTTTTTCTCCAGGGGAATGACGATGAAAAATTCTGATGATCAACCCAGTTTAGAAGTTACAGATATTTAAAAGGACTGACACTCAGACAAATATTTTCCAAACTTCACAGCGGAATAGGTCCGTTTTTGATTTTTAAAATAAAAAAGCTTACTAATATACTGAGCTGTTTCACCTGAAGCAGTGTTTTAGGTGCTCTCAGTTACAACTTCATTTAATAAATCAGAAAAGTAAACAAAATCAAACTTGACCAAATATGTTTTGGTTGCCAACAAGCAAAGCTGACAAGCTGCTTTCAGCCAGCCTTTCACTGTATTAGTTGTGCATAACTGGGAAGTGAACCATAAAACATTATAAGAATTACATATTAAATTGTCTTTAGCTATGGCGTCATGACCTCTGCCACAAGAGGGCGCCATGCAAACAAGGTGTCTCTTGTTACCCAAAAAGGAGTGGTGAAATATTGGCAGTCCTTCTTTACCTCAGTCAAGCTTGGAAAAATAAATTAAAAAAAAAAGACACAAAGGAGCCACTGGCCTTCTACTATTCTACATACAGATAGGATATTTTGTTCATGTTCTCTCCCTTGGATTTTCACTTAAAAAGATAATATTGTCTGTGAAAGGAAAAAAAGAGGGTAATTAGGATAAAAGTCCAGTATGTGTTTTTAAAGTATGATTTAAATATTCAGTGATTTATAAAACAGATGGGCTAAACAGTTCCAGGTTAGGTGGGTAAATGTTTTGATGTACCTGCGATGATGGTTGTTGCCTGTCTTCTGACATTGTTCTTGTCCACATATTCCCCATAGTCCAGCTTTCCCTCCACTAGCACCCGAGACCTGGAAGAGGACAAGGGGTGATGGGAGGAGAGAGAGGAGCCTCCCCACAAACACGATTGGGTACAGAGAGGAGGACACTATAAAGGAACAGCCAGTAGTGCTACTCCAGGGGTTTGGTGTCTTAAACATTGTGCCACTCACCCTTTCTTCACGTACTGATAGGCCACGTCGCGTAGGCCTGGTTTGAAGACTGACACACGATGCCATGTGGTTTTTTGACTGACATCACCTGCAGCACAGTTCAAACGTGTGTGAGTATGTTCAGTGTTTGCATTTGTGGGATCAGTGTTGCTCCCCCCCCAAAAAAAATTCTTTCATCCTCCCCCTAAATCCACATCCATGCACAGAGGCTGTTCCTCTGTTTATTGAGAGTAACCAAGGAATTGCTTATCGTTATTAACTTGAATCAGTTAACTGCATTAAATTAATATGACCAAATCACTAAATAAACTGCATACTATTAGTTTGGGGGGGGGGGGAACGTACTTATACAAATAATGTGACAAGCTGCATTATGCCAGATCTATTCAGGAGTGCTTCAGGTCCAGTATAACCTCACCGGCCGTTAACAGGGTGGAACAGGGTAGGGGCCACGTGTAGCTCAGTGGGTTCAGCTTATGTGTCAATTTCCAGAATGTTGTTAGCTCAAATCCCCTGGCTGGCAGAGTAATGAGTAATCATTCCACCATTGAGCCACTGAGCAAGGCCCTTAGCTGCACCTGGTCCAGGGATGCTGCCTAAACTATACCTGGGACAGTGCTCAGGATACCCCAGCGGGATCTATCATTTTCAAGCGAAAATGCATTATCATCCCGAGTGACTACCAGGATCTCACAATGCAACATTTCTCTGCTGCTGAGAAGTCTGTCATTCGGTGTCAGTAAAGGCACACAGTACAGCAGTGAGATCACATGTGCGACCGGAGAGCTAACCTCCTGGCGTAGACTCCCCCTCTCCAGAGCGCCACATCTCATTGGTTGCCACGGAGAAGATCGTGACTGGGTTTCTCCCATCTACTTGTCGCATCAGTGGGTCCTGGCCAACACGGCCCAGGATCTGCACCCGGTTTATGGCTGGCAAGTAGAGAAAGGTTTAAGTTTAATGTTATACAAAGAATTATTAGAAACAACTAGAGATTTAAGGGCCATTACAAGTCAACAGAACAATGACTATTAGAAATTAGGTCGAAAACAAGTCTAGGCTATTTGTTATTAGGTACCATACTCGTATGCAGGAGTGTCGCTAGAGATATTGGGCTCCCAAGCCAAATTACGCTCCAAATCTGAAATCATCCTAACTTCCCCCTCCTTTACTGCACCCCTGTGTGCTACCTACTGCTGTCAATAGATGCCAGCATCTACCTCAATACCCACGCAATGTTTCACAAACCAGTTGACTCAGGGGACCTCGGAATCCCCCCATGGCACCCCTGCTTACATCTCTCAAGGATGAGGTTTACATCTGTCGTCATGTGTCTCACCAGCTGCCTGAACACCTATAACACACAAAAATCAAATTCCCGCATTCAGGACTGAACAGCACATCTCCAAGAATTCCCAATTATGAAGCTGGCTTTGTTACACAAATACCTGTGCTGACGCCATTCTAAGCATCCTGTCTTGTTTTTGGAGATGTGGATAAGGTGGTACCTCTGCAAGGTCTGAAACAATAAAAAACAGCCCATGATACAATTCTCCGCGGAGAATCCGGACGCCACGAGATAAGCGTTCGTGTAGTAAAATAAAGTATCCTCGTGTTAGAAACCGCTAACCCATTAAATAATGTAATGTATTGGTGCAACTAAATACCTTACCGTGTAGTAACAGGGGAAATATATAAAAGTAAAAAAACAATCATAAACAAATTATAATTTTGTTGCAGCTAACTCGAAGAGTTGTTCATAATATTCTACAAAGATGAAAAGGTTCGGTGAAGCTTTAAAAAACTTGGTAAAGCTAACGCTTGTTTCGGACCTTTCTGCACACTGAAATATAAACACATATCCAAAAACAAAGAGAACTTTTAAATTGAGATTTTATATGAACTGCATGCGTATGTCACTTACCCGCGGATAACTGCACGCTGCTTCCGGTCCGTCACTAAAACAATTCCGGCAACTTCTAGAATTAGGTCCTAGTGTGTCAAAATGAATAATGAAATGTCTTTTAATGTTTAATTTATACGTAGGTTTTCAAGAATTATTCGTATATGTGTTTTTTGTTTTCGAGATTCGCTTCATTTTATTTAAGCTGGATTTTTTGTCCATGAAGGAACAATACAGTTCTATAATTGCACGGTACCTGCAAGATGCAAGTAGGGAAATCATGTCACGTGTCTCGCATCGCCTTCTGCAATTATTACTCTTATACCTGTATTTATGTACTGGATGTGCAATCATGTTACGTATTGAATTTTAAAATATAACTGTTTATTTACTTCTCTTTCGGAGAATAATGTTCTTGTATATGTGGGGACTATACAGAGCACAAACATAAAACCCCTTATATCTGAGTTTCCATATACATTTATTTCTTAATGTTTATAACAGCATACATCACGAGTCTCCAGTCTTTGTGTTTGATAACAGCAATAACATGCAATAATAAACGCAGTAAAACCAGGAAAGAAAGACAGATAAACTGCTTTTCTGACTCCACAAAGTCAGATTCTGTGGCTGCAGGAAATGTGAAACATGAAAAATACTGCAACACAGAATAATCATAATGAATTCGAAATTTTTCTATTTCTGTTGAGAATTTATATGCTATTAAGACTATAAAACTTGAAACTGGGCTAAAAAAATTCAATGCACTATGGATTTCAGTACTGCTGTGGATCTTCAAGTCATTCTCTTCTTCATTCTTCAAACATTTAGAATTGTTACAAACAATTCCTGCAGTAATTTGTTAATTTGACAAATGCATTAGAACAATCATTTAATTTATATTATTCCCAAAGCTGTGATCCGTAGGTTCAGCTTGATTGGAAAACGCCCCGCTTGACACCCAGTGATGATCATGCTTAACCTGAGCTAATTTCTACAATAATCACTGCAATATAAGTATTACAGATATGCTTTATAGGTGTCATTGTTGGTAAAGACCCCTAAAGTGCAAATAAAGTGCTTGCATATAGATGTTTACACATCAACTAGAACAAGAGAAGTCCTGACTGTGTTAAATCCAGTTAAGAGGCAAACAGTCAGGCTATTCCATCCTCATCTGTCTTTCCATGGGCAGTTGAGGATGCAGAGACTTGGTGCTCCCTCCATCCATCCATTTTCTGAAACCGCTTGTCCTATTCAGGGTTGTGGGGGGTCCGGAGCCTATCCTGGAGGCTACAGGAGGAACCCAGGATGGGGCGCCAGCCCATCGCAGGGCACACTCACACACCATTCACTCACACATGCACACCTACGGGTATCTCTAATTAACGTGGTCTCGTATTTTGTTTGGTTACTTATGGTTAATGTTAGGGCTGGGTAGGGGTTAAGGGTGTCGTGTTGGGATTAGTGTTTTCCCCATAGAAATGAATGGAGTCCCCACAAAGATATAATTACAAACCTGTGTGTGTGTGTAGGTGTGTGTGTGTGTGTGTGTGTGTGCGCGTGTGTGTGTGTGTGTAGGTGTGTGTGTGTGTGTGCGTGTGTGTGTGTGTTAGAGTGTGGGCAGCACAGGGCTACTGCAGGACCAGGTGCAGGAGCTGGGAGAGCAGCGTGTTTGTGGGCTGGCTGATGCGGTAATGAGACGGCAGCTTATCCTCCAGTCCGGACACCTTCACGTAGTACCTGTAACAGAGACCATAGACTGGGTTTGTGCATCAGCCCTGAGTGATGTGTGGATGACAAATCTGATCAGGCAAGCTTGTAACACGCAAAAGTAAACAAGGCACAGGGCATAATATCACTGTCTTTAATACATATGTATTAGAATTCCACAATTTCTTTTGCCAGTTTTCCTACAATAATGGTAATTTCATGAGAATTCATGATCTCACACATTTGATTGTTGAAAGACAAGCACACACATGTATTGTGGATTGTCAAGCTTTTACTGTGCTTTTCTGGCAGACTATACAAATCTGTTCATGTAAACATGGTTGCCAGATCTGACGATGATGACTGATTAAATGATTTTATGATTTAGTTTTTTTGCTACCTTTTGCAAGATACCTCACCTGGTTTTTAGGACCTAGTGTACATCCAAGGCTTTGTGCTGAGTTTTTTTTACAGATATATCCTGATCAGTCATTTACTTATTGTACTCAATTATTCATGATGATTTAATGTGTTTTGTTTTCCATAGAGTCATAGGGGGGACAGGGGTTTCCCTAGTTAATTTGTATTTAATTATTTTCCTTTAGGTCACTCATTTACAGCTTTTATATTTAATAATTTTATATTTCTTTCTGTCCTTGCTACTTGCTTCCTCACATCATATTCTTTGCCTCTCA
>JAODLD010000069.1:24871417-24883781 GCA_026781065.1 Mormyrops boulengeri | reverse complement strand
AAACTGCTTAAGCTTAAGGAATCTGCCTCATCATTCGACTCAGAAAGAACCTGAAGTTTCACTGAAGAAATCTATCACATTTCACAAATAAAGAAATTGCAAATAATGAGCATCCTACAGGAATTTGCAAGTTCATGCAAAATGTGTGCCAGTGACCACGGCTTCACTCTGACCTGAATTCCTCCCAGTACTGGGTCCTGATGTGGCATCCCAGATCAGCACCGTACTGCAGACAGGCAAGGAGTACCCGGCACCGCTGGTACAGCAACACAGCCTGGGCTGGGCTCAGAACTGGCCGGGCAAGTACCAGAACCACCTGCTGTGCCATGTAACTAATAAAAGGTATCTGCAGTGGAAAGTAAGTGGACAGTGTATAAGGAAAACTAAGACAGAAGTACTAAAAAGTTGCCACAGTAAAGTGTACAGACCTACCACAGACTGGTGAGACTGTAGAGTCTTCAGCACCCAACCCACAGTTAAGAAGCACTCATAACCTGAGGTATGGCTAGCCTGAAGGGACAAACAGAGCACTGTTTAGTCACCATCTCACAGATCACATCTCAAAGCCATAGGAGTAAAATAATCCATCCCTGAGCCCCTATAAGAAAGGCTCCTCTGTTCTGCATGCAGGTTCCCAAATGCTAGCTTTGCCTAGGTGTTTCCGAAATATACACTTAGACAATACCGGGACACATAATTCCAGATCAGCACAGCAGTGAAATAGCAGCCATGTGTCATGTGTGGGTGCTGTGAAATATATAGTTTGTGGATGGCCCTTCTAATGAACTGAAGAGGTACAGCACCTCGCGTTTGCCTGTGAGTGGGGCAGCAGTACTGGCAGCCTGGCTGCATTAGTAATGACAGAATTGTGGAGAGGGAGCGGAGTTCCAGGTCCGAGTATAGGGGGGTCACCCACCCACCTGCTGGGCCATCAACACCACCTCAAACAGCAGTGCAGACGCTGCATCCAGATACTCAGCCAGCAGGCCCTTCAGCTGAAAGTCACATGACATGAAATATGCAGTGTCACATGACTGGCTAGCCAAGCCCTACAGTAATAAGAAGGTTTTAGCTGGACGACCATCCTGAAAACCTGCTATCAGGTGTCTTGTCGATGTTCACTTCTTGTCTAAAGCCAAAGTTAATGAAAAAAATTATAGAGTGGGCAGGGTTAGAAAATGAGAGAAATCTAATCTGGGCTCTAAAGCCCATTGGATACATAAAGGCAATTACTATCTTCCAACTGTATATATTAAAATGGTTCAGTAATATGGACCTCCACCCAGCTCCTAAGGGGTCTACCGAGCAGAATTACCCTTTTGTAAGAAACAGGGGCCCTGATGTTGGGAGAGGTACTGAAAAACACCTCCCCCACAACTGTGGACCAGCACTATCACGACAATGACAGCCCTTGTGCCAAGTGCCAACACTCACCTTGGCCTGCTGAGAGTCCCACCCTGGGTCTACAGCTGGTCCCTGGAGATTCATTCCTGGGTCACAGACCAGCGCCAGTAGCAGCCTTTCAGTGAGTGCACCTCTGGATCAGATTAAAAAAATGAAAAATTGAGTTTCTCCCACTGCAAGGTCACTCTGCCTTACAGAATACATAAAGGCCACCAGATTGCATAAGATTATAATAAATTAAATAATTCTGCCCAAAAGGGATTTGTGTTTTATTTTGAGCCCCCAGTGTTATAAAAACTAAAACTTCTATTAAGAAAATCCAACCAATCAAATCCATGCTCTCAAGCATGTGACCAGAGGAGACCAATGAGACCTTTTAGAAGTCAGCAAGTTGAGACGTGCTGGTTCGATTTCCGTCTCCCGGAACATCAAACCCAAAGTCTGGGCCAGCAGTGTAGACAGTCTGTGTGTCATACGATAAGGCACAATTGGACTTTATAGGCACAAGATGTGGGTTGTTTTGTTGTTTTACCCAAAGCCCACCTGAACATACTGTAAAGCGAATACTTATAAAGTAAAATCTGAAACATTCTGGCAGGTGAGGGCGCTGTTGTGCCACAATCACAAGTCAATTCAAAGCTATAAACGCCAGTCTCCATTTTACAAATCAGTTGTGAGAAGACAAAGCCACTTAGAAAAATTAAACCCCACTATATAGACACCTTTCTTCTTTTAATTTTCCTCCCATTTTTTAGACTAATTTAGCATCTTAATGCAGATCCCCTCCATTGCCTGTCACTCCGAGCACCACTCACAGTAGCCTGTCCTCTACGGGAATCTTTCTGCTACCTCCTACAATCTTCCAGCAGCTCTGAAGCGTGTCCTTCAGTGTCCTTACTAGGAACGGGCAAAGGTCTTCTGACTGGCAGGGAGGAGAGCATGGAATCATGGGAGTGAAGGGCCAAGGAGGAACGACGGCGGCGTGACGCAGTGCGGTGGGAGAATATTGCCAAAGCTCACCCTCCAAAAGAGGCGGCGGATGGCGGCGTTGCGGTGTGCGGCCGTGTGGAGCTCCTGCAGCAGCAGGTACAGCATCTCCATGGTGAGGTCCTGCTGTAGAAGCTCCCTGCTCAGCTGGCCAAAGAGATGGGTGGTGCGTTCCCAACTGTGGAGACAGGTAGGGGAGGTAGATAATGCCCCAAGTACAAAGTGCAGGTAAGATGGTCAAACTCAGCTCCAGACAAGTGCCAACATGTAATCACACACCACAATATGGCAATACCTAGTCTGCCGCTGGTTCTGAAGGGCAGAGGAAACGCAACATCTCTTCCTGAACTGAGGGTCCAACAGGAGAGTGGATCTCTGGAACAAACGAACAGTGAATTTCTACATAACTCTACTTAACGCTTGACACTCAACATGACATAAATGACAGGCAGCTGCTCACGATGATGTAGCTGTTCCAGGTGCTCTGGAGGTGCAGGTATATCCGAGAGGATGGAGACACTGCATAGAGGTGCAGCTCTGACCTCGCCGAGTCCTCCTTCTCCCCACCCTCCTGCACCATCATCCGCTCGGTCAGCCTGGCCAGGATCGGGGCCCTTCTGTTTGGGCTGGCCCTGCTCGAGTGAGTCCGCGTCTCAGCGGAGTCTGGGATGCTGGGTGACAAGGAACCATGAGGCAGTGGTGGCGAGGGCCCGGGCCTCACCATCTGCTCCTCTTCCTCCACCCTAGATTAATAACACAGAGCCGGAATGATGTGAAACGTTATAGATGGTAAGGCTTTATACTGGCGCATAAATGTCAAGTTAAAACACAAAGTTTTCAGGTAGAGGGTCCGCGGCCCACTGCAAAGCAACACTCAGGTTCTTTTGTGCTGTGGATTTTAGGAGGATGACAAATGGAATGGGTGAAAAAAACAATTAATAAATCACTGAAATTAATTAGAAGCAAAGACAACAGTGCTGTGCCGTTTTTTTACCCAGACGTTTGTGAACAATACTTTCAACAGTAAAGTGTAAGCCTTGTGATTTACATCTGCACACATGGCAGTGCAGCCATAGTCATCTGTCTCGGCTCCAACGTGAATTTTAGCAAAGAGCAAAACATTAGTAAACAGTAAATTAATTTGGAAACTTTAGACACCTGTCTACAGGAGAACGTCACTTTTTAAGACCATCTACGATTCTCCTGCAATACCTCCTTTGCTACATGGGCCTCCTCTCCTGAGCTGTAGCCTGGTCACTCTGTATCGCATTCTCTAAACATCATGCAGATTCCAAGGTATGAACCAACCTATCCTATTCCACACTGATGGAATAATTCAAGCTTCCTGCATCCTTGATGTACTCCTACAAGATGTCTGAGAAGGTTCTGGAACAGCAGCTGACTTTGCTACATCATGCATGTTATTCGTCAGCCTTCACTGAGTGTGTGTGGAGAGGGGGGTATACAATTAGTGTAGTACTCAAAGTTCAGTTTCAATTAAATGGTCTGTGTTAATTCCACAGTGAAGACCCCCCTGCTGATTTTCAAGAAAATGAAAAATCCCAACAAATTAAATTACACTAACACACATGCACCCTGGTACAATGCGGCCAAACCTAAAACCATGCAAACAAGTGTATACTAATTTAATGAGGTTAATTACCTTCCTCAGGTGAGTTTCACATGGGATTCTCACGTCAAGCCTTTAGACCTCATGGAGTTTAGTTAAATGAGCAACGTCACTGGAGGACATCCCTCCGTACGATACACACCCTCGCCATTTTGGTTTTGACTGATAATACGTAGGATGTAGGTGGATTTCGAGGCTTTGGGACAGGTAGCTTCAGCTGTGAACTTGACTGTGCACTTATCTTGGCAATTTTTAATGAAATTATTTAGCTTTGGATAATTCTATATTTATAGAAAGCACAATTTATAAAATAATGAAGTTGTCCAAATAGGTGGCAGGAGAGCAGAAAACAAACCAGCAAAATCACTCAAGAGTCCAGTCAGTTCCATAATGTCCATCTGACCACACACACACACACACTCACACACACACACACACACACACACACAGTTTGTACTTGTATCTTTGTGGGGACCATCCCTTCATTTCTATGGGCGAAACCCTAATCCCAACAATGACAACCTTGACCTCTACCAGCTCTGACCTTAACGATAAGTAACCAAACAAAATACTAGACTTTTGGCATGTTAGTTTTTTTATTGCAGTCACATATTTTTATAAAACTGAGTTTTCCCCTCGTGGTGACTGAAACCCCACAAGGTCAAAATAACATGGATTTGGGAATTTAGTCCCCACAATGTAATATATACATGACAACACATAGACACACAGCTGTCTCAGCCACTCCTATAGACGCACTGCCCAGGGACCCTTTAAATAGACAGTTATTTAGAGGTTTCCGCCTCGCCTCATACCCTAGCAACCAACAGAAGGTTTACTTGCTGGTCATCCGTAGCAGCCAACATGAACCTGTGCTGGACAGAAAGCGAGAGCTAAGCGCTGGAAGGAAAAAAAACACTGACGGCGCACCTCAAACGGCGTGAGATCTATTTTTGTAGATCTTGCCTTGAGACAAAGCAGTGGGAAGCCCGTTAAAGGACACATCGTGTCACTGAGCCTGACCTCACAATCCTGGAATGGCAAGAAGCACAGAACCTCCATAATGGTGTTTATGTGTCTTTGTGTTTGTGTGTTTCTGAGCCAAACTGAAACTGAGGCTCTCTGGCTTCCATCCCTGAGCACCTGGAGACGCCCTGAGTCCTGCTCATGTCGCAGCCTGACATTTCAACATGAAAGGACTGCCCCCCCCCGCCCCCATCACGGTGTATAACCCTTTACTTTTCTCACCACCAACGTTGGTAAATTGGTCACCACCCTATGCAAAACGCTAGCATTTTTTCAACGCCGACTTCCAGGTATCAATTTCGTAACGCTGAATTAGACTCTCCTGGATCCTGTGACCAGATCACCCTGAAAGAGTGACCCTGTAAAACAAGCCCCAAAGAAGATCCTTTGTCCCCTTTCTTTGAACTATGAGAGGAGAACGACAAAGGAAAGTGAGAAAGTGGTTCAGAGCAGGAAAGAGGGACGGCTGACAGGTATCACTGTTGTGTTTTGGTAATTGATATTTGCTCATTGCTTACTACACGTCCCACATTCCTCATGCAGTCAGACACAGAAAAATAAGAACAGAACTATATATACTATGCTTATGGGGCAGTGTGTGACTCGGCAGGCTAGGATGCTGTGCCTGTGATCAGAATATCGTTGGTTCAATCCCAGGGTCAATAGAGTTCACCAATGAGACCTTGAGCAAGTCACTTAACGACAATTTTTCTGGGGACTGCCTGAGCCCACCACCTCAATTTTATGCAGCTTGGGATAACAACGTCTGCTAAATACACTGCATGGCCGAAGAAGAAGTCGTACCCTTTAATATTTTGTTGGATCGCCTTTGATTATGGTGCACATTCACCACTGCATTGTGTCCATGTGTTTATGCAACATCTCGACATGTTTTTTTAAAATACAGATTTGCATTCATTTCTCGTTGAGATCTTATATTGATGATAGATGAGTTGAACCACTCTGTAGAGTCTTCTTCAGCACATCTCAAAGACTTTCAAAGGGGTTAAGGTCAAGACTCTATGGTGGCCAATTCATGTGTGAAAATGATTCCTCCTGCTCCCTGAACCACTCTTTTATAACTCTAGCTCGATGAATCTTGACATTATCCTGGAATATGCTCATGCTGTTAGGAAAGAAAAAAATCCATTGATGGGGTAACCTGGCCAGTCAGTAGATTCAGTTACTCAGCTGACTTCATTTTATTGCTACATAATGTTGCTGAGCTGTAATAATGATCCAGTCATTAGCTCTTAAATACTTGGTGATTTAAATTCAAATGGTGACTTCTTTTTCGGCCAGGCAGTGTAAACGAAATGTATATCACACACTCTGGCCACTTTATTAGGATCACCTTACCTTCGCTTGGCTGCAGCTACAGCATTCCAACAGGGCCAAGAGTTCAGTTACTGTGCAGCTAAGCATTAGAACGGCTAAAATGTACGATTTAAGCAGATTTTAAATGTAATTGTTGGGGCCAGATATGATAGTTACAGAATGTCCAAAACAGCCACACAATACAGTGTCTAGCGTTTACAAAAGTATGATAAACAAAAAAGCACCCAAGCAGGATCAAGTCATGTGGCAGACAAAACCTTGTTCCTGTCTGTTGAGAATATCCAGACTCATTATAACTAAGTGATAAACAGCTCAGTAAAAACAATGGTGGACCAGGTAAAAGGTCCACTGGATATATACACATAAACAATTCCAGTTACAGCTCCCATGAACTGAACTTAAATGCTTAAATGCTCAATATACCCTAACAGTTAAATGTAACCTAAAGTACACAAGATAAAACTCTTAACCAGATGTGGAAAGTTCAGGTTCAGAAAACACAAATCCAGAGATTTGTGAATGTGACTCTTTATACTCAAATAGTCGCTTGAAACAAAATCTTGGTCTGGATTTGTACTTTCTGAACCTGAACTTTCCACCTCTGCTCTTAATAGTCTTTATGGTATATGGCACGTCTTTTTCAGGCTATGTGACTGGAACCAGGCTGTGACCTCACCACCCAAGGGGAGAGGCAAGTAAAACACTAACAAACCTTGCAATGCACTGGTATGCCACCATATCCCCTGCCTTGTGCCTCAGGCTGTCTGGCATAGGTTCCAGCCACCCCCAAACCCAGTACTGGATAAGCGATTGGAAGCTGGATGTATGACAATAAATCAGAAAATACCATAAACATGTCTGGGGTGGGCCTTTTTCAGGACCTAAAAATCAGGTACAAATTAGGTTTTCAAAATATTTTACAACTGTGATATAATCTCTTTGATTGTTAAGCACCTACTGAAAGACCCTAAAAATCAGGAACTTACGTACCATCTGAGTGTAATCCCACAATGTGGTGGATAACCACACAGCAGGGGTGCGGAAGACGACAGGAAATAACCAAACTCCCAACCGGGAGCCATTACTGCTTGGCCAATACCATTACCCAGCTTCCTCTGCTTCAGAAGGCCTCATTCTACTACTACATTCTACTACTGCTGCTCATATCATAATGCCTCCTGATCCACCTGCCAGGGAGAGATAAGAGCGTCTGAATGGGACCACGATCGTCATCACACCTTACTCTTTCGATGGAGGATCTGAATGTTTGTTTGAAAGCCTTTAATGGTCCGGAACTGACATGTGGCCCAGTATAAGAACAAAGAGAAGAGCATTCAACCATCGATTAGTGTTTTAGTGTGGTTATCATCACCATCGGTTAGACGGACATGAGACACTTGGAGGACACCAAAAAGTACGTCCTTCATACTCTCAACTGTGCTGCATTTCCTGAAGACACGTGTGCTTTTTTACCTCGTGGACAAGGGGGCATGCTTCCAGATGGCGGTCCCCGGTGGAGCAGAGTGCATAGAGAGCAGGACGCTACTGAACCCTGGTGGAAGGCGGGGGACAGGACCAGAATTAGACAGGGGGAAGAGATGACATCTGGCTAATGAGCAGATTCCAATTACAGCCAACCTTTAGTAACTTCACACCCTTCACTCACAAGCCTGTTTAATAGGCCGAAGACAGAAAACGAATGAGACCCTGTGGAACCAACACAACATTTGTGACAGTGCAATATCACAGAAGGTCTCACTAAATTAATGAGTCTACCACAGCCTAGGAGATAGATTTTACTGTAATTCGAGATTGCTTATTTGTTAGTTTATTTGACAGGCCCCATACCTATCATTGATAATGTGAATATGCCTGAGTTAGCCAAAATGTTAGTTTGCATCCATAGTCCATGAGTTTGAGTAAGAAAAGACATACAAGGATCAAAATATTCTCAGTATAATAAAATACAAAACCATATAATACAAAAAAGTAAGAAAAACAAAAGAACATATATTTTAGAAATCAAAGCATATAACAAAACAAAACTAAAACCAGACAGAAACACATGACGCTGGTCTAGTGTACACAAGTTTAAATACTTAAAATCCAATCCTTTAACTGAGAGGAGAGAGACTGATATGTAGCACTACTTTTATATTCTGGTACAATTTTCCAACCCTGTGGAGCTCAAACTAAAAAAGAATTTTGTCTGAAACCCCTTTGTCCACTAATGCGGAGTAAATCTTCTCTGGTAGATGCTCTGCTTGGTTATTGGTTTAATAAAGGAACAGAACGGAGGAGGCTTCATGCTGTTTGATATTTCAAAAAACAGGCACAGTCTGCTGTATTTTTGATTACATTTACCCATCTTAAAAGATTGTATTTCCTTTAAGATGTTACAGTGATGGTGCTCCAGAAGCTTCTTATCTAAGGTTTTTAGAGTTTGTTTGTATAATGATTGTAATACCCAGGGCAGGCGGCTACGTGGCGTGTGCATCGCGGCTGGCGAAAGTATTGATTTTCAGTTTAGCTCTGACGTTAACAAGCCACACGGCCTACATGTGAATAACAGTGGGTTAAGGATGGAACACCATCAAAGCCAAAGCATACTTCACTCCTCCGCGTGTACTTTCAGTTGCCGACGAGGGGTCTTGGCGTAAATATCGTCATTCGGGGGTTGGCTGCGGACGGTTGCGGTTGGTGCGCGTTTAGCCAAAATTTTTGACTATGGAAACCTTGTGCATTGACTGCGCATGTACAAGATAATTGATAAGATATATCCAGTAGGTGCCATGTATGTAAACTTTGTCCTTCCGATTTGATCAAGTCAAAACAATAAAAGTCAAAAGCTCCCAAGAGGTCAGGATGAGAAAGTTTTTTTTAAATAGTTTTGCGTTCCCACGCAATACCTCTGCCATGTGAGTCAGATCCACTGACAGCTGTGTATCCGTTTCTAGTCCTGGTTATTTTTGTGGTTTGTAATCTTCACCTGTTAGTTTTTTTTATTTGTTCCCAGATGAACTGGGTATTACCTTTGGCTTCAGTGATGATGTTGATAAAAAAAAAATTGCCTTGAATTCTAAATTCTTTGATGACTGTTTCTTAGCATCACAAAACTGCGTTTAGCAAGTCCTAACTTTGTTTTAAAGGCCTGTTTCAGTGTATAGTTCCATTTATTCATCTGTTTCCATATGACTTGAGTCATGGTAGGCCGTTTTTGAGTATTCTTAACCTTGTCTTTTCTTTGAAATTCACTTAATTCTTAATTGTGCTTAATAATACGTGTAGTGCTGTGTGCCTTAGTGTTTCCACCAGGCAAAAGTTCACTGCAATATTTTTTCATACCGCTTATCCCATCGGGTCGCGGGGAGTCCGGAGCCTATCCTGGAAGCTATGGGCACGAGGCAGGGAACAACCCAGTTTGGGGGGCCAGTCCATCACAGGGCACACTCACACACCATTCACATCTATTCAGTAACCCCAATTAGCTTCAGCATATCTTTGGACCGTAGGGGGAAAACGAAGCACCTGGAGGAATCCCCACGATGACATGTGGAAAACATGCAAACTCCACACACATGGAACCCAGATGGAGACTCGAACCCTGGTCCCAGAGGTGGGAGGCAACAGTGCTAACCACTGCACCACCAAGCCACCCCCAATACTTTTCCTTTAATGTGTTTTTAAAGTGGTCAGTTTCCCTCCCTGCCCCTTGGGACCCTGCCTGAATCAGTTTGTTTGGAGGTTGTGAATATAAAAAAAATTCCCTTAGAAACTTCCTGGCAACAAGTGTTAAAATTGTGATCAGATAGACTAGTTACAAAATTAAAAGTCTTGGTAACTTTGGTCAATCTGAAATTGTGTTATGACCTTTAACTACTTAAGATGGATCCAAGATATGGTATACTTTTAAAACCCTTTTTCTACTTAAATTATCCTGCCAACTGATGTTAAAGTCTCCCATTAGAAGAATAATAGCATTTATCTATTTATATAAAGAGTATGTTTAATATTTTTACAGTGTCATTCCAGGCTTTGTTACAGGTCCTAGGCTGGCAGATGCCCCCTTTAAGTCTCCTTTGAAGCACCAAGCTGTCCCAGTGCAGGCTTCCACCTACTGATAACTAGCATCTTACCAGCATGAGGAGAGACGGACTGGTGTTTCTGGGGTAAAGGAGAAGCACGTGGACCCGGCTTGCCGATTTCTCCTCGGTGCCCTGCATCTCTTTTCCCAGGATGCTTTGCAGAGGCGTAGACCACACGGATATGCTGCGAGTGGTCACGCTCGCGGCCAGTGAGAAAATCCGGTAGATCGTTGACCTGGAATTAGACATTTCCGCATGATGACAGAAAACAATTAATTTCGCATGCAGCTTGTAATAGCCACAGACTGCTAATGTATGCACCTGTCCACTCAGATTAAACAAGGAGGCATATAATAATAATAATAATAATTATTATTATTATTATTATTAATAATAATAGTAATATCTGTCCGAGGACAGATTCTGTCACCTCCAGTAATGAGAGCACCCGATAGCCCTTTAATAACTAAAACTACAATTCAATTAACATCTGTTTGATGAGCACCATTCACCATTGTTCCTAATAAGGTCTTCCAAATATATCATGGTCTTCATAAACCAAAATCTTTACAAAGCGATAATGTAGTAACGCTAATTCATGTTTTTCCTCGGTATTGATGCTGGAGTTACTGAAGGTTAGATAAACACGCAAAGACCCCCTATATTCTGATTAACTGCCTGTGATCTGATTAAGAAATGAAGTGACAACCTAGTTACAACTTTCTTGGTATCCAGTTCTACTCCTGCTGCACTGCAGGACAGGACATCTGCAACAGTTAAACTGCTGTCAACTGCCTCAGTGAAGTATAAGCCAATGAATTTTATTAAAATATTATGTCAGGAACTGAGCACATATTTACTCTATACGAGGGATTCTTGCAGCCAAACAACTTTGTCAGGGATGCTTCTGAGAGCTATAGGCAAATGCCCTATATTGATGAAAACAGCAACATTTGCAATTAAAAACAACCAACAGATCATTTAAAAAGATAACGTGCGAATCCTACATCCCGGTCTTACCAAACTGATGTCAATGACGTGCCTGAAAGAGACCGCAAGCTGGAGCGTGCGAGGCGGAAATTCGGCCAGGTAGACCGACTCGTTGTTCAGCACCGCGTACATAAACACCTTGTTGATTTTCGGCGAAATGACGATGCACGGCTCGTAGGCGCGGATCCGCTCGTAGAAGCGGCGCTCGGTGCTCCTCTTGAGGAAGGAGTCGAGTTTACTGTTCCGCCTGCACAGCAAACCTCCCCAGTCACTTCTAGCCATGAAAACGGACATATAACGAAAACCTGTCAGAGTGAAAATTAAGGAATACAGAAAACAGTCTTCTTCGCATATGTATGAGTATCACCAAAAAAGGAATAAGTAATTATGTAGAGTGATTATACAGAAAAAGCCCGCTTGTGTTCATGCATCAATCACCAGTGCTTTTCCTGGCAAGCAAGTTGCACATTGAAGAGCAAGATCACCCTGATTGGCTTAAATAGTCACTCCGACACACAGAGTGATATAATCCAAGCAAGCTTTATCCGTTATTCAACTGAAATATTCTTCTTTGATAAAATATCTACTAGCACTTGTCCCAAGTGCAAAAGTCCATCCTATGACCTGACAAGTTACAGTATGTAGCCAAAAGCATTATCTTTGTCGAGCACCTGTTATAGTTAAACTGAAACTGTCTGCACGCGTTTACATAGTAAGATCAAGAAATTATGTTTTCTTTCTTAGCCAAAACAATTCAACACAAAATGCATAGGCAGAGTTTGCTTAATTAATTGCTGTTTCGACTCCGGCGAAACTCGGGGGGGGGGGGGGGGGGGGGGCAGGGGCCCCCGGCCCCCCGCCCCCGCCCCCCCCCCGGGAAAAAGGAAATAAAAAAATTATTGGA
>JAODLD010000069.1:24839247-24863394 GCA_026781065.1 Mormyrops boulengeri | reverse complement strand
AGAAAGTAAAAATCCAAACCAGGATTTTGTTTCAACCAACCAGTTGAGTCTCTGTGACTGTGACTCTTTATACTCAAGTAGTTGGTTGAAACAAAATCCTGGTTTGGATTTTTACTTTCTGAACCTGAAATGTCCGCCTCTGTTCACATCTGGATCCATTGCTGTTGCACCTGTCAGACAGACATGTCAGTGATTCTACACTCGGAACCCCAAGTTTCAGTCTCAACTGTGTATACATCAGTGGTGGCTACTGGATCGTACTTGTTGGTCCAACACCTCCCACGGATATTCAACACATACCTGGCCATTCTCATGATGCAACAGAAAACAGTATATTCATCGGAGCAGGCAACATTCTTCCACCAGTCCGATGGCATCTTTTCCAGTTATTAATTTGTTTATTGTTAGGTAACATGAAATAACGTGAGGTGACTGGCAAAATAAGAGTACAAAGGCTGGTCTTCCAGCGCTTAAAATGAGGCTAATTAAAAATAAAATGAGGCTAGTAAAGAAATATGAGAATAGTCTTCTTGTTATTTAATTAAACTGTTTATTTGATTGCACATCTCTATTCATTTTAGGAACATATCATAATACACATATCATAATAATGCCATTACCTAATTGATGATTCTTTCAAAATTTTAACATTTGTATTTATAGACCATAATGCTTTATAATGCTTTACTGCAACAATTTAAGTGCATTAATGGCTTTTACAATGAGGCTACACTACACTATATACGCATACTGTATTACTATGACTGTCATTCGATTAATTTTCTTAATCGCAATTAATTGCAAAAACTGAGTTATTAATCGCAAATTCAAATATTTTTATAATTCGTTTAAAATACACTAAAATTATGTTCACCTATAAAAAAATTATATTGCTAGTCAGATTCATTGATACATTATTGAACAAATAAGGCAGCAGCTTGCTTTGTCAAAATAATTGTTCAAGTACAAAAACATTAAAGAGGGTAACAGGGGTTTCCCTGGTAAACAATCTATAGCAGGCTTGACTTTGCATATGCCTTAAATAACAAAATGCCAAAATTTTACAACACAGAATTACTATAAGTACTGTTTAAGGGAAAGAAGAGAAAAGGGCTGAGCAAGTTACAGTGAGTTAAATAAGTGGTAGAGGAGACAAGAATGTTTCTATGCATGTATGTTTTTTAATCTTCTTATGAATACCTTTAAGCATGAAGTTTGAAGACTCCAATGTGAGTTTTACAGTATGTGGTCGCTATTCCCAACAGTGGAGTCAAATTCACTGTTTAAAAGATATATTTGTAATGTGGCATGAAATGTGTGATAAAAAGCAAAGGACTTCATTCTGTCGTTAAAGGACTTCTTGTTTTCTTCTTGTTTTCTGATGCATATATTGTCCAAATTGGGGTTCCGGTCTGAAAGATATAGAATTAACTATGGCAATCTCAAAAGCCCAAAAAGTTCCAATGGGCCTAAATGAGCCATGTGGTACAGACAAATCAATAAACGCACTGTCCTTACCCTAGACAGAGCTATACAGTAGGCTGTGCAACTGCATTAACATTATTAAAAAATAGCACGTTATTATTACGGCACGTGACAGACCCAGACATCACAGAGACAAAAACAAGATGGTTTCAAACAGAAGGCACCGTTTTTTTTGTGTTGTTGTTCTTTAAAGGTCTAAACACAAACATCATGGTTGCACATATGGGGAAGTGCAGGAAGGTCTGACACTGGACAGCAAGGCACACACACAGTGGGTAGTTACACAATGTCTAGAGATACACGAGGATCGGACAGGGTTCACACACGACACAGGTGAAGGCACGCACGACAATCAGGAACACAAAAAGTGTTTACAATAACACATACACATAGGGGCTATTTAAATGGCTTGTGGAGCATGCTGGGAAATGCCGTATGAATATACATTTGATTCCTGAGACTACCTTTACCGATGGGTTTAGTACAGGCACTTGGATGAAACAGTTTATTTAACAATGCTAATGAAGTTGATATGGCACTATGTTAATCGCTACCTTTAAAAGACAGAAGCTTATATACACTTCTAAAATGTCTCTTACTTTTCACCGCAGTCATACAGTATTTGTCGCTCAAGTTTGCCACAGGACCAATCAAACAGTAGGTTTTAGAGGTCAAGGAGATGCCATTGTATGATGTTTACTATTTCTCAGAGTCAGATATTATAAGATGTCTATGGTGGCTGAGTTTTTACTGCTGTAGTCTGGTTTGTTGCAGAAATGGAGCAAGGAAACACAGTCGACTTTCCGGTTCCATAACACAGCTGCTTCTTCAGGTGGGACCGGAAGAACATAGGACAGATGTAAATACCAAAATTAGGGAAAGAGAATAAGGACTGGAAGATGGTGCAGTTGAGGGTGGTTATTAGTTGTTTTTTGTCGATGACTAACGTCTGAAAAGGGATGAGGGCAACGATGGGTAAGTACGCTATGGTGAATGGGCAGAGTACAGCAAGCACGTTCTTCAGAGCTTTCTTCCTCTGTGGGGTCTTCTTCTCATTGTCTCCAGGGCCCTTTTTGCACAGGGTGGCGATGATCCCACCAAGACACATTAACATCAGTCCAAAGAGGACTGAGATTCCCACGGTTAGTGGCCATGACAAGGACTGAATGCCTTTGAAATAGGACAGAATTGCCAGAACCAGTGTTAGAGTCCAGACCAGGATAGAAAACAGCAATCGGTACAGAGACGTCCTCAGCTCCAGGTATAAGATGGGCCAACAAACAGCTATATAGCGCTCCACACACATTCCGGTCGCCAGCAGGGGGCAGCCTACAAGATTCACTATTGAGAAGGCCTCACTGGCAGAAACAACTTCTCCTTTGAACTTGTGGAACCCAGTACTGATGTCAAGGGGCAGTAAAGCACAGTAGAGGACATCCAGGATTGACAGATTGAGGCCCAGGACCTGGGAGGAAGATGTTGCTATTTTCCCCTCGACCAGAAGCTTTAAGAGGGCAAGGTTGGGGGGAAGACCTGTCACAAGGATGAAGATCTTGAAGAGCGGCCAAAAAAACGAGGCAGTATATGCTTGACATCTGTAATTCACACGTCCCACATCAAATTCTGTATAATTATAATAATCATAATAATTATAATAGTCCATGGTTGTTTCATTGGAAGCCATCAGGAGACCTAGCTGTGTAGAGGACATGTCCTTCCTGAACATGCATAAGAAACAAGGGGGAAAAAAACGTTAGACTTTAGCAGAATCCACAGCATGATTACAAAAGTAGTAACAAAGACAAGAGGCACTATGTTTGACCGAGAGCATGACTGAAACCCCATTAGGTGCTGCACCTTTATGAACACTTATGATTGCATATAATGGGGGAAATGGCTGCAACATGTTTCACATTTCCTTCAGTTTCTCAGAAGCTTTTTGTAAATACATTAAATTCACATCTGTCAGCTATCCACCCATACTGCTGTAACATGGGCATATGATAATATACGTACAATTTATATTGGAATAGACAAAGTCAAATGTTGCAACTGACCCCATAATGGAACGGCTGCAACAGGTCATGGGGGTGACTGCAATATTCATTAAAATGTAACTAAATCATACATGAACATCAGGGTCTTCACTAATTAAATTGGTTGAGAGAACAAAGACTAGTAAAAGGAAAAAACGTTTTCAAGTAACCAGTAGTGGTTAATTTTTTTGGTTAATTATCACAATACATTTGAGCTACAATTTTTTTTTTTCCTCAAAATCAAGACACTGAAATTCAGTAATATTCCTGTGAACTTCCGTGAAGGTTTACTGGACTGAACTGTGTGCGTGTTTTAAGTGAATGTTGAAATATGTTCTTAAGTGTGCATGTGGATATGCAGGTAAGTGTGTGTGTCTGTAAGTGCATGTCATGTACAGTATGTGTGTGTGAGACGCACTTTCAACACTTTCTTGGATACATAAGCTCTTTGTTTTTATATGTTCCTCTGGCTTACCTCTTTGGTGCTCAGACTCCAGTATAGATCAGCTGTTTTTAGGTATATTCTGCGAAGCTCTTTACATGTTGTTTAGAAAAGACCATCCAGGGAGTCCAGTACCCTGCCTTTACCCCCTCAGCTGGGCCTAGCTTCTCTCTCTTTTTAATAAATCGATAGAGGGATGTGTGGCATTTGCCACAGACCTCACTGTCCTGCCTTTGTCCTTCACTGTGTTTGCGTGTTTGCTGATAACATTATAACAGTTACAGGGACACTCCTACATGCATTTCCTTTCTCATGGCAAAATGATAGATAGATAGATAGATAGATAGATAGATAGATAGATAGATAGATAGATAGATAGATAGATAGATAGATAGATGCAGGCTACATTGTGACCTAGTCTGATTTTTAAAAAGCTATTTACTTAAATAAAAAGGGCAGATTCCTGACTATTTAAAGGCGTTCTTTATAAATCCATTAAATTACAATTTTGTTACATTATGACAAGCTTTTGCATTAATGTTGTGATAACGGACAGTTGCAACAGCATATTGAGATGATTGCAACAAAACGTTGCAACTGTCCTGATGCTGACAGCCATGATAGAGCTTTGCACAATATGATAGCTTGGCACAATATGATAGCTTGGCACAATACCTTTGACAAATGTTAGCTGTGCCTATGAAACTTGCACCGATGAAGCTATGCACCGATGAAACAATGCTTCACGCAAACAGTTTTATGATAAAAACTCTGATCATAAAAAAAGACTTTTTTACTTTTTTGCTCTCTTCCAGGGAGGAGGAGGGGCTAACTGAGCATGTGCAGTATGAATATCGTCGCTGCAGCTCATTCCTGATTGGAGGAATATGCCATGTTGCAGCTGTCCCTACAATGCCCTATCCATGATTAAACCCAGTGCGTCTGACTACTGAGTCATTGTTGTTTTGATTCTTAAAACAAAAAGTCTGCTAAATTAATAATAGGTTTCTCTGTCCCCCTGCTGCATCCCCAGTTGAACTTCTCAGGGAGCTACAATTAAAGAGACTCCTCTGGCACAGCAAGAAATATACCTTTCACTTATAACTGTGACTTAATTTAACATATACCTGTGACCTAAACCTGTGACTTAATTTAACCTATACCTGTGACCTAAACCTGTGACTTAATTTAACCTATACCTATGACCTATACCTGTGACTTATTTTAACCTATACCTATGACCTATACCTGTGACTTAATTTTTCAAATGCTGCTGAAACACTTACCTTGAATAATGGCAGACAGCACGCAAGCAATTCCCAGTTCTCACTCTCTTGTTTCCTGATGTCTGATATATATATATATATGCATATTTGACTACAGTAAAACCTCAAACGTCTGCTAAACCACACGGCAAAGTGTACAGCTAATGCCAAATGACATGCAGGTGAAATTCTTTGCATCTATGTAAAGCCTTGAAATGGAAAAACACAAATGTGGAAACAGACAGGTCATTTTTACAACACAGGTTGAAATTCTGTATGTTATACATACTACCACTGTGGTGATTTATTATATTAATGAGATAATATCCTCTGTCCTGCTGTAAAAACTCTGGAACCAATCATTCACTAGATAGTTATTCCTCTGGTGAGAGTGGTTACACAAAACCCAAATGTGATTAGCAACATTGTTTTAGGTCTATTGGTCTGAGGCAGTAATAGAAATGAAATGAAATGAAATGACTTGACATGAAATGATGCTTTATTTGGCATTCGCACTAGTATTGGTATAAATACATTGGAACGATTTAGTATTTGCACATCTCATCAGACTCTCTTTTAGAGAGACATACACATATATACTGGTGAGAGTGAAATGAAGGGTCAGACCGCAGGATCACTCATTTATCTGGCACCCCAGGAGAATTTGGGTAACTTTACACCACACGCAGTGAACCTTATTGAATATATTAATATATATGAATATTAAACATATTATTTCTATTTCCATAACATTTCTATAACATATTGTTGGCAGGGAAATAGTACTAATACAGAAAAAAATTAAAATATCCATCTTAATATTTGCACACACATAACATTTTGACATTTATACTACAAATATCTACAACTTAGCTGTAACACACTGCCTACCTCTTTATGGTTAATCACTGTGATTAGGATGACTCTTTATATACGAAAAACTAAAACTAAAAACTAAAATGTAATAAAAATGTGAACTCCCTGTGTAAAGGGTAGATGTCGATTCCTTTCATGACGCTATAAAATTATTGCTAAAATAAAAACAATATCTTGAATAATTTCATTTCTATACCATCATTAATAACGTGGGCTAAAATATGGCGCGGAAAACTGGTGCACAACTGAAAAACACATATTTAGTTGCTGTGACGTACATTTATATATCAATTCGTCAATCAAGAAGGGAGAGATCGTGACTCCTCTCCACTCCACCTGTGTCCACAGTACTGAATGGTCCATGCAGAAGTATACTGCCCTCTGTTGGTACTAATAACATAACATCAGACAGAGTACATAAAGAGCAGCTTGATGTTTCCTCCCGGTCCTTGTATGTCCATGCCTTTTACTGCAGTGGGGTTATAAACACAGCAGCAAGACCCACACAGGACCATTCAGTAGTAACAAAGCATGTCTGTCCTCAACTGACTTTGCTGTGAGTCCAGATCTGACTATCAAATCAACGTCAGCAACAAACTGAGAGTAACTCTGAAAAAGTATTTATTTGCATTTTAAAATTATGTACATTTCTACTTTTAAACACTTATCAAGTGCAAAGGTAACAATGGGGCATCTTATTTTTATTGGGCCATTTCTGATCTCATAATGTCCATCTCATGTTTGAATGGTAGCATGGCTGCTTATCTGTGTTGGTACCTCATAAAGTGCAAAGGGTATAAATCCAGAACATTAGCAGCTGTAATACAACGCCAAAGGAGCTCTGATGCTTGAAAACAGCAATAAAAAATACTCAGTTGAGCAATCAATTCGCTGGCCTTTGGAAAGCAAATTCCTATTTACACTCTAAAAGACCCTGGAAGTCTGGACCTCACATTTAATTTTCTGATATGATTGTTTGAAATTCACATCTTAATCTGCGATGGCGTCCCATCCTTCAGTAGCCCAAGGCCTTCTGACACCGTGATGCATAGATGTGGTTGCCCAGACCTCACGCAATGTCCCAGCGCTGAGCAACAGAAAGTATCATGTGCAGTAGCTCAATATTGCAACCAGCCAATCACAGCTACTGCTCACGCTACTGTGATGTGATGTCACTTCCTGCTACCACATGGCAATCTAAACATTTGGGGATACTGGTGGCTCAAAAGCAAATGGACCAACAATACAAAATATGGTAGCTATTCTCTGAAATTGGTTCTAAGTGCATAGGTTCGGGGGGGATATTGCTATCTTGTCTCAAATTCAGTGCATTTTTCAGCATGACGTGTGTTTTACATGCCCTGCAGTAATGGCTTATGTGGATGGAAAAAGAGGCAGATGAAGAGAGAGATACAGAGAAAGCAGTAGAGAGAGAAATTGTGGAGATAGGATTCGAGGCTGGCTGCTATGGTCTTGGTCCTGCATGGGTACTGTCACAGTAGGCAGGGTTGACCTGCATTGAAGGGACGGCTTCTGTATTCTGTGAGGGAAGGTGCAGGTAGACAGGGGCAACTGGAGTGGGCACCCTCTGCAGCACTATGGGGGGGTACATTTGGCAGTCTGTGGGGTACAGGCCTGGGACGGGGGGCTTTAGCAGGCTCTCCTGGCTCCTGTCATGAATACAAAAACATGCATTTATTAGCGGAAGGATTCAATTTTCAACTCCTCCATTACTTGACCCATAATTCAGTTCCAGCTGCAGACTTGTGATGACTATTTTGTCAGGAGACGCCTATGCCTGACTATCTGAAAGACACTCATCCATTTTCCTGAACTCTACCCATTTCCCTTTCAACACGGATGCTGTCAGGAGGATGGCGCTCCCACCTCTGATAGCCATGGTTGTCAAAGCCACTTTGCCCCCCCAGGTACAGGGGGTTGCCAGATGGGGGCTGGTAGGACAGCTGAAAGATCTTGGGAGGGGGGAATGCATCCCAGTCACCTTCCTCACGCTCCAACCAGCAGTCACGCCTCTGTGACGACAGCCGCTTCCTCACCTTCCGTTTTCTGAGAACATTCATTCATACACTGTCAGAGTCACATATCAATACACCTACAACAAGTGGACCAAGAGTTAGAAATGCACCCAAGCATCTGCTGTGACAGTCAGATGAATTACAAATAATTCATCCAAGGAAAAGTTACAATTTATGTTAGTTCGGTGGGATTTGAACCCACAACCTTCACAGTGTGGACTTAGTTTGCTACCTGTTTTGCTGCAGGAACTAATAGCATGACATATATACTTCACATGAGTCTAGATCCACCACTGTTGCACCTTAGACAAATCCACAAAATGCCCAGTTGAACTGGCCCAGTTGAAGTGGGTCATTGTCCTGTGAAGTCCCCCGGATATTTTGAACTCCGTCACGTGACCCAAACTGGACTTGCTTTTTGTTTTACCTCGCAGTCTGTTCGCCGTGGCTTCACATCAATCCAATCTCCTACAAACACTCCTTCTAATCCCCAGGGTCCCGTTGCACCTCTGTCACTTTAAATGGGGGGGGGGGGGGGGGGGTGATTGCTACCAAGGGGATTTACATATTTTTCCCACATATTTTGTGTGACTTGCTAAGCAGGCCTCCCCTTATCTCGCTAGCACACCACATTATCAGCCAACCTGATATATAAACGCATTCGGATCATATATTTAACCTTATACCCATTATAAACCTTGTTTATACATATCACAGATTTGCCTGGATTGGCAACGCTGATCTGCAGAGTGTTTCTGGTCGTCAGTAAAATGTGTCACAGGGTTACGTCACGGGTTATTTGCACGCAGGTTGTTAGTTCTGAGATTCACCAAAACCAAAAGTCATGTATTGGTTAGAAGGTTATGCATGCATTTGCATGTATGGCTTTGCGATGTTTACACAGGAGAGGCTACATTTACATACATTTTTCATTCTCCATTCATTCTCCCTGCAACCCTGTACTGAATACAGTTGGAAGATGGATGGATTTGATGGTTTAGATAAACAAAAAGCATGTCGCTAACCTTTTACTGTAATAGTTTTAATAAAGATAAAAATAATCCCACAAAAGATAATCTCATACTTATCAAACTATCCAGTTTAGAGCTGATTAAATCCACCCCATTCTATTCTTTACATGCTTAGTATTATTATATTCCATCGTCGAGGCTGTCTTTAAATTGGTATAAAACTTAAAAGAAATCCACATCCCAAATCATTTTGCAAAGCTTGTATGTTTCAGCTATTTCACAGCTGGCTGTTCTCCTGTTGCAGAAGCTGCAGAAGAGCAGGGCATAGAGCTCTGAATCTGAACCAATAATTCTTCTACCCTGCAAGTCCAGGTACCTGACCTCTAGGATACCTACACCCAGATCAAAGCCCTGTTTTGATTGGTTGCTCAATGTTACAGCTGAACGACGAGATGTATCAGTAATGTTATATTCTTCTGATTATTGTCTCAGCCCTGACAGCTCATTTGACAGGCCTGCACCCACCTATGCCTTCTTGCCAGCACCTGCTGTTAAATGCACCCAGCCCCCCCCCACAGTGACGCACCTGGACCTGCCATCTCGTCGTCGCTCCCTCTTCCTGCCCAGGTGCTCCTGCACGCAACAGATGATGAAGGAGGCAGACATGGAGAGGATGATGATGCCACTGACCACGGACACCAAGACGGCCACCTGCAGGCCCCTATCCTCAGGCTTGGGGAGGGCTGATTGACGGGCGACGAAATTGGAGGGGGCAGAAAAGGTCGGCCGGGGGCCGGGGGAGAATATGAACGTAAAAGTACTCAGTAAGCTAGTAGGTTTTCCATATAAAACAACCTCCAGACTTAAAATATCAGTTAAATGATGCAACAGAAAATGCACAAAGAGTCCTAATCTATGAAGCATCTACTGAAGCTGACCAGAAAATTGCTGCCTAAATTCAGCTGGACCTAAAGCAACTAATATCCGTGGGCGATGGTATGGGAGACGATTTGATAATAATTGAATATACAGGTCAGCTTACTGGGGGGGGGTGACACGTGCCCCTTACCCTCTCCCCAGTTCCTATTTTTAGGGGTTTAGTAATCTGGAAACAAGGCATTTAAGCTAGCAGTACAGTGGAAGCCATTTCATGATCGCAGGTCACACTGTCCATGGACTGAGGCAAGGGCCGCCGTAAAAGGGGGGGGGGGAGTTAGAATGATTCCACTCCCTAAAAAATTTGGAACATAACTGGATTGGTCTGGGTTGGGACCCCAAGCTTTCATGGGGTCCAAAATCTCTGGTGGCACCCCAGGTCTGAGGAATCAGACGTATGTCATTAATTGGGCTCTGATATCAGGTGTTCAAACATGTGCCACTCTGTAGCTTCTCACCTTCACAGACTGGGAAATAGTTGCTCCACTGAGGCACGGCATCCCGAAGAACACAGGTGACCTTCTCGCTGCCTACCAGCTGGAAGCCTTCTCGGCACCAGAATGCCAGCACGGATCCCAGAGACAACCCCGTGCCCGTCTCCACGTAGAAGGAGCCCCGGCGGGGAGGCAGCGGTGAGACACAACCCAGCCCTGTGGACATAAATGCAGCAGAGAGAAGTCGTACTCTCTCTTCATGAAGCGACGACACTGTGGCACCACAGGATTAAAAGCATGTGATGACTGTCGCTTTAAACATGAGATGTCTTTTTTGCCCCTCTCCCTCTCTGTCTTTTTGCATATCCACATGTTCGCGTTTTTCCACATTGCCTCTTTTGCAAACATTGGTTTGAAGTGAAAGCATTCTGATGATGTCAAGCTCATGGGAGTTTTACTTGCACAAAAAAAGGGCAGAAGGAAAAATAACTGGTTCAGGGAGATATCCTATCAGATTGTAGCGAAGATGGATTCAAGCAATTAGAGGGGGCAGAACCAACCAATCAGATTTCTTGGTCCCGCTCCTCTAATTGCTTAGACCCTCCTCTTCTACAGTCTCACTGGTTATCTCTCTGAACCAATAATTTTGACTTCTGCCTGATGCTGATGTCATTCCTCTTCATCCTTATCCATTTTCTTTCCTTTCCTTTCCTTTGCCTCTTGCACCCTTATTCCCAATGATTCCTCTTCACCGAAAGATCTCTTATACCACACGGTCATGTCCTATTCTGCCATACAGACCTGCCTTATACAGCATCTCCCTGCCTGTCAGTGAGGCCCATCAGCAACCCAGCTTCCAGCAGGTGGCTCACACAGGTACCTCATAGCCTCCTCTCTAATCTGGCCTGGCTGGAACAAATACGTCATCTAGTGTCTGGTTCTTCCTCGACACAGGCTTTTATCGAAAAGCAGCTCGGAACTGCAGCCGTCTATATAGCCGAATATTTACGGAAGCGATTCTGTTCCACAAAGGTGTCCTACAAGAGCAGACCACTGCAGATATCTGGACATATAACCCTTAGGTCACAAATCCAATTCCTTAATTATTCAGCTTTCTAGCTTTGCTGATTTCTACCAGTCTAACTTTTATCAGATTTATAAGTTAGTTGTAAAGTTCACAATGACTAACTGAACACTGATTGCACTGTAGGTGGTTGACACGATTATCCTTAAGCCAGGAAAATGGGACTCTGCAGCCCGTTTGTCTTCCCCATGTGGGTCACCAAAATTTATGATGCATTCTCCGGAGAGAAGCACACACACCTACACTGTACAAGGGTAGCTCACAAAAATCTGGGGTTTAAAAGTTGAAAGAGTCCCTGTTTTCACCCTTGTCCATTTTTCACACTCAGTAAATCAGTACAATATCTGCTATGCGAGCTGCTCTGGATAAAAGTATCAGGCAAAAAAAAACCTGTGAATCCCTTTTGTATCACCCATGCAAACATTTTCACGTTCTGTTGCAGGGTGGAAATTCTGCTTGTGGCTATTTTACGCTCTTTAGAATACAAAACTGGCAATGAACTTAAGTTGCAGTTAGATGACAACTGAACACCCATTTCTTACTATACTTCTCTTGTTCCTTATCTCGCTCGCTCACTCTCACTCCCATTCCAAGTGTTCAGAAGATTTAATACAGATTAGACCATCAGTTATAGATTTATCCCTCTGAAAGCCTCAGCTGGTGACTGTAGAGAAATGCAGTGAGAGTAGAGGGCAGGAGCTCCGGCACTCAGCTCCACATGGCCTTGCTTTTCTGCTACACCCCGTAGGCAGAGGTACTCAGCTGGCTGATATTGTGTTGGCAGCAGGTGACATGATCACACCGTGCCCCTTGGTCCCTCAAGCCGGCTGGACGCTGCCTCAGCAAAAGCAATAAGCATATTGCCTGACAAACAGGACACACAAAGGGCAAGACAGGAGGTCCCATTCATTTATGAAACATATTGCAGAATACAAAACAGCCAGTGTTCATTAAAGGGGCAGCCCTGTCTGCTGGGTCTTTCACTGTGCTTCTGCTGCTGGCTTGATTGCTTTGGTCTGGCACACCGCTCGTGCTCTCTCATATCACACCAGGGTAGATGCAGGTTAACAGACGCCACTGTTCACCTGCTTAGAAAATGTCATGACTGCAGCCAAAGCACATGAGCCCACACAGCACATGGCGTGGTCTTCTGGAGGTAACTCTCTGATGTTAATGGCTGAGTAATCAGATTATCGGTCCGCTTGTCAGCCTGTAGCGAGGAAGCAGTGTGAACCCCAAATAAGAACATAAGAACACTGTAGTGTGAACCTCAAACCAGAGCACTGTAGTTCCATCCTTCCATTAATCCATCCATCCATCTTTCAATCACTAATTCCATACAGGGTGTTCCCATCCCTGACAGCATAGGACACAAGGCTGGGGAACACACTGGATGGAATGCAAGTCCATTGCAGGGCACAAAACATCACGGAATTACAAGAGATAATGATACTCTGATGGATACAGTGCTATTAATTACTGTATTCAATCCAGGCTCTGTACAAAAATGTACAGTCAAGTAATCCTTTTAACACATCACACTGACCACAGGACCTACACACAGATACACTACCAGTCAAAAGATTTTGCACACCACAGGATTTTACCACTTTTCCATTTATTTCATACACTGCATATTTTCTATTCTTGTTAAGCGTATGAAAGTTGAAAAAGTTGATGTATAAATGAAAATATAAGTCAAATAAAACAAGTTTCCTTTATAACACGGAAAGAGTATGTAACAATGCATGTCTGACATCCTATTAACTAGTTGTGTGGTGATGGCACAGTGAGATTCTAGGCTGTCCTTTAACTTTAAATGCACTAGTGAACTGTTTCATCCCATGAAACAGAGCAGTATTTAATGTTCCTTGTAGAAAGAATACCTCATATTTTCTCTGCTGTTTTAACTGCTAGAGGAGGCTGCTTCGATGAATCAAAGATATGACATTTTCTTGCCAATAAAGGTATTCAAATGGTGAATATACCATAATTTTATTGTTAGTAAAGAATACTGAGTGTATTTTTAGTATTTTGATTTTAAGTGAGCAACACGCAAATGTAGAAAATCTCAGTGTGTGCAAAAACTTTTGACTGCCAGTGTATATGTATGTATCACTTGGCACCACCGGTTCAGGCCTACAGACTTTATTGTGAGGCTAAGATGCAGCTGAAGCCAAGACTGACCCACTGAGGAGAATGTTCATAATGCAGCAAAGTGTTAATAGTGCTATGGTACCAGAAGTGGGTCAAGTCAAGCTTGTCTCTGAGAGGGTAGGGTCACAATGGAGAACAGTAATCCGCAAGCAGGAAGGGAAGTCCCGCAACACAATATGGGATATGGGATTGAAATGGTCCTAATTATTGATTATTGGAAAAGATTTATTGGTGAAGAACTGTTTTGTTTTTTCTCTATACGTATGTTTGCCATAAGGCAGTCATAATCCCTGGACTAAAGCTATTAGTTAAGTTCTCCCCAAACAAGCTTGATGGGCTGAATGGCCTCCTCTCGTTTATAAATTTCTTATGTTCTTATCTACAATCTCCAAATTTTTGGAGCAAAAATTCGAAAGCACAAAAAAAAACAGGAAGGTGAAGTCTTGACGCATGACTTTGCATTTCTGAAGATTATCGGCTGGAGCGAGATATTGATATCAGAGTGTGTTGTCCCCCCCGATTTACAATTACAGTACAGCCAAGACACATCTGACATTGGCATATTACAGATGGGTGTCAGGAAGCTCAGCCTCAGAACCGAAATGGGAAAAGGTTTTTTCTCAAACTATTAGCCTTGTAGGCAACTTGCATATCCATGACACAAATGCAGAGAGGCTGGTCTAGGTCCGTATATTATCATCTCACTTTAAATAACTACGGATGCATATGCAATAACCAAGCAGTGGAAAATGAGCTATATTTGAATTCCGTACAGCTTATTAAATATGGATGTTTTCCTAAAAAAAAATCGCTATGCATTTTTCTTAAAAAAAAACACTGTCCAGCATCTAGTCTAAGAATGGAATAATATCTAGCACTGGTGCGAATGAGCTTTAAAAAAGGGGACAAGTACCCTCTCAGTGTTTATAGTATAAAATGATATACCTATGACGTAGCCACCCGCCCACCAATAAGACACCGTTAGCATCCAAATGAAACTCGCGTTCATGCTTTAGCGTGTCCGAGGTTTAAAAGCAGATGGTCGACCTCCTGCCATTCCTCGGGGTGCCAGACTTTCATTTCAATGTGAGGCCTCCCTACGAATCATTCCGTCTGTGTTTTATCTGATATTGAGTTGATTAATATCAATTTCATTGCTCATATGTGACGACGCCTATGCATCATTAACTGCCTTATATTAACTTACATAAAACCACTTAAAATGAATTTAACAGGCTAATTAACTAATCCTACTACACAAATATATAAACGTATAAACTGCTATATATTAATATATTACAATATACCAATTTCATTCTTATATATGATTTACCTGGAAACTTCATACAGAAGGGATTCAAATTGAATTAAAATTGGTTTTATAAATCAATAGTAAAGCTTGCGGTGTCGCACTGAGGTGGTTGTTGTCATTGCTTGCCTGGCCCTGGGGCATTAGTTTTCATTGAGATTTCCGCTTTTATGAAAAAACATGATGTTTTTAAAAGCCTAAGGGGATTGGTATTATTCCGGGTCTAAGTGCGTCTTTAGTGCGGGCACGTGAGCGTCCAGTCGCGTGCGCAGTGCCAAACATGTGAATGTTTGCATGTGTCAGTTTGTGTGATTCACCTACAGGGAGCTTATTCCAATACGAAAAATGTTTTTAGCAGATGCATATCCCTATCACCCTGCAAACTCAACTCGTGCTCGCTTCCGGTAACACGGAGTTAAGCGCAAAGTGGGCTCCTCACCTGTGTAGTTTGCAATCGCGGTCTCCGTGACGTTCGTCCACTCCTCAGCAGCTGACATAGTGATGGATCTCAGGACGACGGGACTAACCGACGAGCCCCAAGTCACAGTAACCCCCAGACTCAGTCCCCACACAGTCCACACCAAAGGCCACACCTGGACCATATATCGGGGAACAACTTTAACCGTTGTAGGGCCACAATAGCCGTGCATATCGTCCTTGGGAGTGAGATGTGTATCCTCGGTGGACCCTCACCGTCCCTGGGCAGAGAGGACCAAGACAAAATACAACCAAAGATGAAAAGTCAACTCTTTCCTGTGTTTTTGTCCACAAAATCCCAACCCCAGTTGTGCCCCTTCTTCCTGAATCACTCCGAAAGGAAGCAGTTAAATATTATTTTCATTATTTTCTCTGGCTCCTCGGTGTCCCCGTCTCTACTCCGCAAGCTCCGTTATCCTTTAGTCCCACCCTCGCCTTGCAAGTTCTGCGCTGCCTCCGCTATAACCGGGCTTGTTGCGACTGAAGGTCTTACGTAAGGCGAGCCGCTGATATAGCGGTAATTTATGCGCTTTTAAAACCTGATCCCTCTGGCCGCAGTTTTATTCTTTTTGCGTCAGCACGGTGGCGGGTGTAAGTTAGTGTGGCAATGCATGTGTGTGTTTGGGATTGCTTGCATGTCTCACTGCTACTGTGGCAGTGGGTGGAGAGAAATGTGTTTCTTAGGGGATTAATTGGTTTCATTCAACATAGTTCTACGTGTATCTCGTAGGGAACGTCATATTTTATATATAGATGCGTTTTAGGACATGCCTGGTACGCTCGATAACATCTAGAAAGTGGTATAGTTCAGTTATGTTCGTCTTTTTAGCAATAAAAGATGCAGTAAAGGACACGTATGGTAGAAATGAGTTTTGTTCACTTTCGACGGGGCGAGTTTACATTTTCAGAAGGGTAGATAGAAAGGCGACTGTCAAATGCGATTCTTCGTCGCGGGGCAGACACTACGAAGTACGGTTTCAGTGGCACAGAATTAATTTCATAAACGTTATTAGTTATTACTGTTTCGTTTGGGGAACTAAAAGCACCATCTCGTGACAAATTATGATAATGTATGGAACATTTTCCAAAATATCTGTAGGTCTGCGTCAACCACATAACATGTTATGTTTCTGTGATTTCTCTCTGGTTTTTAATGATATTTATTGCGATGCATTAGTGGCCGCATGATGTACAGTTCATGACTGTATCTGAAATGAAATAATTCTGAATTTAGAAAGTCAAAATAAGCTAATTTAAACACCAACGGTGATACACCGTTTATCCCGCTTGTCGGGTTATAATTATATAACAGCTGGCGCTGTTGCGGGGATTGTATATTCCGTAGCACATAGTGCAGTCAGTCTGTGCGCAGCGTGGGGACGCGTGTGAGTGTGCAGCAAGGCGCTGATTGTGGGATATCTTGCCACAGTTGAAGAGCAGTAAATTCACACACGGCACACAGGAAAACCGATTGCTGGGAGCTGTAATCGCAATCATACAAAAAAAATCTAAGAATAAGGTCATGGTGTAACCGTAGTAATGGGCAAATATGTTACCGTCTGATTAACAAGTATTCAACATATAAGATAAAACTAATGATACCAACGACAAGCGCCGTGGTCAAGACAGTTGAAGCGTCATTTTCGTCCAATTTTATTTTTCTCACACAGGTGTTCATCATCTCATTAAATTTAACGACGATCGTGTTCATCGAGCAGAAGTAGCGTAATTATATTCCCACTGGCCCCGAGTTCAGTGCAGCCTGAATACGGAGCCGTAGGAGCAGAGGAGGCTTGGATGTGACGGACGCCTCTCCCTTCATATCAGGCGATGGGCTCCGGTGTCTGTTCAGGAAGAAACCTGTCAGGACGATTATACCCCGTCTGTTTTATTCGGAAAGGCTGAGAACAGGAGGCCCGATCACGCCTGCGTGCTACTACCCTTCATACTCATTCTGAGTGATCAGTCGGAGACCTTTCTAGAATTATCTTACTTTAATAAAAAGAGAGCAAAATCACTCTATCAGGTGTAGGGGTGAAAATGACTCGACTGTAGGATCACGTTTGAACCGTAAACACCTCATTATGTCATTCTAACAAATATGTGTGTATTTCTGTCTAATAAACTGAGTTATTATTTACCGCGAGTCTCTTGTAGTACTGCACTGTTTCGCAATATTCATTGTAATTATAATTTAGTCATTTTATCTTATTATAAGCGATAAATGAAATATTCATTAATACCATTATTACATAATTCGTATGTAATTCCTTTTTATCCCAGTAACAATAGTGCGCAATAACACAAAGGGAAGGAGAGAGAGAGAGAGAATGAGAATCGCCCCTGTTGGCAGATATAAAATGTTCTGAGTGGTAAGAACTCAAGCTAAAGTTCAAGTCTTGTAAAGATTTGGGGAGCTTTACAGGGCATTAAGCGACACCGCTTATGCAATGACTTCCACGGGGCAGCTGCCTTGATAATCAGAATAGTGATAGTCACGTGCAAATTGATTTCAGTCCATTTACACCTATTTAATCAAAGCATTGTGACTAAGAGCCAATCACCGCATGTAATAAACATGTAATAAACACATTTGTACGGCAAATTAAATCCGTACCTAAGCATCTGTGCAATTTGTCTTTAAGTCTACGATCACGCCGAAAAGAGACAGAAAGAACCCAGTATTTCAAAATGCATGACATTCACAGCAATCAGCAGGAAAGTTTGAGGATTTGCTTTATAATAAAAATAAGGTAATACTCGGAGATTCACCATGTAACTTTTTCGTTTTTTTTCCGGACGTGGAAACAATATCATTGGGTGTCCATACTAATATGGCGTTATTAAACAAGCCAGCAATTTCGAAACACATTCAGACAATATACGCTGTAAGCCTTAAATCCGTTATGCGTGGAAAAAGTAGAACAGAAAAAATCTCAGAGCTATATAAAAAATCCTCACATCCATATAGACACACCTGTGTGGGGAGTTTACACGTTCTCCTCATGTCGTCATGGGGTTTCCTTGGGGCGTTCCGGTTCCCACAGTCCAAAAACATGCTGAGGCTAATTGGAGTTGCCAAATTGCCCATAGGTGTCCCTGTGTGAGTGAATGGTGTGTGAGTGTGCCCTGCGATGGGTTGGCGCCCCATCCCGGGTATTTGCCTGCCTTCTGCCCGTAGCCTCCGGGATAGGCTCCGGACACCCCGCGACCCTGAATAGGACAAGCGGTTACAGCAAATGAATGGATGGATATACAGCACAATTATCACTGACACATAACTCGTGAAATAATGATGTACAAAACGGAAAATGCAGAAATTTATTTGCTGTATTCGAAAAACAAGATAACAAGATGCACAAGTATAATCATAATCATAATAGTGTATGATCTATGACTGATTTATGAGTTACAGAAATGTACCACTAGGTGGGGGTATTTAACCACCATTTTCAACTTATTGCGTACCCTGTACGTTGAGTAAACAGCCATCAAACGTCGTTCCCATCCTGATATTAATGTCTAATATTTAGAAACGACGACCATGTCTTATTTATATTAGTGGGAAAGAGTCTAAATGGTTGTGGGCACGTAAAAAAATCCTTCCGCTCCCCGCAAACCTTGTCTTCTTCCTTAAGCTTATAGTATAACAGATGTTGAAGTCTGAATCTGCTTGTTTTGGGAATCTTTTTTTTGTACGTATCAAATACCTAAAAGTGGTGGGATTTAATATTCGTATCTGGTAATTGCTGAAATCTGATTGGCCAAGAATCAGCTAAAGGGGAGGATTTACAAAAGCTTAGACTAGTTAGTCAACAAGCTTCCAAGATAATAAATTAGAACTACGGCCATGACAACGCCTAGTTTAATTCCAAAGTGGTCAGCTCTACTTCATTCTAAAATATAAATGTAATAACAAAATACTGATCATTTTACACATTATTATGCACTGCATCTATATTTTGATATAGATTACAAAACGATTACGAGGAGAACATGCAGCGTTATCTTTATTGTCAATAAGGGAGACCTCTGCATGCCTATAAGTGCCGGGTAACTGGAGACCTTGTCGGAGTGGAGAGGTCAGTGACAGGCGGCTTTGAGACCATCTAGGTGTTGCGGACATACCAAATCAAAGAAGATCAAACAAACTCCTTCACTAAGGTTTAGACAAATATAACATACAGTACAGAATCTGAAGCGCAACAGGCAATACACGTATGTGCCAATTTTAATCTTATTTCACAAGATAAAAAGGGACATTTTTGCAGACACATCCAAGCAATTACCAACGAAACCATCTTACTTTTAAAGGGAACGCGTAGCATAGTACAAAATCTATTCACTTTATATCGAAGCCGCATTTGTTTCTTAGACCAGTGCGTGAAGTAACAAAAGTCGATGAGGCTGGAATCAGGAAAAATGGACTTTCTGAAGAAGCTCTGGATCGCTCGCAAACTGATTCTGGTGGTCCTGATCCCTCTGTCCCTGCTCCCGTTGCCTCTCATCCACCCCACCAGCGTAAGTATCTCAACCCGCTCTCCCACCGTCTGAGGGACTCCGAGGTTTGGACGGTATGCTAGTGACATGCATTGCTTAATTAACCGCATGAGCCACACTTGCAATGGCAGAAACTTTGCGTGCTACTAAATTTAAAGCAATTAACGAAACTAAAGGAAGGCAATGCAAAAAAACTAAAAAAGTGTGCGAAAGTGATTTTTACCTAGGTAACAGCAAATTAATATGATCAGTGCAGTTATTAAGAACTGAAACAATGGTTATGATCTGTAATTATATCAATGCTTATAATCTACAATGATGTTTCAAGATCCATGGTAGGCTACTCGAAATAGGTACTTGAGACAACTTGATAGGGTCGCACAACCGTAAGCTTAATTTTACCGGCATATGCTGCCCACGTGTATGATGCTCTTCTGCTGCAGCGCGAGCCAAGTTACAGGTAAGAGAGAAACTGGACATGTGGTTTAAAAAATGAGCTCCGACCCTTAAATTACACACCTAATAATAAAATTGTGTCTTATACCTAATATTTATTTCAGTTCGATAGCGTTATCTACATATAACCAGAAATTTAGTGTCTGTACGGTTAAGTGAAAACTTTATATTTTACATTATTTATATCTGTACATTCCAGTTTTTACATGTTCTAGCAGATAAAATTTTACTTTTGCTGCATACTGTATATAGTAGTTCCATAAAGTGTATATTGTTCGTGGACAGGAACTTTATTGTCAGCCATTGCTACTTTACATAATATATACGCTAGTATGAAACCAGAATTTGATCAAAAAATGTGTTTAAAATTCGTATATAGATAAAAGCAACAGTTCGTTAATATTATTGCTCACTTTTTTGTTGCTTCTGGCCAACCAGCTGCCAGCTGGTAATGAGCCAAGTAACCAGCGAGCTGGCACAATTTCATCAGTTCTATCGAGTACGTACTAAGCAACTCCTACCCGTGGCTCCACTGGAGGGTAATAAGGGGTTAGCAAAGAGGAGCCGATTGATCGCCATGTGTGAGGAAAACCAATGGTTCTGACCTCTGCCCTAAAACTACCTCCACAGCCTTGTTTTCAAGCTGTCAGTTACATAACCAAACCTTAATTAAATGTGGAATTTTCCCTTTAATTATGTTTAATCCCGAGACCTGAAACAAGCCAAAATCTTTAGGTGCGATTTTGAGTGTTGGGTAGCCAGAAAATACATTAACGGACTGTTACCCATAATCCTTAAGATTTCATCTTTCTACTGTTGGTTTTATGTTGTTTGCATGTGTGAATGACCTTTAGCCACTGGTCAGTGGCTATTTTCACCCACTCAGACAGTAGTTTTAATGACGAATACACCCATCATTCTTTCATAGTAAATTCTAGGAGTAGTTGGCTGGTTCTTTTAAAACTAGAATACTTGTAAACATTTTAAGTAGTTATTTTCCTTCAGTTTTGGATCTATCGTACATGGCTTCATGCTGTGTCTTGATACACTGGCAGATACAAGTGTGTACACTATAAACAGTAAACAACATATGAACAAAACACAGCCGTCTTACTATGCAGGAAACTTTACCAATGTCCACATCTTTTGAGAAAAAAGATTTGATTTGTCTGTTTTATACTTAGTCCACATGATTTTTGTTATCATTCAGTTTTTGTGACCTTAGAAAGTAATGTCTGACGAAACAACTGAGAGAGATTAATCATGTCAGTCAACAGGAAATCCTATTATCTCTAGGGTTAATATCTGAGTTAAGCTCCTTAATTAACAGCTGATCAAATTAAGTGTTCACTGTTGAGTTCTGAGGGTTTCTTAAGATAAGATACACATTGGGAAAATGTACTTCCCACCATCCATGAGTATATAAAAATATCACATGACCTGGTAAACAAACCAATAGTAATGAAACATCTCAAAACGGTGATGCCATCATGTCTCAAACTCCAGGGAACAACACCAGTTGTCCCACCCCCAGTGTGCAGTTTAGTGGTGTCACTGGCGTTTCCCAGGCAACCAGGGAAACTCTGTGTTCCACTGCATGTACTATTCAGCCCCCTGTCCCTTTAAATTTTCAAAAAAAAACCTTGATATGCAGTTCTAGACACCATAAAAACAATGACTTGTGCCAGGCACCATAGTCTGAAGAAAAGACAAATGGCGCCCACCACAAGCATTCTGTGACCCAGGCTTTGACTACATTCTAAAGGATTATTAAGAAGCAACAGACCAACCAGTACTTACAAACTAACATGAAGTCTTCTCATTGCTTGTGCAGAATGTTAAGAATAAAAGTTTTGGGGAGTTTTAATAATAAATGCTTTTGTAACCAGTTCAAACTGAAAGCACATTGTGTTTCAGTGGGTTAGAGCAGTGTTTCCCAACCGGTCCTTGGGGACCCCCAGCCAGTCCACGTTTTTGCTCCCTCCCAGCTCCCTGTCAGAAAGTCTGCATTTTTGCTCCTACTGGGAGCTGGGAGGGAGCTAAAACATGGACTGCTGGGGGTCTCGGAGGACCGGGTTGGGAAACATTGGGTTAGACTATCAGTGAACCGAGCTGATCCTGTAAACTGAGCATCATGCTTTGATAACTATTGTGCAGCCTGGTCCAAACTAGCTCAGTGTGTGGAAAACAAGAGTAAAAGAATCAGAAAACAGACCAGGGCTGTATCAGGACCATATACTCCATAGGTGGCATTGAACATTGGCAAATGAAATTTGTACATGAACAATGGAGCGTGGGGATCAAGTGGGGGTTAATTTCTCAGCTTAGCATTGTGTATTTGTGAGTATGTGTGTGTGTGGGGGGGGGGGGTCATTCATTGGCAAGCTTGCTTAGGCTCGTGGCTGAGACTGAGAAGCCAGACAAGTTGGCACATCACCTGGGGGCCTAAATTCTACTTTTTTTTTAGTTTCAGAGATATTTCGGATTTTAACGGTTGGCACTCAGTCTTAACGTGGAGGCCTGATCCGAACAGATTCCTTAAGTAATGGATTTATCAGATTCTTGGTGTTGGTATCTTAGCAACAAGAGGGGCTACAATGGTTTTCCACCTCCTTCCAGTTGTAATGGAAAAGGGGGCTGTGTGGTTTGGGGGGGGGGGGGTGGTTATGGAATAATCAGCAGGTTTAATGAGGATTTTAATAGTACTTTTCAATGGAACATTTGTTTTTCAGTACCTCTTCAAACTTTTTATTATGCTAGTATGATTCAGTGAAATACCCCCTGCCCTGAATAAGCAGGGACTATATTTGAACCAGGGCGCATTTGGAGGGTCCTACTAAGTACCCATAAGGGTGCCCTGTGCAGTGCCTGATGGTGTTTATAGAAGCATGCAGATGACGTTTTTCGCATCACAAGCACACCGGCGATTCCTGATCATGTGCCAATTGATAACCGGTCAACAGGATCACATCTTGTACCAAAAGACAAAAAAAGACTGAAAATCTGCTGTATAAAACACGGTATATAATAGAGAAAGTAGCAGATTCAGACAGAAAATGGCAAAATATACAAGCAAAGATTCTTTTCCTTTTTTATTGCTTAGATATTTACATATTTGTCCATTTTGCTCTGTATTTCTGGGAAATTGATTAACAACGTTAGTTTTGTGAGTAAAAGTTAAATGAATGGCTCATGAAAGTAAAACACATTCGGTTGAATTGAAATTCTCCAAGGCTTGATGCTGAAACCATAAAGCTTCATGGATTTCATCTGAAGGTCCCGGTGTGGCTGTTGTCATAGCAAAAACTTGGAACCGGAGCAGATGTCTCACCTGTGGCTGTGTCGCCCCCTACAGGAGGCATCATGTGCATACGTGCTGATTGTGACAGCAGTGTACTGGGTGTCGGAGGCCGTGCCCTTGGGTGCTGCTGCCCTGGTACCCGCGTTTCTCTATCCGCTGTTTGGGGTCCTCAAGTCAAGCGAGGTGAGTCCACTTCCTCCGTTTACCATTTCTGCAGCATTATAACACAAATTCTAGGACTTCACACCTTTGCAGAGGAGTGTGTGATTTGTAGTTTTTGTAACTGTTTTCAGAGGTGGCAATTGCAGGTCCAGAAAGTAAAAATCCAAACCAGGATTTTGTTTCAACCAACCACTTGAGTACTATTTGACTGTGACTCTTT
>JAODLD010000069.1:24790639-24826331 GCA_026781065.1 Mormyrops boulengeri | reverse complement strand
AAACTGAAGGTACATTTCACCAAGTCGGCACAGGTGCTACAATTAGGGTTGTGTGATATGGCATAAAATTCATATTGTGGTATAATTTGAACCATAGATGGTAGACAGTATGTACTGTCCTGGGTTTGGTCCCAGGTCCTTTCTGTGTGGAGTTTGCACGCTCTCCCTGTGTTCGCATGCGTTTTCGGCAGGGGCTATGGTTTCCTCCCATGGTCCAAAAGCATGCAGGTTAGGTTGATTGGTGAGTCTAAATTGGTCCTGTAGTTGCGTGAGTGTTGGTGACTGCCCAGGGCCTGTGCCAATTGTTCCTGGGATAGGCTCCAGTCCCCCCCGTGACCCCAGTTGGGATTCAGCAGTTTCACAAATTGGATGGGTGGGTTTTGTTCAGCAACTGAAGCTTGGTTTCTATGAATACAGATAGAAATTCAGAGAAGGAGGCCAACCCTGACCCTCTGGCCCCTATGATCACATGGAAGGATTCCCAAAGCCCGATGCCCTGGGAGATTGTGGTCCTTGTTGGTGGAGGCTATGCCCTAGCAGCCAGCTGCAAGGTAAAGTACAGCAGTCTAGTGCCAATTAGTCTTCAGCAGATGATAGGGATGGTGAGATTTACTGATTTGCATTGGTGCACCTTCATAAAAGTTCACGATGATGTGTTTGCCCTGATTAAAGAAGCGTGCACTGGAAACAATTTAGGATGAGCTCAGGATGCATTGTTAATAACATCTTTACCTTGGTATAATCCGATTTGTTAATTTATAATTATTAGTAATGCCTTTATTATGTGACTAATCATTTTCGACCAGTAATTTAATATTTAGATTGACTCTCCCACTGAAAACTGTTTCTCAAGCACATTCTTCCATGTCAGTGAGTAATTCTCGTCAAGTGTCACAAATGCTGGAAGCCTGCATTGCATCGTATCGCATTGAATCGTGTCACGTTGATTCAAATCATGTTGAATTGCACTACATCATTAAGTGGGTGAATCATATCGGCACATTAGTAATGGCTTCGTATGTATGTTTAAGGGATCAGATCGCTGGCGATGCATCGAGATGTGAATCACATTGACTCCCCAAGTAGATAATGTAATTACCATTAATTATTGTTTCCTTGATGCTTTCTGTTGATATAGCAGTGAAGGACATGTTTCCAAGGCGAGCCGTCTTTGTTATTCTGGATAACAATGCTGATTGTGTGATTCACTTGTAAAATTTCTAGCTCGTTTATGACATCATCAAACGGCACATAGCTACCCAGCCATAATCTCCTCCCACGCAGGTGTCAGGACTGGATTGGGCGACAGCTGGAGCCTATGAGTGGCCTGCCACCCTGGGCGGTGACCCTCCTGGCCTGCCTGCTGGTCTCCGGTGTCGCAGAGTTTGCAAGCAACCCTGCCACCCTCACTGTCTTCTTGCCCATACTCTCCACGCTGGTAGGAAACCACCTTTAACCACATGCCCGTTGACATTATTCATGGGTGGGATTGACCTGTACTTGTCAATTATTGTCTCTCTGAACCCAGTCAAAGTGTAAAATCTTAAGATTGACCAACAGTGGAGGAATTCCACAGGTCATAAAGCCTCATTTCCTCCATCAGGGAGCACCAGCAGGATGAGATGACTCTCTGTGTGCCCTGTAATCTAACCCGTGTCATCTCTGTGTGCCCTGTAATCTAACCCGTGTCATCTCTGTGTGCCAGTCGGAAACCCTTCATATAAACCCACTCCACACGCTAATTCCCTGCACCATCTGTGTGTCGTTGGGGGTCATGCTGCCAGTGGGAAACCCCCCCAACGCCATTGTTTTCAGCTATGGACACATACAGATTAGTGATATGGTGAGTGATAGTCCCAATTTGCATCAACAGCTACATATGCATCTAAATCATAAAAACACAGTGAAATGACGAAGTGTTGCTTCAGTTAATATTTCTTATTTAGTCCCTCTCTCTCACAGGTGAAGGCCGGCTTCGGGGTTAACCTGATCGGGGTGATGGCTGTCATGCTGGCCATCATGACCTGGGGAAGGCCCCCTTTTCCATCTTTTGGAGTTTCCTGACTGGGTGATGAGAAATGAGAAATAACACCAGTTTATAGCCACAAGGGGGCGGAAGAAGGCAAAGAGAAAAACGGTCTTCTGAAATTCATTTTGTGATATATTGGGAAAGTTTCAGGATAAGACGGACGATACTCACGCTGAGTACGGAAAAACAACTTCATTGACTTAACCCCTCCTTGCAACACATAATAACTACCTCTGCATGTAACATTGTGCCCTGAACAATTTTTATTTATTTACTTTTTTTAACTAATGAGGGAGAGGTAGACTGCTCAACCCCCATACTCCAAGTCCAGGGATTATTCTGCCCTGTTTTCCGGTGGTCCTCCATAAACAACAAGCCAGGTTGGGGGAATACACTTCCCTGTTTTTCATTTACAGGCCAAGAGATTTCCTTATGACAGGACCTCTCCCTGTTGTCTCTATCATGTTCACGTGTGGCCAGCAGATGTCGCTGGCCATCCCGTTTTCTTCCCAATTCATTGTCATAATGTAGTAATTAATTGACTCACTGTTTGTTCCTGTTCCTTGTTCCAACCACATTATCTCTGCATATAAGTACCTATCCTTACTGTGCTCTGTTGGTCATTCTGAGTGCTCTATTAGTTTCTGCTGGTGGTTTACTTGTTTTCCACATTAGTGTTTCTTGATTACTGTTTGCCCTACCTAACCTTGTTATTAGCCCATGATTCATGTTAATCTACCTTACCTGCCTTTGTTTTGACTCCATGCAGTCCTTTTGTTTTTTGTATATTCTGTTCGTAATAAATTTTCCCTACTGGTGGAAATCTGCCCATCTCTCCTTCTCCCAGACTATATGTGTCACTTTACATCACATTAGATTACATTTATTTGTCATTTTGTTTATTAGACTGAAATATTTAATATCTTACCTGTGGCATCAATTTCAGTTAATTAACTTTAAGGAAAAGATACGTCTCAATATCTATAATTTCAGGGAGCCCAATAAAATAAGACACAGAACAAACATTTAAATGCAACCTAGGTAACCTTAAGGTACGATACGGAATCTTTATCTGGATATCAATATATAAAAAATATTACAGCCAAATAGCATATCTGTAGCTATATTCTCAAGGTCAAATGAGATTTGGAAAAATTCAGAAATCAGTAAAAATTAAATCTAATATTTCAGTAGTGATGGAGTAACTGTCCCTATGATTTCCTTATATTTTCTCTAAGATGACTCACATTTATAACAAATGGCTTCAATTATATATTTAGGTCTTCTTTATCACTCAAACAGAGATAATAGTGTCAGGGTCGACCCCTCCCTTTGTGACCTTTTCCCATTTGGCCAGCAGGCATTGCTGTAGTTTTTATGGTCATTAGGGTTTAGGCTAGATTTTTTTAATAGAAGTCGCATGAAGGGACAACTCCACTAGTTAATGAGCTAATTATAGACAAAAGATCTTCCTTAAAAAGTCATGATGGTATAATGTGTAAGGGACAGTAAGTGACATTCATTTGTGGGACCACCTCATTGAGCTGGGCAGGTGACACTGGCTGAAATTGCTGGAGGTAGCTGATTGGACGATGTGTCTCTGAGGGATACGCGTCTAGGGGGGAAATGTTACATCTTATATTGTTAACTCAAAAATTCAAAAACTTCTCACAGGTTTCCATAATAGAAGCAAATGTAACTCAACAGTAGTAATGGGAGGATTTAAGATGAGAGTTAATTATGCCGAATAGTAGCCTATTTTAGGTCTGTAGGCATTTTTACTGATTACCATATTGTGTGATTAGATGCTGAAAACCATTTCAAAATAAATTTTAACAGTTTGCTGGTACTTTCTGCCATCAACTTGCAATGTCATGTGTCACCAAACTACATCTTTTATTTCTGTAAATACGGGGTGCTTACTCTTCTGTAAAACAGTACATTAACATTAAAAAGAAGGACCAGATTCCTGTATGGTAACTATTAAAGATTTTATTTAACCGCCTTTGAAGGATTGCTACGCTCACTACAGGGCGCTAGTTCGTTACAAAAGCATGAATAATGCTGAATCACTGTGATCTGACTTTACAAAATTTCTCTGGATAGGTAAAGCTTTTCCAGAAGCGTTACCATGTTGTATTAATCATTGACAACATGTTAGTATGTTAATCCCAGAATCTGTCTATAGTTTATGATGTTACTCTGTTACCTTGTTCAGTGTTATATTATGCAACTAAGTTTACATTATTAATACGAGTTATCCATAACCATAAAGCATTCTTCTTCTTCCCCCTTGCAGAACATCATCGGTCTCTCTCACACCCTTGTCATATTGGGTGACTCAGTACTTAGTCATTTCTTTATGCATGTCTCCATCAGAATTCACTGTTGAAAGGAAAGTCCTTGTGTTTCGACCCCCTAAAAATGAAATGAAGAGTAGGGAAAGAAATCTTTTGGATAGCAAAAAATTATGTGCGCAGAAACCTACCAAAGTTGACCTTTTCAAAATAATAAAGAATTAAATAGTTATTTTCTGAACCAAAATATACCGGCATACATATCAAGGCTCACCAGAGCATCTGACAGGCTCTCCAGTTCCTGTTGAACCCCATAATGGTCTTCATCTCTTCCTCATTGAGCTCAAAGTCAAAAACCTGAGCAGAGACAGTATAGGTTCAGTATGACAAACTCCACCATCCCTGCTCATGAGAGGCAAAAATCACTCTTAACCTATTAACCTTCGGTCCTAAATAAAAGATCACCTGTCATGTCTGCATTGTATCTTCAATAGTGTGTAAAGCAATCTGACGGGAAATCAAATAATGATATCATCAACTCCAGGATTATTGGCAACCCCCTGTGAAGATGAGTTAAACATTAATTATAAGATGAATTACAAATGCCGTGAAATGGGTTTCGGACGTTATTGGCAGCCTCGTGCTTAATATTTAGTGAAGACTCCCCTGGCAAGGATAACAGTACAGAGCTTCTGTAACGTTTAACTAGACTGGAGAACACTTGAAGGACCTTGGACCACTCCTTTATACAGAATAATTCCACTTAACATTCTTGGATTTATGCTGGTGGACTGCCCTCTTAAACTCACTGCACAGGTTCATAGAGGAGGTCAAATCAGGAAACTGAGATGGTCTTTGCAAAAGCTAGACAAACATTTCTGTGTTGAAGTAGATGTTTGCTTTGGGGTCATTATCTTGTTGAAAGATCCATCTATGGCCAAGTTAGCAAGGTAGCAAGGTTTTTGGCTAAAACATTCTGGAATTTCATGGAATTCATGACACCTTTGATCTTCACATGACCCCCTGGGCTACTTGCAGCCTCAAAGCATCAATGATCCACCAGCATATCTAACAGTGTGTACTTGGTGTGTTTCTTTGCATGAAGTCCCCATTGTTTACTATGTAGGTGGTGTGCATGACCAAAAAGTAAAATCTTTATCTCATCTGATCTGTTCCTTCCAGGTCTGCTTCCTGTTGAGTGTACATGCGCACGTGTGTGTGCCAGTCACATCATTGACGTCATGTCTGTTCTGTCCTAAGGTTAGTGATCACCCTAGATGCGTTCTTCGTTCAGCAGTCCAACTGATCTGTGCTCTGGACCACCTCATCAAGTGGGCCCAGCTCAGCGTACCCAGGCATGGTATGGAGTGATTACTCCAGTCAAACAAACTGGACTATGAGGGTCAAACGTGCCTGGACACAGTGTGGATCACCTAGTGTGGGTACAGCCTAAGTCTGACTGTACATGGAGGCAGTATGTGATACGTCCTCTTCCTGGAAAAATTTGAACTGTTCCATGCTTATTAAATTTTTAAAAAATCTCACTGATTGCGCTCAATGGTACTTTTTAGCTCTTTATATCTAGCTGTTATCTAATTTGTACAGGTTAACAACCTTTAATCTCATTTTAGATTAACGCTCTTTGGATCTACCTATGTTGATGAATGCCAAATGTGCTGTGTCCGATTTTAGTGGCTGCATCCTTCAAAGGCTGCATTTGAAGATCACATGCTTCAGAGCAGTGCGACATGGCTATCCCGTTTCGAAGGCTCCTTCAAATGCAGAGGTGGCTGTTTCAGGTACAGAAAGTAAAAATCCAGACCTGGACCAAATCCTTCGAAGGATGCAGCCCCTGAATTCGGACACAGCCAGGGATTTTGCATATATGTGATGTGATAAATGTACCCCAAGGAAACAGGAAATGGTCATAGACAACAAATGACTTTCTGTGCAACAAGACATTTTTCACCAAAGATGCAAATTTCTTCGACGTTATTTAAGATATTAGTCAACAGGGTAAAAATTTTGTTCTATATGTTCTATAAATTTTGACTTTTTTATCTACTGTTTATTTTATGCGACTGTTTTTACCCCTCTTCTGGAGTTGCGAACAATATGTGCCTTTCTCTCCACAATCGCTCAGTTGAGTTTACCTGGATGTTCTCCTGGATGCGCTGAGGCGTGATGGACTTGGGAATGACAATCAGGTTTCTCTGGATCTGGAAGCGGATCAGGACCTAATGGGACAGCCAGTGGAGACGGTCACATGACACCCAAAGTCACATGAATATCTGTCGCTTTGACAGCTTGATCCCCTGACCTGTGCTGCAGTCTTCTTGTGCTTCTCAGCTATGGCCTTTATGCTGGAATCATCTAGCAAAGAGGGATCTTCTGCTTTGGCCCTAAAATATAAAAAACCTGAATGGAAAGGTCTTTCCCCTTTGCCTCCATGCACCATGAGAGTCTCCGTCCTCACCACGGTCTGTCAGGGGATCCCAGCGGGCTGTAGGCCGTCACAGAGATGCCCTTGGAGTGACAGTAGCTGATCAGCTTCTCCTGGGTCAGGTAGGGGTGGCACTCAATCTGGAGTCAGAACACACTGTGATGTGAGATCATTCCTCCTCTACAAGACCCAGCAAACACACACACAACCACCTAGAAATGAGCAGACAGTCTCTTTGATGTAATCCTCTCTGAGAGATGTGAAAGGAATATACAGCAAAATCAATGTTTCTTCTGCATCTGACTCCACATAACCGCAATACTGGAGATACAGCAATACAGAGAGATCTTCAATCAAAGATGTGACACACAGCTACATGGTTCGGCTGCTTATGGAGGGAGGCCTCACTCTGTAGCACTGTATCCTTTTTCCCGGGGGCAGCAGTCTTTGCAGCACTATACCTGATTGGTGGCAGGCCTGTACTTAAGGCCTGGCTTATTCAGTATGGCCTCGATCTGCTCTCGGTTGAAGTTCGAGATCCCGATAGCCTTGACCATCCCTACATCCACCAGCTCCTCCATGGCCTGTGTAATTACAATGTCAATGGCAGCATTTTTTAATATTATTAACTCTGACGTTAATTAATTATGAATTTAGTGATCATTGTTGACACACCACAGCACACAGGGCACAACAATGAAATGTGTCCTCTGCATTTAACCTATATGTGACATCATGACATAGCAGGGGGGCAGCTAATTCGGCGCCCGGGGAGCAGTACCTTGCCGGTCGGGGATTCAAACCAGCAATCTTTCAATTACTAGTGTGCTTCCCTATCCATTAAGCCACCACTGTCCATGAATAAAAGAAAAGTTTAGGAATGACCAGCTCCTCCATGCCCTGAGATGAACAACTACCATCATTAGCTACCAAATACTTTAAATTAAATCATCCCAGTAATCATTATACTCTATTGTATACTGTTATTACACTATATACTATACTATACTATACTATACTATTATACTCCACTTTCTCTTGAATAATTTGCAGGGCCTCGCCTCCCAGGTGTCCAGGAAGCAGGTGTCACTAGGAATCACAAACCCCTCAGAGTCCTTTGGGAACAGCTCCTCTCCAGCCTGAATCAACAACACAATCATACACAAACTAATAACAATAATAATAATAAACCCTTTTAACTAGGTTACTTCCAATGACGTTTAAAATTGCTTTAACAAAGAAAACATTAAAGCTTTTTTTGACCAACACCATCTCAGACATTAAATCCTGCGATCTTGACTTCTTGAAATGTAATTTTGCGACCATTTCTGGATAATTTTGAAGCATTTGCCTCACCTTGAAACCAAACGGTGCATGAATCAAGTACAAATCCAAGTAATCCAGATTCAAGTCACTCAGAGTCTTCTGACAAGCTGGTTTCACCAAAGACTTTTCATGGAAGGTGCACCACAACTGTGGAAGAGAAACAATTAACAACTGCTTTCAGATAGTTAAATTCCTTAACGGGAATATGAGAAAGCGATCCTGTATAAAAGTGATGCGCGTTAAAATCAGTGAACACGGGCCATGCATGGATTCTTTGCAACATCAACACACGGTATGCGCACGCTTTCCTTGCGAAACAGGTTACACGGATAGGTTATACAGTCAGAGATATTTTAAGGAGCAGGAGAAAGAGGGAAAGCAGCGTATAGACACCTTGCTGACCACGAAGAGGTCCTCCCGCTTCAGCACACTTTCTTTGACCATGGCATGAATTCCCTCTCCCACCTCCTTCTCATTCTGGTAGATGAAGGCACCGTCAATGTGCCGGTACCCTGCCGTGATGGCAGCTTTCACTGCTTCGGCTACCTTACCCGGGGGAGACTGACAGGCGGAAAAGAAGTCTAAAAGTATACCAATGCTGCAGCAATTATCAAAATTAAAAAGGCATATTTATAATAAAATAGCAGTTTTAGTGAATACGTAAATCTTTTAAGGTGTAAAAAATAAATGTTTTAAGGTGTAAAAGAACAAACCTTCCACGTCCCAAGACCGACAATAGGCATTCTTGCTCCTGTGTTCAACTTAACAAAAGTTGCCATAATCAAAGTTAATATAATAAATGTATAATATCGGTTCCGAAACTGCTACATAACAAAAGCTGACGATATCGCATGAACCGATACCAAACTTCAACAACTGCTGCCGGCAACCATTGCGAGTTTCCGGTATTAGCTTTTCAAAATAAAAGCCCAGATTTAAAAAAATGTATATATGTACTGTATATTTTCAGTTGATTTTTCTATATTTCAGAACAGGCTTTTGTTTTGTTGTATTAGGTACAGATCACATACAATTCAACCTCTAGTAAGAATGTCCACGGGGTGGCAGTATTTAGGCGTGCTTAAGTATTATATCTGCGTCTCCATTGAGTAAGTCATTTAGATTATTTTAAGTAACACCTTTATTTTCTTGTTGCGTACACATTTTTAGTGAAATGAAAATAATGAGACACATAGACAACAGTACAAATAATCAAATCAAGACGGATTCTAAAACAGTTGCACATCTGTAGTTTTTGAGAACCTTGTTGGTTATGCTGGTCAAGGTAGCTAAGGACTATTGAAGGCAACATGGGGTACAAGGCAGAGTTACATCCAGGGTGGGAAGCTAGTCCACATACACACTCCTTTTGGGCAATTTGGAGACCCCAAATGAGATAATTGCTTGACTTTGGATTGTAGAAGGATGCCAACTTCACATACAGTGCAGAGGCGAGACTCCCCAAACTTCAAGGTCAGAGACAAAAGTGTTTCCCACTAAGCCACGAAACCACCCAGCTTTTATATGCTATAAAACAGTAAATGTCAAGTGTCAGGTTTAAAATTGTCCGCCTGACTGTGAGAAACTTCTCCTAAAGCTGCTGTAAGCAGAACTGATAGATATATCATGGACCGATAGCTGTTGTTTAATTTGCTTATTACATACCTGTAGATGAATGGTAATCTAATCATAGTATTCTGTTTCATTCTGGGACATGCATTCAACACAGGTCACAAAGAACAACTATCACGTACCTGTTATTTCACTGTCCGGGCACATACCCATGTAGTGAAATAATGGGTTTGAACACACCCCAAACTTGTTTCTGCCCCCACGACCGGCAAATATTCCCCAGGGCCCCTCCTCCAGGCTGCAAATTCTGCAGGATCATACAGCATTAAGACAACTGTTTTATTTTACGAATGAATTACACCTATGAACTCCAAGTGACACAAATTGCTACCAAAACAAAAAAAAAAACAATATATAAACTAGCATATCGGACAGCATCAGTGGTCTGGAATGATCTTACATCACATATTATGTTCCAATAGATTACTGACCACCATCTAGCTGCTCTGTGACGCCGTTGTGATATGTATTTAGTTATCCAAGTGGCACCTATCCAAGCTTATCCTGTAAAATTCCGAGAACGTGAAGGTTCGCAGATGCAAAGGGCAGCAGATAAGGTACTAGTTTAAGTACAAAGAGAGGCAGTGATGTAATAGAATAGAGCAACATACTCAAAATGAAATGTTGACTTAAAATCTCCAGTTGTTTAAATGGATATAAACTCTAAGACATTCTACATAAAATGTAAGCTGGGCAATAAATATATAATGTGAAAATATGAAACTAATTTAAACCATCAACCTGTTTTGTAAATTGTGCTGGTGGTTTAAGTGAAATAAAGGTGTATAAGAATGTATGGCCACAGTTACTGAACCTGAATGTTCCACGATTGGCAACTTTATTTCTGCAACACCTCAAAATCTACACTGAAAGATGAAAGAATTTCAAGCACCAGACTGGAGACGGCCGGAATGTAAATGTGAGGAAACCTTCGCACGTCTGTAGGTGTGAGCAGTAATAGTACATACCACCACTACAATGTTCTGAGGATGCTACCTTAAAGCACATGGGGAAATGTGCAAGATACAGATCCAAGTAGCCCAGTCTAAGATCAGTCAGAGTCTTCTGGCAAACTTCTCTTACTATAAAAAGAATGCAAAGAATAAAAATGCAGACAATGTAAAAATGCCAAAAAAGTGTGAAGTGTTGTGTTATACATATTATTCTCCTTGTGATTCAGTTTTACAATAAATATTCAAATATTGCTGATTTCGTCAGTGTAATTAAGAAAATATTGCACATGCTAGTACAGTAGGTGAGGTAATAAACATATCAACATGATGGACAGAGTGTTCAAGGTTGGGCCGAGTTGAGTGAGATAATGGCTCTAAGATAAAAACTGTTTTTGAGTATGTTCTTGATTCCATTGCCCTGTAGCGCCCACCAGAGGGCAACAGTTGAAACAGGTGATGTCCAGGGTGGGATGAGTCTCTGAGAATCTTGGTGGCTCTGCTGTGACAGCTAGAGCTGTAAATCTCCATGCTAACCACTGTTTCACCTCTCTGATAAAATATAACATTAACGCTTAATCACTAATGGTGTGAAATAATTTGGTTACTAACATTAGTAAATAAATTACTTGTATTGTTTCAGCAAAACACCTGAGAACGTTTTAAGGAACATCTTTCAAAAGTTAGGAACACAAATCTAAGGAACGCTAAGTTGATCTTTTGTTGGTAAGTCCATGATTCAAACGACAGGCATCCCGCCCTGAGTGCTGCAGTCTCCCTGCGACCCTGTATAGGAAAAGCGATTGGAAGATGGATGGATGTGCCACAGTGTAATAAAAAGGAACTTCATATACCAGAATGCATTTTTAAATGGCGTTTATACAATGATGTTGGTCGATGTAGTTTTTTTAAAATAGCGTCTGAGGTGTCATTTTTGTATTTTTCACAATGACGAATATTCCTTAAAAGCCAATGTATGTTGTCAAAACGAATAAAGAATTGCATTTCATTTGCACTAATAAAAACTAAGAATCTGCGTTAACATTTTGTGGTATGTGCTACATAAAAACTACATCGACCATCATCCTTTGCTTCATCATCGTCCTCCACGGCTCGTATCCGTCTGTATATCCGAGCTTGGGAAAAGGACTTCGTGAAATCGCAACGATGTCAGTGCAGGTTGTGGCTGCGAAAATGGCCGAGGTCGAACTCAAAGACATTCCCAGCAAGGAGCTGGCGCCCGTGTCGCCGCTGACGCCTAAAGGTGAGGAGAAAGCGTTAGTGAAAAACGAGTCTAATGCCACCTCCGCTGCTGCCACCTCGCCAGCGGCTTTAGCTACGGAGACGGTCCAGAGAGGGGACCCGAGCCTTTCTCCAACCCCCAGCCCGAACCCAATGAAGGTACCGCAGGCATCCGCGATGAAGCGGACTGATCCACAGCAGAACGGCGGGGAAGCGTTCATAAACCAGGATGGCACGGTAGCCGAGGCTCCGAGGATGAAAAAGGTGAGGGCGCTCGGTCAGTGATACGTGATACACGCGGCTGACCGGCTCGCTAACTAGCTAGTGTGCAGTCATTGATTCTGTTAGCTCCCCCCCCGGCAGCAATTCTGCATCGGGGGGTCGAGATGTTTATTTTGGAATTAAAACGTGATGGGATGATTGCCTGATCGCACACATCACTGTGTTACTCACGTGACAGGACTCTGTGTGTGTGTTTTTGTTTTTTTGTTTTACTTTTTTTTTTTTTAGGTTTTGGAAGTTGGAGATGGATACCCCGCAGGTATCCGATGTGATGGCGATCGCAGTGTATTTTTTTCTTCTTTTGGGAAAGCTGAGCGTTAGCGTCTGGGGCAGTGTGCCGGCGATCTGGCCGCCGTACGCCGTACTTGCCCCCCTCGCCGACCGGCTCCCCGGAACACGCTGTTCTCACGCTGCCCATCCAGCTGCGACGGGTCCCGGCGCTTGGTTAAGCACCAGTTAAACGCAATACTCTATGTGCAATGCTTTCATTAACCAAATCCGACAGAAGCGTTTGTTAATTTTCTCCACCTTCCACTATTTTATTATATCACAACTTAAAGAATTGCAGGCACGTTGCCGGCAAAGGGGAGCTGAGTGATTTTCAGTGAACAACTTATTCTTCTGACTGTCATTGCTGTTGACCAACCAAAATCACATCCAAGTCCTCAAACTGGATAAAACTTATTAAAGAACAACATGACGTTTCCGGATTTAGGCCTAATAACTAAATATTATAGGGATATTTATGAACAGGCATGCATGACAGCTTGTGTCCTATAACCTATGTAGTGACCGAACGTAAAGATGTCCTATGCTAGGCTTTGTATTCTTACAGCTATCCATCTGATTTGGGCAAGGGTGTTGAGATATCAGAACAAAACAAGAACTAATTCAAGACGTGACAAGGAAAATGTTAATTGCACAGCAGAATTTTAGTTGGGTAGAAGTTTGTACAATTAGCTGGCCTGGGTATTATGAAACTGACTACAGAAGAAAAATTAAACCTGTTAATTAAGAAACATAATCTCAAAGGCAAGAGATGTAGCTCAAAGAAAGTCAGAACGTCTTCTGTTAAGTCAGGAGGATATACCTTGTGTAGGCAGTTACAGGCCGTTAATTGGGCATTTGTATAGACTGGTGCAAAGTGCTGATGTAACAATTTGTGTAATAACTGCTTGAGGAGGATAGAAGCCCAATAGAAAGCTGTTTTTATGGAACATCAGGATCACTTAATTAATGGGTCCCTTTGTTCAGACATCATAAATATTAGTATGAAAAGGGTTCGAAGGCTTTTCTTTCAGCTGCTCTAAAGCTGTTATGGAATTGTGTGGCTGCACCCACGCTTACCCAGTGATGGTGTGATTTTAGTGTACTTTACCTCCACCCAAAAGGTACCTGTGCACAACACTGGCCCTGTACCTGCAGTGACATGTTTCATATATGGGATTGAGTTAATGTTGCAGGTTTGCTCATTGTCTGCCTTTTAGGATTTTTTTTCATAGACTTAAAGTTTAATCCTGCTAGCACTAATAAGCTGAATATATCTAATATGAATCTAATTAGGTAATTGCGGAAGTTCTGGACAACTGCCTAAGGTTCTCTGTGTGAATATTTCCTAGATCACTCATATAGTTTGAAGGTGACATATGCCTTTCTTGTGTTCTTATGTTTAGACTACGTGCTGCACCCCCCCCCCCAGCAGGTGCAGGAATTGCATGGATTGGTTGAAGTGTCACCCTGAGAAATGCAATGTACAGAGAGTGTCAGTTTAAGGGGAGCGTATCAGAATTTTGGGGGACCGTGTCGCATCTCTCCATGCGCCGGTGTATTTCTGTGTTTACCGCGGTAATTGTAACACGTACCCACACTGGGTATTGGCCCAGGAGGAAGGAAAAGTCAGAAAGTGAAGCTGACGCCTTGGTACCTTGACTCCGTGAGAGGGGCTCTGTTGTCAGTATGTATTTAATTACCATATCAGTGGGTATTTAATTTATAACTTATATACCGGAGTTTATAAATGGACCTCATTCACTGTGTGCCTTTATAAAAGATTCTTTATCTTCTTTATAAATTATCATAAATAGTTTTAAAAAATGGATCAGAATTTTAACTGCATATTTAATTGTCTGGGTAAGGTGTGTATTTTCTGTAACATGAATTCAGTTATTATTAAAGTATGCACTTTAACTGCATTTCAGCTTGAAATGAACTTTAGGGCGAGGAAGCAAAAAAGGCAGAACCTTCTAGATGCATTCCTGCTTTGCTCCTGAGTTTTTAATGGATGGTATTCTCATGTGTTACTCCCTGACCTTTTCACCCCGGTTTCTCGGAAGCTATACCCCAGATGAGATGAATCTTTTACTTAAGGAGGCTTTCTTGCCAGACAGGCCTCTGTTTGAATGTTCCCTTATTCTTGGGACCTGGCTGCCTCAACGTTTCTGACTGTTGTCACGTGGTGCCGTTTGCCATCTTGCTCTTGGCACGTCTCCCGGATCTTCTGATTCACCCCTCCCCCCCCCCTGCCCATTTGTGCCTTATCGTGTTTTGCAGGCCGCCTTAAGCTACCCGGAGCTGACGACAGAGGAACTTTATCAGCCTGCTTTTGAGGAAACGCAGATTTTCTGCGTTGAATCTGCTTTTTAAAAAAATCTCTCTCTTCTTCTCCCGTGCCATCTTGATGGCTGTGGCCTTGTGGTGCTCAATGGAAAATCTTTGAGTGGAAAATGTGTTCTGTGAAATGCCGACTTCCCAGAGATAAGATTACAGTGATCGGCTCAAGCCAGTTATTGTAGCAACCGTCGGGGTCCAAAGACGAGTGTTCCCCAGTTTAGCTGTGGCTGTTTTAGAATATTGGCACAAAGCGATTGGGTGTGATGTGAGTTATACCTTTTGACTTGCCGGCAGTGTAATGAATCCTGACTTGGACTCTGACCACATGGTTTCGCCTTATCCATGGAAGCTTGTATCTCTTTCAGTATCCAGCACTATACTGGGCCTCGGATTGCTGGGGCGGGGCCTGTAGCCGGGAACCAGGTCAGAATGCTATGAGTTCTAAACCCGGCCCAGGTGACGTAGCTTACAGGGTGCTCGGTCTCACTTTGGTCAACATGCAGTTGCGCGAAAGGGCAGAGCATGGCGTGCGGCCCCGGTTTTTACTAAACCCTGTGGCGATGCAAATAAACAGCGCGTGGAATTTCTGGATGGAGTTCAGGGATCAGATCAGCGGGGAAGGATTAGGTCGGCGAGAGATGAGCGTGGGACGCCCCTTCCAGGCCAGGTGGGTCTTGTTCTCCTGCTGGGACAGAGACCGTGGGAAGCTCACAGTGAAGTTGCTCCGTTGCCACATTTGGCACCGTGAGAATCCAGCCACTCGTGTATGGGGGGGGGGCGGGGGGTGTTTCCACCGCGGGATGCGAGAATGACTGAACTTTTTACACAGGCGTCGGACACATGTTTCTATTGGAGGAAGGGAGCAGTTCTGTATCGTGAGTGGTTGGGAGCCACTATGATGTCTCTTAAATTAGGTCTGCCCTTAAAAACACCACCACCAAATGTGTTTCCTGGCAGGCCACTCAATGGCACTGAGGACGACGGGAAACAGGTCATAATCTCACCCCGCGCTGCTGGGTGGATGTTGGATGAATAGGCTTGTGAAGGGAGGGTGTTTCTTCCTGCTGTGCGGTTTGACCTGACTGTCGCTGGGGCCGAGCGGTTCGCAGGAACCGGCTACCCAGCTTCGTTCGCAGTAAGGAACATGTGCGACGTGCAGAGTGCCCGTAGCAGTGGGTAGCTAGAGAGAGACACTTGATCCCAGGTGGAAAGAGTGCTTTTAAAACAAAAAAATGGCTCAACAATACTACGTTCTGCCCAATTACCCTGGTCTAAAAATAAAATCCGTCACCTGAAATCGGTGTTCAGAGTAGCATGCGGTAAGCGTTACATCAGTACCCTTTAAAGTGCTTTTTGTGAGAAATGCTTTTATGAAAAAGTAGGAAGGATTTATGTCGATGTCCGGTTAGCTAGAGCTGAGTGTTTTAATTAGCTGAAATATAACTCAGAAAAACGGTTCCTATACCCCGACAACTGGGCTTTATATATGAATTTATGTATTTTATCTTGGGGCTTTTTGTATCCGCATCAGCCTGTGCAGTATGAATCCTGGATTTCTGTCCCCCCCCCTTATAATGGGCTTCTCATCTGCTGCCCACTCAGGAAGGCTAGGCGTCTGACAGATGCCCGTTGTGTAACCGGATTGGCCCACTGCTGCCAAGACTCCAATGTACAAAAGGAAGGGGGGGTTGAAGGGAGGAGGCTTAGACGTGCCACATCTGTGCCTTGTATTGTCACCCTGGGCTTGTCTGCTCGTGATTGGGTGCACGGACTGTCTTCATGCTTAGTCTGACTGTATGTGGGCAGGAAACAAGTTTATGCCTAGCAATCCCCCACCCTTGTTACTTGAGGATAGAGTTTGTGCAGCGGAATTATCCATCTAACCATGGTAACAGAATAGAAATGGTGGGAAGAACTTGGCCTGTTTAGATTCCATTATGCCTGTACTGGTCGCCTTGTTAACCAACGGGACCTTTTAACTTCATTTAAGGTGGGGGTGTCTTATTGAATTTTTACAGCTTTTACTGGGCTATATAGCGGTATATAGAGGCGCAGACTAAGGAGAGGAGCTGAATATATCTTGTGATGTGACATGATCCAGGATCCAGTAGCTGATTAGTTAATGTTTTTGAGCAGCAAGAATTCAGTCATTTTGCGTCATTGCTGTTAGAAATACTCTTTAGTTCGTAGGCTTTAGATTTACGCTTGTCCTGTCCTTGAGACCTGGCTGCAGCAATCTACGTGAGAAGGGATTTATTACCGGTGATGAGCTGTAAGGAGTGCAGAACTCTGGTGGTTCCACGGACGTGTCGGAGCCAGCCAGGCCTCCACGCGGGCCGGTGAGCGGCTGCAGCGGTTGAGGTTGAAGCTCTGCCGTTTCATGTCGCTTCCATTATCAGGAGAGACATGGGTGACTGGGGAAGCCTTCCCTCCCTGCAGCATCACACGAAGGTGCTGTTGCCTCCCAGAAACTTTAAGACAATGTCTTGCATGGCTTTGGGTGCTGATACTACGTTAATGTATTCATCCACTTCTCTTAGTCAGGCATCTTAGTAATAATTACCCCAGGACCTGTAGTCTGTTGGGTTAGGCAAATATTTTCATAACCTGTTGCATCGTGGAAGAATATTTTCAGTTACAGCCCGAGGACTTTGGTTCCTGTTCCCGATTTGCATGTGGTACATTCCCATTGACTGTGTTTTGTAATATGCCTGGAATATTCCCAGTTTGTGGAATTTTTCCCACTGTGTAGAATACTTCTGTCGACAGTCTGACTGGGTGGAAGCATTTGTAATAGACCGAGACTAGCAGCCCGATTTTCAAGCATGGTCGAGGGGTAGCCAAAAATAAAATGCATTTAAAAAAAGGTCTCTGTCTGTCTGTGTGTGCGTGTGTCTGTGCGTACATGAGCGTGTGTCTGTGCGTACATGCGCGTGTGTCTGTGCGTACATGCGCGTGTGTGCTTAAGGTAATGTAATCCCTCAGAAAGAGAGAACTATTTTCAGTGTCTGCAAACTTATAATTCATGGATAATTTAATATCCTTATTCCCATGACGTGCTATAAAGGTTGCTGTTAGTTTGTCCAAATCCTTTTTCAGGTTTTCGGGTAATTGTTCCACCCAATGTAAATTGGTTCAGCTAATGCCTTGGGATGGTCACATTCAATTGTTTACTCCCTTTCGATTCTTGAAGCTACGATCTTTATTCTTAAGAAGAACATTATGCATCAATTTCAAACTATTCACCTCCTTGAATGTTTAAGGCACTTTAGTTTTGCATGGGTGTTGGATGAGGCGCTGTAGGTGGCCCAGAAGCCAGGAGGTCCCTTGGGCGTGGACTGTGAAATTGTATCTGGTATAGTGGTGGGGGTGTGTAAGTGTGCTGCCTGATCCGGGGGCTGGACGGAGAGAAGCTGCTGCTGTAGTCTTTTGTTTTTTTTAATTTTATTCTTCGTCTGTCTTTAAATCACCTGAACAAGCCCTGGCTCCAGAAGATAGACAAGAAAGCCAAAGGCTAGCTGTGCTAACATCGTGGCAGGATGGTGCAAGGTGTCTGGGCTCCTAGCCTGCAGAGTCCTGTTAAAAATTAATGTGCTAAATTTAAGGGAAGTTGATGGGGCATATCCTGGCACAAAATGTGCTGGTACTTCCTGGGAAAAACGGCTTCAGTGGGAGAAACCCTCGTGCTCAAAGTGTCTCCTTGAGTCACGTTCGTGCCGCCTTGTGTTTGGCGGTTACTCAATAACGTTTCACTACATTGTTTCAAGACAGTGTGGTGACACTTCCCAGGTAATCCCCTGCACTCCTCTCATTGAACTGCTGTCACACCTTGCAGTGCTGGAAGTTTAAAGGTCTGTTTACCAAAGTAATGAGAGCTTGCTTAAACCCTTCTGAATCCAAAATTCCTGAGACCTTATCCCTAAGCCTGCTCGATGTCACTGCCTCCTGGTTACTCATCTAACATTCTTCTATCAAACTCTTTTCTGTTTGCTTTGCTTATTTGCTGAATGGCCCCGGCCGCATATGTTCTACGTATCAGGTTTTGTCTGTGCTGGTCACTCCTGTTTCATTTCGTTCAGTGTGAGACCTTACTGAACACCTTCCTCCTCGGGTTCTGTGGAGTGGAGATGGATTAGTGGATTGGTATAGCAAAGGCGGCGCTTTCCGCGTGTTGGCCAGCTGGCCGTTAGTACATAAGCAAAGGAGCCAGCTGTGCTTCTCGTGTTACTAGCTGCGGTTGTCAACTTTTTTTTTTTTCCAGTCTTTTGCCCCAAGGAAGTATTTTGAATTCATTAGAGCTTGACTGATAGAATTTTCCAGTACCGATTTCGATACTTGAGATTTTAAAAATCGGTAATGATATATTGATATATAGTTTTTTTTTTCTCCCAGACATGCATAACAGATTTTTCCCTAACATTCATGTGTAATTATTTAAAAGTTCTCACCAACATAACATGACAATGCAGTTAAAAATAATCTTGTTCTATTGTCATAAATAGTACTTAGAACAAAGGTCTAACAAAATAAAATATATTAAAGTTTTGATGAGTCAAATGTATATTCCAAACAATCGTGTGTTGCTGGCGGGAGTTGCGTTGTGCCCTGTGGTGGACAAACTAAACAACAACAACTCTCATATAACATGGTTGAAGGATCAGTCTTGCGTTTCCCTGAGCAAGTCTCCCAACCCCTCCCCCCCCAGTTCACATGTCTTTGGGTCTCTGAACGTCTTTGTCATTGGGTGAATTTCTAACCTAATGGGCATATGGAAATGGGACCATCAGTTCGTCTATCAGCAGGAGATAAGGTTATGGGCTTTTGAAGAGTAATTTATTGCCATTAATGTTCCTGTTCCTTCTGGATGAAGTATTTGAATTTCTTCCCATTCCCACACTCTACTTTCAGGGCCTGTTAAAAAATGTGCCACAGGACCGGCGTTGATTGTGCAGATTGAGAGGTGGATGGACTCGCGTAGTCGACGACGTCGACGCTGAAAATGCGTCAACATCTATATTTTAAATCGATGCATCATTTTTTAATTATTATTTTAATAAAATTACCTTTATGATTTCAAAAACCGGTGCAATTCATTATAACAACGTTTTCCTTTGATATCGCTACATAATTATGGAGCAGTTCAAATGATAACAAAATCAAAAGGCAGTTTTACACTGTTCAAGGTGCTATGTCATAACACAGTGGTACTAGCGCTATGCCTGAGCACTGGAAGAGAAAACACACAGGGCGCTATTCTAGACCGCCAGAATATGCAAAACCACCGTGTTGTCTATTCATGTTTATTAAATTACCATTAGTACGGAGAGTGTTTTAATATCGTTTGTCCTTGTAACTGCTAAATACACTCGTTATTACAGCCAAAAATGGTCTGCCTGCTGCATTAGAATCTCCATTGAATAGATGTTTATGGAAATGTTTAGGCTAAAATCTGGGCTTATTCTACATTGATTGATGGTGCCAGTCTGTAAGTTTGTCCACATTGGACTTGTTGGGACCAGTGTTGTAAACTAAAATTGCAATGAAAACGGATACTACATAAAAGAAAATAATTTATGAACTGAAATAAAAATGAAAACCATATTTACAAAAAAAACATGCCGGATTTTAATCTGTAAAAAGTACTGCCACACCACCAGCATCTTTTTACCTTGTTTGACCACAGTATTTCCTCCTATACAAGATGTTGTGGCTGCTGATCTGTCCTTTCCTTCAGCGCGAGCTTTATTGCCAGTGTCGCATGTGTCGTGCTCTGCTAACTGAATTCATTAAGCATGAGGATGCGCCAAATTTATACAGATTACTAACTTTTGGGCATCACTATACGCACGTCATTGATTTTAGGCATACAACTGATCTTCTTGAATTGTGGGCGAAAATAATGTTCCTATAGTGCCGGAAAGCCAGTGTACATTATCTAAAGCATACAGTTTGTTTTCAAAATAAAATAGAATTAAACGATCAAGTTGATTTTCTGGAGGAGAAGTAATGGTTTAGATTAATCGACCAATTGATAAACAAGTTGGTAGATTAATCTATGGAGGGAAAAGTGATGGACTCACATTTACCTGTTGGTCTGTGCCACAATAGAATCCTATCATCTTTTTTATGAAAGATCACGGTCCATAATTTTCCACTTGCACACCGGGAAGCTTTTACTTGCCTAAGTCATCTTGCTTTCCATGAGCCTCACAGACGAGAGCAAGCTTGGGGATCACAGCGAACCGGCAGCTACTTTGCAGCACCCCTGGAGCTGGGGGTCAAGGGCCCACAGACATGTGATTGTTCCACCGAGGCCAGGGCTCGAACCAGCAACCTTCTGATCAGTGGCCCAGAGCCTTAGCCCTGTAAGCCACTCTCTGCCCTGGGATGACAGTTTCTCATAGTCCACTGAACACAGTGTCTTCCCCTTCCCCCACCCTCATGGTTCTTGGCTCTGCCTTCTTGTTCTGCGCGGGCTGCCCGCTGTCACCTGAGTGATGCAGCCATCTTTCTCAGCAGAGTAGAAGCCACAGCTGGGTGTAGTGGACTCCTTGCTGTTGTCCTTGCTGGCTTTACAAGATGGTGTCTCCGTTCTGAAATTGATTTATTTTTGTTATGTATTTTCTGAACCGCTACAATTTCAATTTAGCTAATTTGTTCCAATATGACATGCAGTTGAAAGCAGGGTGAGCTTGTCCCTGTGGTGATTGGAGGTTATGGGTTTTCCCGTGGTAAAATCACTTTGCTGACTCCGGGATTTGAGCCACTGACAATCCATCCAATCACAGACGATAGGAGCTATTCTGCTGAGTCATATGAGACCTCCTGTTGTGACGTGTATTTGTGTAGCTAATCTGGGAGCTACATACCTGTGCTTTTGTCTTGGCTGATAAGTGACTGCGGCCATCTTGGTAAGATCACTTTCAAAACATCAAAAAAGAGAGATCTGTGAAAGCAGTCAAAGCACCCTAGGATGCAGCTGGACCTGTGATCAGATCCCAAATCATGAAACCTGCAGCATCTAAAAGCAACTCCAGCCTGGGCCTGGGGAAGTTCTGATGCGTGGTCCAGTCCATGGCCCAGGGAATCAAACAGGTGTTTCACAAGATCTGTGAAAATTTCCATCCGGGGATGTGTCACGCCTAGATATTTGAATCCCGATAATATTTGAAACCTTGCACCTCAGGTGGTTTTGTGTTTCACATCACCCATTCTTCTGGGCAACACTTATTTGCTTCACTGGCTCTGCGTGTGCTAACGGCGATGGGGCATTGCGCTCTTTGCGCTTCCCTGACCATTCCACGAACAGAGCACAGTTCTGCATCGATCTTGTACGATGAAGAAGATGTCCGACTTCGTTAGCCAAGCCAAAGTGAAGAAGAATGGGCCTGTCCAGTTAAAAAACTACAAGGTATGGCAAGATGGAAAAACAACATTCTCTGCAGCTTTTGGTCTTTCCTCTTTTGTTTGGAGTGCGTTTTAAGTCTCTTCGCTGAGGTACACAAACTTGGGGGAATGTCACTCCTGTGCTGTACCGTTAGCTTCCCGTGGTCCTTCGTTTGTTGAAAGCTATCTGGTCTGGAGCTAGAACTTGATGGGTTCTTGTACGTTGATCGTGTTGGTTTTGCATTACTCTTTCTCAGATTGTGAAAAGATTAACTCCCTGAAGACCCCGCACCCATCTTCTCGCTGTGACCCCCCCCCCCCCTTGATGTTTCACTAAGAGCAAATAGGCTCTGCTTTGGTGTCTTACAGTTGGTAAGGTCTCTTCTGCTGCATGTGTTAAAAAGCTGTTGCTATAAGTAGAATTTGTGTTGGTTGTGTGTCCCGTGGGAAGTCGTGGCCAGGGGTCACATCGGTTTTTGTCTCGTCAGCTAGTCACTGGACCCGGGGTGAGGGCATGTGGACCACGTGACCAAACCGCATGGTGGCCTTGGTAAAGAGGACCTTGAGTTCTCTTCAGCTCAGGTCTCACCTCACTGTAAAGTCCCTGTTTATTTGCTCTGGAGACCTTCTCATCTCTTGTAACCGGAGTTCTTCAGTCCCACCCATTTGTACAGCTGGGTGTTTATCCGATCGGTCTGCATGGGGGCCTGGCAGGAGGGACCGTGGCTGGCAACGATCCTCGCACCGTGTCTGCAAACCGAGTGGCGCCGGGCTCTGATTGCGCCGTGCCCACTGATCGCGCGCCACTTGCTGGGTTTTACTTCCTCGGGGAGGAGACGGGAGAATGAAAGCATGACTAGGATTCACTGGAATGCCCCCTGCTCACCCTGTTTTGGCTGGCCTGCAGTTTGCCGTGGTTTTGGTGCCGGATCGTGTTTCCGTAACATCTGCGGGCCTGTATTGATTCTGGACCAGACCCAGCCTTTGACATGCTGCTATTACTAATGGCTTTGATACACAGGCCTGAATCCTCCCATTCCTTTTTTCCTGAAGAATATTATTCTGTTCAGCAGGTCCCAGGGTAGCACACTGCATTCTGTGGGGACAGTCACTTTCTTGCGAACAGTAATTCAGTGACCTATGAAGTCAGTGCTGGAGGAACTCAAGCAGGGCCTCAAAAATTAGTTCTATATCCACAGTGCCACTCAGTGGTGACCTTTGGGAACTGCAGGCATAACACCAGTTGAAGTGCACACTTTACACAGCTGTTAGCTGGGGTGGTTCGGGACAAACTTTGCTCCCCATTGTCTTTCCATCACCCTCCTCATTCAGCCACTTTTCCCACCACTGGCTGCATGAATAATGTATTTCCCAGAATGCATTTCCTTATCATACATTCGCATCCACTGGCTGCCTCGTTACTACATTCTCAAATCCCTGTTGGTCCTCTGTGTCCTCAGCCAGCTAACTACATGGCTTGGGGGGTGGTTGTTGATGCATGGTTCTGTCTGCAGCAGATGTGTGCCGAGGAATGCCGGTGTAAAAGGAGCCCAGTACAAGAACACAAGCTTGCATAGCACAAAATGTACTTTTTATCCTGCACTTAATACCTGGAAATAAAGAGACAGTAATTGGAGGGGCCTGGTATTTTGGGCATGGGGGACACAACTCAGATATCTGAATTTTAAATTGTTTTCAGCCCGTTTTGCATTTTCTATTTATTTCTTGCATTTTGCTTCTCCTTTCTTAGTCTTGTGCTGCACAAACCTGTGGCCCTTTTTAGTAGACCTGTAACTCCCGTGGTCACATCCTCACTTTGGATAAACATTCCTGCTAAATGTTCTTTTTAAATTTTGAGAAATTTAGAATAGATTTAGAATATGAATTATTGGCTTGTTAAATAATTCCGGCTTGTTTGATGTGCCGTTTCTTCGGTTTCCCCTGACTCATCCCCTCGGGGGCAGGCTTAAAAGCAGGGTCGCAATAGTGTGAAAGAAATATTTACCTGTCAGTTTCATTCTAACCGCTCGATGCAACAAGCAGAAAATTTGCTTCTGGTGGCGTTTTTGCTCCAAATTTATTCAAATGAACTTTGACCTGATGATTTGCTTTGCTAAGCTGATCTGGTGTGACGTAGGCAGGTTGGCCCCCTTAGTTTAACAGCAGGTCAAAATGGAAAAGATGACTTATTTTTTGCTCATTTGCACTGTTATGACATTTGTCCTCTTATGACAGATAATTACTGGAACATCTCACCCTTCCTGCTGCTTATGCTTAATTGCATACAAATGATGTCAATACCTTGCAATCACTTGCAAGCTTGCACATCTGGAGTCCCTGGAGCAGTTGGGGGTTAAGGACCTTCCTCAAGGGCCCAATGGTGGGATCACTCTGCTGACCCAGGGATTTGAACCTGTAACCAAGTCACAGAGCTGCCCCCCATGAACTAATTTTTTTTGTTTAATATTTTTTGGTCAGTGCATAATTCCATATGTTATTTTGTGGTTTTTGATGTCTTTATAATTCTGAAATGTAGAAAATAATACAAATAAACCTTTGTACGGGTGGGTGTGTCCAAACTTTTGACTTTGTGTGGCATTCCTGGACAAGCCATTTTTTATTCTTTTTATTTTTGAAAAAAAAAGATGTGAATTTAAATTGTACCCGTGATGTTGTGCGATTAATCGAGATTTTTTGAAAATTGTTGTTTGAGAGCCCTATTAACGATCTTTGCTCATGATGATGATGATGATGAAGGATTTGATTAAAATGTTACATATGCACAGCACTGCACGACACCCGTTAAACACAAACAAACCCTGGGGCATATTCCCCGTGCACTTTGAGGCATGCTTAGGTAGTGCAATCAATTAGGATTAATCAGGTATTTTTTTATGACGTTACCGTAACTTCAGGCTGAATCAGTGTGTGATCTTTTCCTTAAAGTGTTTCAGACCATTCCGGAACTTACAGATGTCTGAGATGTCTAGATAGTACCGCTGTTCACTCCTCTCGTGAAAAGTAAAAACCAGTTTACTAGCAAAGCAAGCTGGTAATTAATTCTTCTCTACTCGTCTATTATCTAGTGGCTGTAAAACAAACAGCACTGAAGAAATGACAGAATTTAAATACATCTGTGTTTACTACGTCTCTGCTTCCCATCTCGTTTTACAATGTTGAGCCCCTAGTAGCTTCTTCGTTTTGGACTATTTGTTTTCCTTTTGTTACCTCTTGGCTTATGTTCTGTGTTTGATCACACCATGCTAACCTAATGGCGTCCTTGACACTGTTCCCCTGCCCCCGCTCTGCGTACCTGTCCTGTGCCGGCACTGCAGAGGGCGTGAGTTATTCTAGGGGCACGGAAAGCTAGTTTCACTTTGTTTCGGACAGTGTGCACCATGTGCAAGTGAAATCAGCTGCTGTTTAACTGGCCCCATAGGCTCATTGCCTGTTAACAGGAAGTGGCCAGTTTATTTGAATCCACAGACATGCCCATTAAGGTCTTTATCTTGGATATTTTTTTATTTAGTTATTCACCTTCTAAAATGAAATTGTAACCGGAAAATAAATGATTAATTCATTAATCATTAGTTCTTGTAAGTCAATCGCATTAGTAATTAAAAGCCCTGCTGATATGGTAGTGAGTGGGAAATTGCAGGTTTGCACCTGTGATGTTGGGTTCTGCTGGAGGTTACTGGTTTGGACTTGTGACCAGAAGGCTGTGGGGTCACATTGCGGTGAGGTCATGGCCTCACTGTGATCTCCAGCGGCGTTGAGCTGGTCAGGGTTCAAAACCACAGACTCTACCAGTGTGCTTGGTGTTAAGCACTCTTGAGCAACAGCACTTCATGGCTGAATGGATTGTATATGGTCTCCGTAAACCACCCACCCACCACCATCCTTGCCGGCTTGCTCCGGAACAGAACCGGTATGAAGTCAGTCAGTGGCGTTTCGCAACAGTGAGTCCGGCCCCCGTATCCACAGGGTCTTGTGCTGCCTAAATCCTATTAGGAACTACCAGTCGCTGCTGGATTGGCAGGGATTAGGACAGCAGGTCGATTGGGGTTGTCATGGGAAAAGAAGCCGCCCGTTCCGCGTAGGGGTGGTTCTTGGGTGGGGGGAGGCAGCAGGGTGGAACCTTCTTAAACTGCTGAGCCTGGTACCCCCCTTGAGCAGCCAGAGTAGACTGAGGGAGCCAGCGAGCACAGACATGGCAAAGTGGGAATCGAACAGTCTGAGCCCAGCTTTTCTGCTGCCTCACTGGATGGTGAGTCGTGCTTCTTTAGCGTAGAACGCTAGCGTGTCGAAAATGCGTGCCCCGGAATGCCGCAGCAACGTAGGCTGGCATGCGAGTGCCGTTGCATGCGGGCTGAATGCATAACCTCGAGGTTAGGTGTGTAAGTGTAAGGTGAGTCTCGTTTGAATGAATGCAAATGCCGGCGCCGTTTTGTCGAACTGTTTGTTTAACGTGTTGCTGTGTTTTTTGCTAACATGGGATTCTGTGCCAATGACACCGAGGATGGGATGTATCTGAATAGGCAGTAGTTTCTGGTTGGTGTCCATTGGCGCCTGTGCGTGTCGTCAGCCCGGGCCTGTCGCGATGAAGGTTAGTGCATGCGGAGTCTCCCCCAAGGTCGCAGCGTGTCACCTGTGAAGCTGTTCCTACCAGAGCGTTTGATCTGCTCAGAGCACTTTTTGTTCATGTTCCTCAGATGGGGGACAAAAAAGAGGTCACAGTGGCCCACATAGTAACCAGCATAATAACTTTCCATCCAAGCTAACGGTCTCCCAAAGCCAGCCCGAACAAAGGCTCTGTTATCTGAAACTGGGCCTCCTGCAGCACTAACTAGAGTAGGATGGAAGCAGTGGGAGGAATTTATCTTGGCCCCGCCCCTGTCTCCGCCCACCCAGAGATTTAATTTGCATTACATTATTTGTTGTTCAGTACATTATTGTACTGAAATAGGTGACTTATTTTCATTTTCAATGAAACAGACCATGTTTTTGGTCTGTCTTGCTGGTGTGCTGTGTTGGGGTCCCGTTAAATCACTTTCATTATCCTCGCTGTGTTAATGTGATTTAGTTGCTCAGAGGCCTGGTTCTTTTGAAGGAATAGACGTCTGCAAATCAGGCTCTTCTCGGCCTCAGAACCAAGCTGTTTGGTCCCATGTCAGTGCCATGGTTGCTTTCTGGCCGACCGGTCCGACATTGCAAAAGAGATCAGAGAGCAGGTGCCCAGGACAGATAGGGGGAGCTGGTGTGTCTGGAGATGGTTGTTATTTAGCTGGCCCAAGGGCACCCAGAACCATTTTGATCAACTGGGTTTTTGAGTTCACTGTTTGGATTAGAGAGTTTACAAAGGCTGATGTTGGAACTGCAAAATTTCAACGTTTTTCATGCTTCTGCCCGGTTCTGATACATATAGGTCAGGGTTTCCCAATTCTGCTCCTGGAATCCAGTCTACAACACAGTGAGCAGAGATATCTGCAAACTGTGCTGCACACAGACCCTCCAGGACTGGAATTGGGGAACCCTCAAACCACAGACTATCAGAGGTAGGATGAGCACGTCTGTTGGCGTGTTATAACATCTCCTTTTGTCTAAATTGTGGATGTGGAGACGACTATTATAATTTAATTAAAGTTGTGGATGAAGGTCTGGATGAGTCATCGGCATTAATTAGTCCTGGTTCTCTGTGTGAAGCCGTCTGTGTACAGGGCTAGACTCTCTGGTTTACTAATTGAGTATATTTTAAATTCTTGTGGTTGTTAATGGTTTATGGAAAGGTGACTCCCGCCCCCCCCCCGAAATACTGCCACCTTCACAGAATGGGGCTGGAAATATCATTCATCGGTACTGGTTTACCTGGGGGGTAGTAACAGATAGCCTTTAACCTGGCAAGTGAGGCATCGCTCTTGGGGGATGTCCAAGTCGACTTGCGTGGTTCGCTTTCAGTCACTCTGGCTGCGTTAACAGCATGGGACGTAATTTTTTTTAAAAATTTGCCTGTCTTCGCAGCAAATCCAGTTTGCCGACCAGAAGCAGGAGTTTAACAAGCGGCCCACCAAGATTGGCCGGCGCTCGCTGTCCCGGTCCATCTCGCAGTCGTCCACAGACAGCTACAGCTCAGGTACTTCACATACACACGCTGACCGGACAAGGCGGATGCACGGCCACCTAACAGACACACGGTGGTGCCATAACAGACACACAGACGTGTAGATGAGTCTTGAACCTGCATTATGCCAGATTCTCTGCACCTTAGTGCCTCTTTGACATTTTAGACCGTGAGAAACCAAAGTGCCCTTATCCTGGGGTTATGTTTCGCATAGTGTTTCATTCATTTTATGACTTGTCTAGTACAGGATCACAGATTGTGTATCGCTGTTGTTATATTTTGTTAAGCATCTTGTTAAACATTACAGAAAATTATCTGCAAGAAAATATCTTACGACACCACTAAGCGTGTAATTGAAGAGCCTTATTTTAATAAAAAAATATATATTTAAAAAGGTACTTTGCCATATTTTAGAGTATACATGTAATATATAATTGACCCTTGCTCCTTACTTGGGAAATTAATTGTTGCACTATATTTTAATGTTATTTATTCTATTTTGTTCTATTCTATTCTATTCTATTCTATTGTTTATTGTGTTACTGTAAATATGTGTGCACTCAGAAAGCCTACATGTCATTTTGTTGTGCATATTTTCAATGAAAGTTCACTTTGAGTAAGATGGAATAAGATGCTTTACTATTGTAACATGATTACAATAGTAAAGCAGCACAGGTCAGAACTGCTGCATGATTTCCCCAAAGCAGTCCGATTCTGGCCTGGCGGCTCACGGTCCTGCATAAGCGGATTAAGGCAGAGTCTTTTCATTAAGCTTTGTTCTCCAGGGAGCAGCTGTACTCCCTGTTAGCCGCTGGGAACGGCCTGCAGTTCGTTAGGGCTCTCCCTGTCAGCCGGGTGCGGCGGTTCACACTGGACACACTGGAGTGTCACGGTGAAGCCCCGCCGTACTCCTCTTAGTTGACCTGACACAGAGGCTCATGTGACCCAAGGGACTTAGCAGACGTTCCATTCTGTTTTGTTCTCTACCTGCCGCTGGCTTGTGCCAGTCCCCGTTCATGTTCACCTTCGATTTGCGCAATTTGTCCCCAGTCCGTCCAGTTGGGCGTGCCTCACTGGGCAGGAGAAAAGCAGAGAATGGCAGGGACTGTATCATACTGCCCCCGGGATGCAGGGATTTGGGCCTGGCCGTTGTGTAATTAATAGCGAAGTCTGAAGCCTGTTATTACAGTGTCATTTTTTTAAATCTCAGTGTTTCTGGAAATGTCCCAGAGGAGAATGGTTTGGGAAATTGTAGGCCCAGAGAGCAGATCTCACGCGATATGACGAGGTAAAGCAGAGGGGATGTGTTTGTGTTCTGTGGTCCAGGACAGAGAGATTACCTTTTTATGGATAATTCTGGAAAGATGAATTCATGTCAAGTTATATTTTTTCCCCTCTCAGTAGTGAAAAAAGATCTGTCACACTGCTCTGTAAAAGCTTGATTGGTGGAAGAAATTCGTAGTAAGTTGGATGCAATGTGTTGTGCCTCCCCCTCCTCCCCAGCTGCCTCCTACACAGACAGCTCTGACGATGAGACCTCCCCCCGGGACAAGCAGCAGAAGAACTCTAAGGGCCAAAGTGACTTCTGCATCAAGAACATCAAGCAGGCGGAGTTTGGGCGCCGGGAGATCGAGATCGCTGAGCAGGGTTTGTGTGTGTGAGAAGGGGGGGGGGTGCTCTGTCTGTCCTGACGGTCCTGTAAGCTTGTGGCCTCTCTCAGGCCACAGGAAGGAGATCAGTCAAAGAGCAGCATTAATCTCACAGCCGTGCCTTCGACTCACCATCGATCCTTAAGCTGTGATCTGTGAGTCCCCTGCGTTGTGCAGACAGTATATTCTGTTGATTTTGGTCGGCTGTCTTCTGTTCCTCGGGCCACGGCCGGCTGCGTGTGCCAGCTGGGGGGGGGGTCTCCTTTTCCTGAGCAGCTTCAGCTGCAGGAGCCTGCCGGGGCTCAGGACTCCTGAACCATACCGGGGGCTCGTTGGTGACTGTGTGTGTCTTCTTGTTCGCTGACTCTTTTGGGCAGAGATGCCAGCGTTGATGGCCCTGAGGAAGAGAGCCCAGGGGGAGAAACCCCTGGCTGGGGCCAAGGTGGTGGGATGTACTCACATCACTGCCCAGACAGCGGTAGGTGTCTCAGTGCTCAAACACTGCAGCCTCATAGTAAAGCCGTTAGCATCAAGTCGCTAATGTGCGCCCTTCTCCCCAGGTTCTGATGGAGACTCTCTCTGCCCTGGGTGCCCAGTGCAGGTGGGCTGCCTGCAACATCTACTCCACCCAGAATGAGGTGGCTGCTGCCCTGGGTGAGGGAGGTGAGTGCACATCGCCACCTCGCTCACCCCCTCATCCTAATCTACGCCATGCAGACTTTAATAACCCCCCCCCCATCCACAACCCCTAGGGTTCTCAGTTTTTGCCTGGAAGGGGGAGTCTGAAGACGACTTCTGGTGGTGCATCGACCGCTGCGTCAACGTGGAGGGATGGCAGCCTAATATGGTGAGCCACGCACATCCACATCCACACATAGCACAGCTCTGTAACTGCCGAAAGCTTCCCGCTTGACATCTATCATTGGAAACATTTAATGAGAAATTCTGCACCTTTTCTTAGATAATATTAACTGAGTAACCTCCCTCTCCCCGGTTTTCCAGATTCTGGATGATGGGGGCGACCTGACCCACTGGATCTACAAGAAGTACCCCAACATGTTCAAAAAGATCAAAGGAATCGTGGAGGAGAGTGTAACTGGAGTCCACAGGTGGGCTGACCCTTTACGGTAGTGAGGGAAGCACTGCCTCTCACAGCTGTATAATACCAGTATAACATAGTCTCTGCCCTGGGGCTATGGCTCCACCTAGTGGCCGGTGGACATTTGATCAGTTGCAGCATCTTCAACATTTGGTCTCAGATCTTATAGCAGTTTAAATATCATAGTGGTGTGTGTTGTACAAAAAAAAAAATAGAAATATCGAGGTTATTGTTGGTAAGGTTTCCAGATAACTAAATTCCATTTGTGATGATTTTGTGATGATTTGCGGTTCATTAAAACAAATTGCTGAATAATACATGATTGGTTTGGGCTCAACATTAACATTCAGGAATCTGAGGCACGGTGCACTGTGATGGTGTTTTTCGTAAGATTCTGCGAACACCAGAACACTAGGAGAGCTGCTCTCTGCCGTCCACAAACTCCCTCCATCCTCCATTCTCTTGTGGCTATTCGTCACTGCCCCTCTCCCCGCTCCAGCCCCCTATGTTTGCCATGTGTCATTTGGGCTGAAAGCTGTGGGTTTCAGCTTAAATACTTTTTTTTCTGCTGAGTTGTATTTTAAGAGGGTATTTTCCGAACACTTCTGGGCATTTTTATTTATAACTATCGTTGCGACCTTCCCTTGGTGCTCTGTACCTAGGCTGTACCAGCTCTCCAAGGCCGGGAAGCTGTGCGTTCCAGCCATGAACGTCAACGACTCAGTGACGAAGCAGAAGTTTGACAACCTCTACTGCTGCCGGGAATCTATTCTGGATGGGTGGGTGGAGGTCCTGGATTAGCGCCCCCTTTGGGGAGAGGTCACCTGGCTGTGGTTTCGGGGGTCATGGCATCCTACACATGCGCCCTTTGTTTTTTCTGTTTTTTTAACCCTCAGCCTGAAACGGACCACGGACGTGATGTTTGGGGGGAAGCAGGTTGTGGTTTGCGGATATGGAGAAGTAAGTGAGCCGACGGCAGTGCTTGTGCAGTATCCTCCGTGTCACGTGACTGCAGTGTGAGAGAATGTCAGGTGACCAGGCCCAGTAGCACTTGACAGCTCTTTTTCATTTAAAGCAGTAGTCCCAGTGAAACCCGTCCAGCGGTTGTGCATCCTAGCTCAGTGTTTCTCAACCCGGTCCTCGGGGACCCCCAGACAGTCCACGTTTTTGCTCTCTCCCGATTCCCTGGGAGCCGGGAGGGAGCTAAAACGTGGACCATCTGGGCATCCCTGAGCACTGGTTTGAGAATCACTGTTCTAGAAGATGCAAAAGTCACTCCCGAAGAGGACAATAATCTGTAATATGTGGAAACCACTGTGGAGTTTAAGCTTGACAGGTGCGACAGTGCTCTCTCTGTCTGCCCGTGCACAGGTTGGCAAAGGGTGCTGTGCTGCCCTGAAGGCCATGGGCTCCATCGTGTACGTCACGGAGATCGATCCCATCTGCGCCCTGCAGGCCTGGTATGGTGTTGGGGGGTGTGGCCATGTAGGACCGGGGGCTGGTCGCTGCAGGACAGGGCGGGCTTCCCTAGTTCATACTTGTCCGCATGCCATCATGATCCGCGCACGCTCTTGTGTGCATGTTACATTTGAACGCAGATGGTTACGGCCGGTGCATGCAGGGTGGATTTATTGGAACAAATTAATTCAAGCACCGTGGTGAAATGGTTTTAAAGTTGTTACTTGACTTGGGCAGTATTAAAGTAATATGGGGGTATTTTGAGATATTGGCGACGAAATTAGTAGCGCCCCCCTCCCCCCGCTCAGTGAATATTATCAGTAAGATTTCAAAATGCTGGAATAGCATTGATTTTGAAAATCAACGTTATAACTGCAGCTACAAATAAGTGTTCTTCTCTTTCTTTGTTGACCTCCATGAAAGTAATCGCTGCCACCTATTGGAAATACCTAGTCGATATCCTTGTATGTGCATAGTCAACATGTTTGATGTCCGCCGGAAGCAAAAATCTGGGCTACACTCAAGTCTCCCAGCTCCCACCCCTGAACATGAAATTTACGCCACTCACGCCATGCACAGACCATAAGTGCCCCTGGAAAAGTGAAGTATGAATTGGCTTTTAGGCTGGGTGTGATGAAAGGGTGATGGAAGGATTGTTTCACTTTTTATAAATGGGAGTCGTGTGATTGCTAGACATCCTTTTTAATAGCTGTGCCCCCCACTCTCTCCCCCCAGCATGGATGGCTTCAGGTTAGTGAAACTGAGTGAAGTCATCCGTCAGGTGGACATCGTCATCACCTGCACAGGTAGGTTCCACGCTGCTGGCTCATACCATAGGTCGTCCCGAGGGGTGTGTGTTTGTGGGTCCCTTTGCATGTGACCCATCTGTCGTGCTTGTTTTCACTACAGGCAATAAGAATGTGGTGGTGCGGGAATACCTAGACCGCATGAAAAACGGGTGCATAGTCTGCAACATGGGGCACTCGAACACGGAGATTGACGTGGTAAGCGTGCGGTCTGTCGGTGGAGGGCGTCTTCACCCACGCTGCAACTCTTTGTTTAACTGACAGGATCAGTCGGGCAGTGTGTCTGCTGGGATGTTTTGACGGATGCTTCTCCCTTTCTTCCCCCCCCCCCCAGGCCAGCCTGCGGACGCCTGAGCTGACCTGGGAGCGTGTGAGGTCACAAGTGGACCACGTTATCTGGCCCGACGGCAAAAGGATAGTCCTGCTGGCAGAGGTGAGAGCCTGAATGTGCTGCACCTCACACATGGGGGTATATATGGGGGTGGGGCCACAAGGATACTGCCCCCAGCTGAAAGCTGATTGGCCCTCAGAAGAGCCCCTCCCCTGTCACTCACCAATTCAAAAGACATTATTGGCTAATGCTAAGGTTGGTCCCTGTCTATGAATTAATGCCCCTCTTATACTCCCCATCTTATAATCGGCCCTGGTCACAGGGTACTTTCTTGGTGCATGTGGTCGTCTTTGCACATGTCTGACATTGACAGTATGAAACCAGAATGAAAGCTTTAGCCATCTGTGATCATTTTGGGTATTTGTGTGGTGCATCGGTCAATGTCAATGTCAGCTTTCTCAAGCGCTTTGATCAAAGTGCGGTACGGTACACAAACCAGGAAGCACGTAATAGTGATTTTGCCAGCTCCGCCTGGTGTGCCGTTGGATTTAAATAGTTCTGAAGATGGTGATTGACATCGAGGCCTGTTTTTATTGCTGCTCTGTGACTGCGTGTTTCCATGTGAACGTTTCCACCCCCAGGGCCGCCTCCTGAACCTGAGCTGCTCGACGGTGCCCACCTTCGTGCTCTCCATCACTGCCACCACTCAGGTGAGACTTGGGGGGTGTCACTCTACGCACGAGACCCTGAGAGTTTGGCAACAGATTCTGGAGAGCGGTAGGGCTGTCACAATATCAGATTTTCACTACACGATTATCGTGGCCAAAAGAGTTAACGATAACAAAATAATCGCAATATCCGGGCTTTAGATAATGGGCGTACCAGCGTATTTATGCCCAGCAAAATTTGGCCAGTCTCCGGCTTTTCCGCTACAGTATGAACAACGTGCTGAAAATTTAGCAATCTATATAAATTAGGCGTATGTTTATTAAATTTGGTTAGCGGAGCACAGCGCTACTGGTTTGATAAATCATGGAAGTGATAAGCATTGAAGTGGCGGTGCAGAAAGGGACAGCTCAACAGGCACAGCATCTTTTAGAGGAGGAGATATTGTGGATAAACAAGGTAAGACGACATCAGTGGTGTGACGGTACTTTTTGCAGTTCAAAGTCTGACATGTTTATTAAGCATAAGGATACGTCGAATTTATTCAGATTGCTCACCTTTTGGCATCACGATATGCATCTCATTAATATTTTAGGTGTACAACTAACCTGTTTACCAAATTGTGGGCATAAGTAAATGTCCGGACAGATTTTGCCGGCACACCCGTTATGTAAAGCCTCAGATATCACAATTATGTCATTATCATGAACCCTTTTGGCCACTGTAATTGTGTACTGAAAATGTGATATCGTGACAGCCTTAGTGCATGGCTTGTGTGTGGGTACGTCAGTAGGATGAAGGTCTACATGTGTGGGTTTGGTCTTGGGGGGGGGGGGGGGAGCTGGCTTTGTGGCTTTGTAGTTTTAACTTTGACCTAAGCCGCAAGGCCCAGTTGCTTATTTACAGTTGATAGCATGTGACTTAATGGCTTAGAAATGACCCAGTTGTCCCCAAGTGCCTCTCATGTTACAGTCGCACCTCTCTTCTGAGCTGCTCTGGGATCTGCACTCTCTCCTTGGGTCAGGATAACTGCCATGACTTATTTCTGAGCTGACAGGCTAAATGCAGACGTATTCACTCTGTCTAAGCCTCAGTATTTCCCAGTCCGGTCCTCGGGGACCCACAGTCGGTCCATGTTTTTGCTCCATCTGAGCTCCCTGCCAGACAGTCCACATTTTTGCTGCTTGGGAGGAAGCAAAAACATGGACTGTCTGTGGGTCCCTGAAGACCAGATTGGGAAACACTGGTCTAAGTGATGAGGGCCTTTCCTGTCCCCCACAGGCCCTTGCTCTGATAGAGCTGTACAATGCCCCCGAAGGCCGCTACAAGCAAGACGTCTACCTACTGCCCAAGAAAATGGGTAAGACT
>JAODLD010000069.1:24766959-24780692 GCA_026781065.1 Mormyrops boulengeri | reverse complement strand
TTAATTTTTTTATTAATTTTATTTTTTTCCTTTTTATTTCCATTTTTAATTGTTTTTGTTTTTTTTTTAACTTTTTTCCCCCTTAAATTAACCCCCCTTTACCGGTGGGGGGGGGGGGGGGGGTACACCTCCCTGTGGGCTGCAGGCCGATGCCCAGTCTAACTGCCACCTCTGCATCTCCACCCTGGGCACAGGCCTCTGTCGTAGGTTGCACCTTTTGATCAAAGTTCGAATGGGGAGGCAAGTGTTACAGCATTGAATGATTAAACTTAATGGGTCGCGTCCTCTGGGTCCCCACCCTGCATTTGTGATCATTGAGGGCGTGGCTAAGCCTTACCGTACCTTTCAGTTCTTTACCGACATGATAACCAGACTGTGATCTCTATCATTTGTCACTGCAGTTTCTTTTAAATGTATTAATCTGAGCTGACAAGATGTCCTGTACTTGTTGCTTGATCTGGTGTAGGTATGGTTCGTGCAGTGCTTGCAGAAACGAACACCAGGTTAATCCTCAGCAACGATGTAACTAGAAACCGAATTTACCAATTGGTTCCCACAGAACAGCATTGCATCAAGGGGGGAAACTGGTCCAGCCATGACAATATCAGAGGTTCTGGGTGTGGCAGTAAGCCACTGCACGGTTTGTGTTACAGGGCTCCATGGAATCCCCTGCGCTGGAGTTTGAGTATGGAGACACAGATAGCTTCACGACTGAGCTGGCAGGTAAAGGATTCTGTGTTAACAGCCACACCACGCTATGATGATAGTTATGTCATATGTACATGGCACATTTGCTTAGCAGCCTTTCAGTGAACAGAGGTTTTTTTTGCAACTGTGTAATACAGGGGTGTCAAACTGCAGTCCTGGGGGGGGGAGCCCTGTGTAGCTTAGTTCTGTTCCACCACAAATGATTCAGCTCAACAGCTATGTGGTAATTAGCACAAGAAGTTGAATCAGGCGTGTTAAACGAGGGGAAACCCGAAAAAGTGCAGGGCTCTGGCCCCCCAGGACTGGAGTCTGACACCTGTGGTGTAATATATTGAAGAAATTTCTTAGGATCTTGCTCTAAGATATAACATAAGGACTCTATGAAGTGTAACCTTTCGGTCAATAATCACGTTACTTAGCCATGGTGACCCTTGCAGCCCATTTTCTGATACTGTGGGTTGCTATGGTTTTCGAAACGGTGAAAAGAAATGGTAGACAGGGGCAGTGCATGTTTGAAATTCAAGGTGGCTGGGATTACGGTGGACTGTCAGTGACAGACTTCATATGGGTTAATATTCGGTTCCCACTGCGTTAAGATATATAATGACTGACAGCATACTGTAGTCCCACCAACTCTTAGTTGTGAAGCCTTGTCTGTTCCATCTTTTGCCTCAGTTACGGGGGCAGTGTCCTGAAAGCAGTTATCTAGAGGTTGAGAATACACCTTTCTTCCTATCCCCAGAGCTATACAGTTACACAGAAGTTCCAGAATTCATCCTGAACAGAGACTGCTTTGAGGACTTCAGGACTGAAGGTACCACAGACACTCTGTTATTCTCTAAAGCAGTGTTTCCCAACCCAGTCCTCGGGGAACCCCGGACAGTCCACGTTTTTGCTTCCTCTCAGCTCCCAGTGCACCTGTACCAGGTATTCGGTGTTCCTGATTGGATGAAATTACATTCCATACCTGTGTTTAATCAAAGGATGTAGACACTAAACTCAACTACTGCAGCCATTTGATTAAGTCAATTAAAATGAGTCTAAAACATCAGTCAGATAAATGGTTTATCCACCTATTTATCCTTTGTAGGGTCATTAGGAACTATAGGTGCACGGCAGAGAATAACTCAGGGCAATGCAGGGCATCAACCCATCACGGTCCACACATGCATTCACTCCTACAAGGAATTTGGCAGGTCTGATTCACCCTAGTATATTTTAGTTGGGGGACCACACATCAGGGAATCCCAGCCCTGGTCCCACAAGTGTAAGGCAACAGTGAAAATCACTGCACCACTGCACTACCCTTGAAAAATTATTTACCCAATGTTGAATATAAAACTGCTGCATTGTGTGGAACTCAATAATATTTGGGGACCTACAGGGGTTGGACAATGAAACTGAACCACTGGCCGATATAGTGTTTGAGGTTTCACGCCTATATATATAGCCAGTCTTCACTGATTGCACATTCCATCAGTAAGAACAGAGTGTGAAGGTTGAATTAGCAGAGCAAGAGCAGAGCTGTACATAAAATATTGCAATCCTCACAACATAATGGGAAACATATCAGAGTTCAAAAGAGGACATATTGTTGGTGCGCGTGCACCTGTGACCAGGACAGCAAGACTTTGTGGTGTATGGAGAGCCACGGTATCCAGGGTAATGTTGGCATACCACCACCAAGGACAGACCAAGTCAATTTTCATGGTCGGGCTGCTATAGCTAAACCTTTGGTCACTGGTACCAATGCCAAAGTCGGTTTCAATGGTGCCAGCAGTGCAAATCTTGGGCTGTGAATAATGTTAAACATGCATTGTTCTCTGATGAGTCCACCTTCCCTGTCCTTCCCACATCTGAGAAGCCCCAAAGAGACTTACCACCATGGGGGTGGATCAGTGACCGTTTGGGCTGCAATGTCATGGCATTCCCTAGGCCCACTACTTGTTCTAGATGGGCGCGTCGCTGGCAAGGACTGCTGAAGTATTTTGAAGGACCGTGTTCATCCAGTGGTTCAAACATTGTACTCTGAAGATGAATTTTCTTATGTTCTTATGTAACAGTGAATCGATGAACATGAAAGTGAACTTAAACATCTCTCATGGCCTCACATCAGATCTGAATATTATTGAGCCACTTTGGGGTGTTTTAGAGGAGTGAGTCAGGAAATATTTTCCTTCACCAGCATCATGTAGTAACCTGGCTACTGTTCTGCAAGAGGAATGGCTCAGAATCCCTCTGGCCACTGTGCATTGTATGAATTAATGTTGTATTTGCCTCAAAAGGAGGTCCTACACCATACTAATAAATTATTGTGGTTTAAAATTAGGGTGTTTCAGTTTCATTGTCCAGCCCCTGTACATAACCTATCACATAAATAACTTTATTAAAAGTTAATGCACAAAAGTTAATGTCAGAAAATCATGTAAAGAATAATAATGTAAAGACTTTCCTGCTGTAAGTAACCAGGCTCAAACACTGTTTCCTTGGCTGTGTCTTTAAGGACCTCAAATAAACATGGCCTCACATCACGGTTGCCTTCTCTTGTCTGTCATGTCTGAGTTGATGTGTAAATCAAGAATTGTCATATGACTCAAATGCAGAAAGAGGGCCATCCCCCACCCCCGTCCCTCTCCAGTTGGGATTCAGTCTCTGCTGCCTGCTTGATGGTGTTGCAGCAGATCTGTACTTTGCAGGTGACCCCAGCTGTTTTACATTCACCAAGGTCTGTTATGACAAAGGAATACATCCTGAAAACCACTCAGCGGTTACTGTTGTGGGTTGGCAGGCAGTGGGTCCTGCTCACAGCTCCATGATCCTGGGTTTAATTCTAACCACAGCTGTATCTGAGGAGGCATTGTGTAATCTCCGTGTGTGTGTGTGGATAGGGTTAGGGCTGGGTATGGGTTAAGGCCATCATGTTAGGATTAGGAGGTTAGAGATCATAAAGGCCTCATTTCCAGACTGCTGTGCAACAGAAAGTGAACTTGAGGTCCCACCGGTGTTCCTTTGAAAGCTTGAGTGTTCCAACTTTTAAAAATGTTTCTCCGCTAATGACGTTCAACAGCTCTGGGGAAATCCACCTTCTAGATTTTGGCTCCATGTCTTTAGCTCGGTCTGGCCTCACAGATTATCAATCAACACTGACTTTTTATGCTTTTTTTTAATGGAATTTATTTATCAAGATGTTGACTAACCAGTCAAATAAGGGCATAAGCAGATTCTCATGCCAGTCCAGTGTATCTTGTATGTCTGTTCAGCTGGAGAGTGCCTGTAATGTCCAGTCCTGCTTTGGGCTGCACTCCTTAGCCAGGGAGCTCAGGTAATCTTTCACATGTGAAGACGAGTTTGGGCGTCACAGCAGGACGGTGCTCTCATTCATATGACCCCTCTGTCTCCCCTCCCCCAAGTGAAGGAGAAGAGGTGGACTGAGCTGGGCATTGTCGAGCAGAGGGCCTATGTGATGCGACTGCTGGATGCCTTGGAGGTCACCAACAAAGACAGGAGGCTGAGAGTCACCCGTGCCATCCTGTACTTAGCCCAGGGTGAGTCTTTCGTGTGTGTGTGTGTGTGTGTGTGTGTGTGTGTGTGTGTGTGTGTGTGTGCGTGCATATGCTTAAATCTCCCCCTGCTGATTCATCGTGAATTCCCCCCCCCCCAGGTGTGTTCAGCGAGTGCAGTACAGAAGCGGACATCCTGCACTGGTCCAGGCACAACATCTACCTCCTGCTAAGCATGGGCACTTTCACGGCGATGGTGGAATTGCTGAGCATGGAGATGGAGTGAGTCGCCACATGGCCCCTACACAAGCCCTGATCGTGCCCCCCCCCGTATGCTATTGCCACACTTCCTGATTGGTAATTTTGTCACTATATCAGCCTTCGCCCCCTCCCACCTCCCGCTTCTTATAAATATCCTTATACTAAAGAAGCTCTAGAACTCTATCCACAGATGGATGCTGGTATAATAGCTTTTCCAAATTTGATTTTAGAGTCTGCCTGAAAATAGACTCATTCATACAATACTGTTGCGCTGAGTCAAACATCTTCTAAGTCATTGCTAAATAACTCTAGTCGGTGTTTTAGGAGCTGCCTGTCGCCGTCCCGCAAAACGCCGCGCTCACGAATAGCACGTTTAGGTCATTTGAGACATTTTTCGACCTTTCGTTTTGCACTGCAAGCTTCAGGAAGATGAACTCGGTCACTCCGAGTTTTCACTCCACAAAGACTCTCCCCATTCCCGATGGTATGACCTCCTGACAGCCTTTCAGACCCCCCCCACCCCAAATCCACCCCACCCCCCACATGGAGGTTCAGCGGATACACTGAGGTGGCAAGAAAGCAAGCAAGCAGCTGTGGAGGGGATCCTGTCCTATGCAGGAATATTTTTAGTGTGTGAGGCAGCAGACCAAAAAATATTTATAGTACCATTTTGAGTCAGGTTCTGGAGTGGGTTATGTCACGGCTTATGAGGGAACAGCCCATGGGGTGTATCCATTGGAGACCGTGGACCATGTTTAGCTAAACTCCAAGCAGCACTGTGACCGACTGCACCAGGCATTTCCATTCCATGGTCCTATTGAGCTGATATAGATCTCCATATTGCCTCTCCTTATTTTCATCCTCTGCGTGCATTGGATAGCATCAAGGTTAAACAAATGGGCCTGAGACTGAAATATCGGCAGTTCAAATCCCATATAGGTGTTTGTGTTGTGTCTTTTAACCTGGTAGAGATTATTCATGGGTTAGAAGCTTTGATTCTCCTGTGCTTTTGGTGGGTTCCTTACTGTGTTTGTCCATCATCCTGCAGTAATAACCAGGCATGCAGTAATGCAGTGAGTAAGCCAGCCATCTCCCTGGTGGACAGCACTGAGCTCAGGTGAGACCCGAGACAGGATCTGATTGGCTGGGATCATGCTGGACATTCACCAGGGACGTCTTTCAGAATCGTGCCTGATGGCTGCTGGAACAGCCACCCTGGTTGCTTTCGGAGATAATTATACACAAATCTGCTAGGATTTCTGCTCTTGATCTATTGCTTTTTGTTATGTAGTTTTTTAGTGTGAGGTAGCACATCTTGTTTTTCGCCCACAAGATGTATTTCCAGCAAACATATGTTAGCAAAGTCAACATCGTCCTCCAATCTTATATAATTACTGGAAAATATGTATTGTAGGAATTTTCATGTTCTGGGATGATGATTAAAATAAACCACTTAGGAACGCTCCGTCACATATTTTTGCACTCTATGAATATCATGACCATATTCTGAATGTGTGAAAGTAGGCTAGTCTTCCTTAACATGTCCAGCACTAGGATAGCTTACAGCTGTACATTGCTGAGGTAGATAATTAATGAAGTGATTTCTTTTAAGTCCTTTGCTGTTGAACGCAACATGGACTTACCATCCTGGGGTTTCACCTTGTGACATTTTAATTAGAAACCCCACATTATTTAATAGCTGCTTCCTGCTGGCCTTGGCGTGCTCCGGCTTTTCAGGGTCCTGCTGAACGTCATGTATCTGATGGTGGAAACCGTGCGCTCAGAGGCTGAAGACGACAAGCTGGAGTGGAAGATGGCCAGGGAGACCTTCAAGGTGGAGCTGGGTGAGAAACCGTCTACCTGCCCAGAGACGGGGGGCCGCGTCGCCTACGCTCCACCTCTTCGCACTTGAACGACACAAGCTTCATTTTGCCTCTGTATATCATAGGAGAATAAACAGACAGATGTTTAATTGACTCTTTAGCGGATATCACTACGGGTTGTACTGGAGGGTGGTGCATGACTCACCAGTGATAGATTTCTTCAGTGAAACCTCAGGGTCTTTCAGAGACGAATGATGAGGCAGATTCCTTAAGCTTAAGCAGTTTAATAAGACAGAAATGGTCGGTTCAGTGTCTGTCTGCATCTGTCTCTCCCCCCCCCCGAGGGAAGCGGGCCTTTTTCTATAGTCTTCTTACAGACTCCTGGAGCCAGGGGGTCAGACGGCCTTGGTGAGAGTGAGTTGTATGAGAGGCAAAGAACATGATGTGAGGAAGCAAGTAGCAAGGACAGAAAGAAATATAAAAATGACAATTTAAAAGCCATAAATGAATTAACTAAATAAAAATAGCTTATATAACTACAAATTAACTAGAGAAATCCCTCAATGGAATAGGTCACGGGTTCGAATCCGGTCCTGGTAGAATGGTCACATGTCCATTGGGCCCTTGAGAAATGCCCTTAATACTCCCCTATACTGTAATGCTCCAGGGGTGGTGGATAAATGGCTGGCCCTTGTGCTTGGACCCCAGGCTTTGTCCCCACCTGTATATATGTGTGTGAGTGTGTGTATGTGTGTGTCTCAAAGGAGGGAAAAGAAGCACTCCAATGCACCTGTATAAATGGCAAATAAAGCAATTTTCATTACTGTGTTACGGCGACTTTGCTTCAGTTAAAGAAAACACAGAGCTTGTTCTTTCAATATTTGTTTAATTCTGGGTGTTAGGTGGGGGTGGAGAGACCAGGATGATGAAACCTGAGGCTGCATGTTAGATTATTTGTTTCTTTCAGTGCCTCAAGCCCTGATCACCACCTCCCACCCGCTTGGCAGGTTCCTCGCTGCACAATGGCGAGCCCTTTGCGCTCATGCTCTTCGGCATGATGACAAAGTTCTGCAGCATGAATGCCCCTCACTTCCCTATGAAAAAGGTGCTTCTGCTTCTGTGGAAGACGGTGCTGGTCAGTCTCGCCGTGTTGTCCTGTTACATTTATAGAGCTCATAATCAGTTACTCACTCAAAGGCTCTTGAGCCCTTGGGAAGTTTTTCTGACGTGACAGATGGGGTTTCGTCCCATTCTGGAACGTGTTAACCATCGCCAGTCTTCTTGATGGGAACTTGGGAGTGACGTTATGAGGGGAGAAGGATGTAATGTGGGAATGATTAATGATGCTTAACCACAGGGAAATTGTCAGTGTGCTCAGCGGGATTAAGATGTATTTTCTGGATTGAGTGTGCGCATGTGCTTTCAGTTCACCCTGGGAGGCTTTGACGACCTGCAGCAGATGAAGGAGCAAAGTCGTGAGCAGCTGGGCCTGCCCGCGCTCCCAGAGGACAGCATCAAGGTGGTGCGCGGCATGCGAGCGGCCTCGCCCCCCGCCTCTGCCATGGAGCTCCTCGAGCAACAGCAGCAACAGAAGAGGGGGCGCCGTAGTCGCAGGGTAACTTTCCTCTCCTCTCAGGAAATTCTCAGCAAGCAGCACCCGGTTATGCAACTCCAGATTCCCAATCAGCAGGCGTGCCTTAAATAAAAGACCTGCAGCATCGTCATAGCTGAGATTGCACTGGGTGTATTGCTGCAGTTTTATCAGACAACCCTAGAACTCACACCTGACCACTGTTCAGACTATAGCTGGTAGGCGAAAGTCAACATTTTTAATATGAGCACCGTGATATCACTCTGGTGACATGGGACTCTCCAGCACCATGCTGTTGAGGCTTCCACTACAATCCAGGCCAGTGTTTCTCAAACCAGTCCTCATGAAGCCCCTGACAGTCCACATGTTTGATTACTAACAGGATGGACAAAATGACGCTTCTTGAACCATTTGCTATATTTTTTTAACCCCACTAGGTGGTGCTCTTGGTTTGCTTTGAGGCATGCTTTGTGCCCTACAGTGAGCACCATCTATTGGGGTCAAAAATACAGCGAATAGATCATGAAGCATCATTTTGTCCATCACTACTGACTGGCAGGCAGCTGGGAGGGATCCAAAACGTGGACTGTTTGGGGGTCCTTGAGGCCCGGACTGAGAAACACTAGTCAAGACCATATCTTCAGAGGATCTCAGCTTTGCTTTTGAACACCTCTTCCTTCTGTTTCTACAGATGGCCTTTCTTGATAGCTTGGAGGGAGACATTCACTTTTCCAAGAAGCAGGTCTTTCACCACGCTCCCTTTTGTGCACTCGTTTTCTGGGCTGGTCCTGCACCCTTTTGTGTCCATCTCTACCTACTCTTTCTCCTCCTGTTTCTGCTCTGCCTCCATGCAGGCTGCATTTTTTTTAGTCATCCCCGCTGCTTCCAGTCTCTCTTGAGGTTTGGCAAGAATGGAATAGGCACCAGCTTTTATTAGAAAAATGGCTGTTCCGCTGGAGGATGGGGCCCATGTCACCATTGCTCTTCCACCGTTAAGAAATCGCCATGGCACTTAATGCTACATGAATGCAGCCCATGCCTAAGGCTTGTGTTATGGTTGTCTGTCACTTCTTTTATTTAGCTTGGTTTGCTTTGTTGTATGGGATAAAAAAGGCCTAAATGTTAGCAGGAATTCATAGTGGTTGTTTTAGGAATAAAACATTTTCCAACATTTATTTGAGAAATAAATTTAATGCTGAATATATGAGCTTACTGGATTTTATAGGACTTTCTATTCTGTTGACTTGTCTCACAGTCCAATTCAATAGCCAGTCAAATGAGGGTAACAAATTACTAATTTATGCTTCAGAATAATGAAGTATTGCATCAGAATTAAATTTCTTCTCTGAAAGAAAATGTGACATTCCCCGATCTAGTCGTTGTTGCACTGTGGTGAATATGTGGGGGTAACAGTGAACACCCAACGCGGATGTCCTGCACTAGCCCCGTTTCCATGCAGACCCCCCAGGTTGCATTCAATCACAGTTTCCAGGTGTTTGGAAACACTACTAACCCGTTCAAAACAAGACAATTACGTTTTAATCAAATCTGAAGATCTTTTTCAGCCTTTAGCTATGTCAGATTCGATAGCACACGTGTCTTTCATCCAAAATGGACTCCTACATAGTTGTAGCCATTGTCTGAGAGCTGCTTTGGGGATGTCCTGTTTTCCCTATAGCTTAGAAAACCAGCCAGTGCCAGCTTTCAAGTGAGGACTGTGTGCTTGTCTGTCTTTCAGCTCCTGGTGAAGCAGGACAGCCTCGACACGTATGGAGAACGGGACCCCTTCAAGAACGACGAGGTGCGGGATGAAGAAGATGACGGCGAGGACATGGACAGCACGATGGAGGCCGAAGTGGACCCCCTAGACCGTGACACCATCATCCAGCCTCCACTGCCACCTCCACTCCTTCTCTCCACCCCTGCTGAGAGGCTCGGTTTTCCCAAGGGCCTCCCCTGGGCACCCAAAGTCAGGTGGAGGCTGTTCCTCAGATACAACAGAATGCCCCAAGCAGACTGTTCCTGCTTCGCTGCTGTGTTATGGGTCTGGTGTTGCAGTGCATGAGCCGCTTTCTCCTAAGTTCATAACTTCTAGCGCAGCAAATGAAGAGCAAATGTAGAAGGTAAAATCCCATTAACTGTCTGAGACAAGCTGAGTGTTAGAGCACAAAAGAAATGTACTGATTTAAAGGCTTGCCAGTGGCTAGCTATATTTCCATAGTGCCATCATCAGTCAGTCACAGACATATTAAATGTGGACCCTCTCTAGCTAGTGTCCGCGGAATGTGCAAAAGTTACACCGGCTTGACAAGTTCTGTTTTTGTACAGGGAGAAAGACATTTTGCACTTCCTGGAGACAAGCAGGAACAAGTTCATTGGCTTCACTCTGGGAAAGTAGGTACTGCGTCTTTGTCAATGGTCAGTGCCGTAAACAGCAAGTCATCTTTCATTAGGTATAGGAGTTGTGTTTATTACAGAATTAGCATAAGCAGCACTAGGCCAGGGAAATATTTCTGGAGAAGAAGGAACAAAAATGGAAAGATTGAGAATTGGGCGTTGATTAACCTTGACCCTGTCTGCAGCTTAGTAATTACTGTTCAGTCTCCCTCTAAAATTACCCTGCAATTCTCCCACTGTCGTTGAAATCCCTCATGCTTGACAGTAAGTGAAGACCTGCAGTAGAAATGGACTGATTACAGACCTAACATCTAATGTAAAAAGACAAGATGTGTGGTGCTTTAAGTGAAAATTCGTCAGCGTCTCCTTGGTGTAAGAACACTTTTAACACTATTATGTCATTCACCAGTACATCATGTTAAACGGCGAGAAGTACAGAAAAAGTATGTTTTAATTGCTGAAAACCGCTAGAACTGTAAAATGTTATATCAGCGGGGTCAAGGAAGATGGCTGTGATATTTCGCTTTACTGTGAGATCTGGGGTCGTTAAGCCTATTTTTAACCCTCCCAAATAAATGTACACTAATTTGTTTAAATAATGTGGGCCATTTCCATCAGACCCCCCTAATAAAGGCTTGACGGCATAGCCCCCCCTTTCATAAATCTCTCGTGATGCTCCTGTTTGAGAAGCAAGCTTAAATCAGGAAGATGTGCAGAATATCCAACTGTCGTACATCAAGCTCAGTGACTGTTATTACGCCATATTGCCTTCTTACATTCACCGTCCCCTTACAGTGCCTTAGTAATTTTGTATCAAATGCCTATGCTTGACCATTGTTCTGCTTGGGGGATCATCCTGCAGCGACACTGAAACCTTGGTTGGTCTGCCAAGGCCCATCCACGAGAGTGTGAAGACTCTTAAGCAGGTAGGCTAACTCCTACCCCATCTTTCACCTGATTATTAAAGACCCATAATGCTGGTTGAACTAAAACTAAATCAAGCCCCAAAATATTCTCAAATATATCAACCTGACCACCTGATTAGGTCCCTTCCAGTCTTCTCTAAGATTTCCTTTGGTGATTATATTGCATGGGCACACATGGAGCAGTGGTTAGTGCTGTTGCCTCACACCTCTGGGATGAGGGTTTGAGCCTGTGCCCTGGGTCCACGTGTGCATGGAGTTTGCATTTTCTCCAGGTTAAATGTTTTCCCCCCACAGTCCAAAAACATGCTAAAGTGAATTGCAGTTGACAAATTGTCCGTAGGTATGAATGGTGTGTGTGTGTGTGTCTGCCTTGTGCTCGTAGATTCCAGGATTGGCTATGGACCCCCGCGACCATCAATAGGACAAGCGGGTATAGAAAATGGATGGATATTGTATTGCATCATGTGGCACAAAGAGCATTATGGGAGAACTCATCTGCTTGCTTTTCACAGCATAAGTACGTCTCCGTAGCTGAGGTACAGATTAAAAAGGAGGAGGCACTTCAGCAGCGTCCCATGACCACGGTCAGTAATGGTCCCCGTCTGTCTCCCATTCGCCTGCCAGCATCCACCCGTGACTCAGTCTGCTGTCTATTGGTCAGGGTATGGAGGAGGTGGAGGAGACACCCGTGGAGATCCTGTACCAGCGAATGTTGCCCAGCCTGCCCCAATATGTGGTGAGTACCTGGCACCCTCCTAGTCTCCAGCCAGCTCCACTCTGTCTACAATCTGTTTTGACTTTGATTAGTTTTCATGGAGTCTTTTCTTCCTAGTTGAAACAAATGTCCTTGAGGTTCTGACAAGTTTGTAAGTAAGTCATGACTATAGGGGAATATGCTTATTTAATGTATGTATAACCTCCCTCAGATAGGCCTGCTGAAGCTCTTGCTGGCTGTAGCCCCCACCTCCAGAACTAATGTGGACTCCATCAATGTCCTGGCGGACGTGCTACCTGAGGAAATCCCGTAAGGGCCTGGCCTCCCCCCACCTGTTGCTTCAGCTCAACCTCAGCTGTTTTGAAATCAAATATATTGTTTAAATGTAAAATTTAATCATGCGCATGTCCGCACAATACCTGTCCGTGTTCGCAGTCATGCGCCACATGACGACGTTTTGGTCAGCGACAAACCGCATACATGACGGCGATCCCATAAGATTACAATGGAGCTGAAAAGTTCCTGTCCCTTAGCGACATTGTGATGTCATGGCACAATGCATTATTTGGGTGTTTGTGCTGATGCTGGTGTAAACAAACCTACTGCGCTGCCAGTTATACAACATATACAATACATAATGCTTTGTTGATAATAGTTACTGGTTTATGTATTTACTATATTGTACTCTATTGTTATTTAGGCTATAGTATATAGCCTAGGTGTGTAGTAGGCTATATCATCGAGGTTTGTGTAAATACACTCTATACACCCTGGGAAAAAGCCCGGCACCGGCTCTGGCACCACATTGGTGGAAACGAGGCATGTGATGTTCTCACAGCGACGAAATCACTTAAGGACACATTTCTCAGAATGTATCCCCATCGTTAAGTAACGCATGACTGTATCACAAATAAATCTGGGTGGGAAATACTGAACAGAAAATAGTTATTTCCTCCTCTGTCTAGTTCTTCTTATTTGTCAGTTTCACTTTGTCCATTTATCATATTTAAATACAATATTTCCCATTTAATATTAACTCCTTCACCTTGTTGCAAACCAGTTAGAGCAGTGTTTCCCAATCCGGCCATTTGGGACCCGCAGACAGTCCAGGTTTTTGCTCCCAAATGTGGACCGGCAGGGAGCTCGGAGGGTGCAAAAAAGGACCGACCATGGGTCCCGGAGGACCTGATTGGGAAACACCGAGTTAGATGGTAGTTATTGGTGACAGATGGGTATCCATATAAATCTGCTGGTCTCATCTGCCTCTCAGAATCACAGTCCTGCAGAGCATGAAGCTGGGTGTGGATGTGAACCGGCACAAGGAGATCATTGTCAAGGCTATCTCTGCTGTACTACTGCTGCTGCTGAAGCACTTCAAGCTGAACCACATCTACCAGGTCAGCGTGCCAGTCCCCCCCCCCCCCCAGGTATGATAAGCAGGAGCAGGAGCTGAGGGACACAGGAGACCCCTGGGCAATTCAGACTGCAGCTAATTGAGCTAACCTCCTGTCTCTGCCGAAACTGAAACAGTATTGCCCTCAAACGCTGTTTCTCCTTTCTGTGGAAGAGAGGAATCCCAGGACGGGGTTTCCACACAAACAGTGCTAGGGCTGGGGCGCTCTGTCTGCTAACAAGTTTACCGAACGCTGATGTTCCCAGAAGGTTATCCCAGTGCTACAACTACTACTAGAACTAAGATTAATTATGTAAAAGGTAATGAAAGGAATGGCAGAGCAGCATAAGAAATTTACAAACGAGAGGAGGCCATTCGGCCCATCAAGCTCGTTTGGGGAGAACCTAACTAATAGCTCA
>JAODLD010000069.1:24750310-24766859 GCA_026781065.1 Mormyrops boulengeri | reverse complement strand
TTATATAATCGTAGCATCACCTCCCTTGACTTAAACTCCACACACCTAGAGATGTAACCTAACATCCTGTTCGCCTGTTCGCAGGTAACCCTGTTATTGTACACCTCTAAGGTTACGGGTTTGAGGCTGGACAGCACTTTGTAGTATACACATAGAGCACTTTTATAAAATTATATTTAATTATAAAACAATATCTTTCAACATTAATTGCATTAAAATGATGTTGAAGTAATGATGTTATCGTGCTGACATTGACAGAACCTTTGTTTCAATGTAAAACGTGGAAATAACATTCCATTAATGTTACATTAAGAACATTCTGTGCCAAATTTGAGAGGACTGTCAAATTATGTTAGCTGAAGCTCTGTGAACGTTCCCTGTTAGCTGAGGTATTCATATCAGCGTGACCTTGCTTAGCTGGGACTGAAATCACTGTAGAGTTAATAGTATGTATGTTATAGTATAGCGCCCTCTATAGGTCTGTAAAGGAAAGACCAGAATAATACCACTGGACACCATTTTCCATTAGCAGAATCTCTAGGCTTTATATGCTGGGAGTTTGTCTGGTTGGTTGCACTCCTGAAGGACATAAATCATTAACGTGCGTTGAGGCTTCCTCTAAGTGCATTCTGAGAGGGTTAGTTCTTCTTATGGACCTCTTGGTTTTCACTTATGGCTTTGCTCAGCATGAAACATATAGTCCCTCACCACCCAGATGTCTCCTACTTGCACAAATGATCACTGGATGGCATTTATAAACTTGGGCAAGCTTGTCTACATGAACTGAACATTTAAAGGAATTTTAACATCAAATAAACATCTAACAACAAATAAACAACAAAAAATGTGTAACACTTTACCTGCACCTTCGTAATGCATTAATAGAACATTCAGCACAACTTCAAAATGCATTCATAAGCAACATATAAGTATACCTTAACATCCTAACATACCTTAATATAGACATTATCAACAAACATTATATGATAATAACAAACATTATAATCATAGAATAGTATAATGCTTGTTATTAATGTGTATTAATGCTTTTAAGGTACTTTAGGGTGTTAAGGTTCGATGCTGCTTATGAATGCTCTATGAATGCATTATGAATGTATTATGAAGGTGCACTGAATGTTCTATGAATGCATTATACAGGCATTATGAGTGCAGTTAATGTAAAGCATTACCAAAAATTTTATAGAATTCATGACATAGGATATGAATCCTTTCACTTACCACAGACTGAAGTTCTCTGTCCTCTGCCTCTCTCCATCTCATTTTTTTTGTTCTTTCCACTGTCCATCCAGTTTGAGTATATTTCCCAACATCTAGTCTTCGCTAACTGCATACCGCTCATTCTCAAGTTCTTCAATCAGAACATCGCATCCTACATCAGTGCCAGAAACAGGTACGCGTGAATCCCCTTCTGGAATCAGTTGGATGGCAGTGACTGGCCTCGGTGTTTACATGTTTTCCTGTGTGTGTTTCCTGTAATCTTTGTCTCCACCGTCTGACTTAGGATCTGTGTGTTGGACTTCCCTCACTGCGTTCTCCATGAGATGCCAGAGCTCACGGTGGAGAGTCTGGTAAGTCCAGTGCTCAGCTCCAATCAAACCTCATCACCACTGAAACTCCGTTCCTTTGTCTCCCCAAATGCAAATGAACTCAATTACAGCAAATATGGAAGGTTCCCCTGATGACCACAGTCAAATTACAGTAGAACTTAAGAAGAATTACTATAGTAGTTTTACAAATTTAGCAGGAGACTATTAGAAGGTTTTGAGTTTTAAGCTGGTTTTTAGATTTCCTCGCTTCTATGGCCAGTGTTGGGGAAGCTATTGACAAAAGTAATCCATTACAAACAGAAAGTTCAGGTCCAGGAAGTACAAATCCAGACCAAGGTTTTGCTTCAACCAACCAGTTGAGTACTCTGTGACTGTGACTCTTTATACTCAGCTGGTTGGTTGAAACAAAACCTTGGTCTGGATTTATACTTTCTGGACCTGAACTGTCCATGTCTGTCTGTAATGGATTACTTTTGTGAGTAACTTCCCCAATACTGTCTACGGCTTTATGTTTGCTTTCTCAAGAGTGTAACAGCAGTTCTTTTGGGACCTTTTTGAGTTAGTCCACCTACTTATGAGCCACACCACCTGCTGTGTGTGATACCTGCACACAGGAGTCTGGGGATGGCACCCAGTTCTGCTGGAGGAACCTTTTTTCCTGCATAAACCTCCTGAGGATCCTCAATAAGGTCACCAAGTGGAAGCACTCTAGGACTATGGTGAGCTATAAACAGGGACATGTGTCACTTTATGTTCTACAGGATAAAAAAGTACATCACCCTTGGTTTTGCAGCTCTGCTCTTTAATCTCATTATTGTCTATCCTTGCAGATGTTAGTGGTTTTCAAGTCTGCTCCCATCCTCAAGAGGGCGCTCAAGGTCAAGCAAGCTATGATGCAGCTCTACATTCTCAAGCTGCTCAAGATCCAGACAAAGTATCTGGGTCGGCAATGGAGGAAGAGTAACATGAAGACTATGTCGGCCATTTACCAGAAAGTGCGGCATAGGCTCAATGACGATTGGGCTTATGGTAATGGTAAGACTGTAAGCCCCCACTCGTGTCCAAATATTGAATAGCCTGCTTGGTATATAAAAGTACTAAACTTTTGCCCTGTGTCCCAAGACTATTTAATAAAATAGTAATCACGATCCTCCTGTTATTATAAAACATTTTGTGTCTTTTATAATTTGACCAAGCCTCAGTACGAAATTGACATTCTTCATAAGTAAGTACAGTACTCAAAGGTGCTAGTCTTCACCTCTTCTAGGCTGGTATAACGTCACATATTTAAGACGTAAATGAGTGATCATTCTTAAGGGAAGGAGGAGAAATCTATTCTGTTATTTGGCCACATATAGCCTCCGTTGAACAGAGGGGATGACGTAGGTGGTCACCTACTTAGTCATCCACCCGTGGCATATGCTGTCTCATCGGAATGCTGGAATCGGTAAAACTTTACTTAAAGCAGTCGTCATAATGCATTATAATGGTCAGTATAAGCCAATATAATGCATTATGAAGGTATGAGAACTTCATAGATCATTCATAGTGCATAATAAACATGGCTATAATGTGTTATGCCTTTTTATAGTTACAGCCGTGTTTATGATAATGGTTCTACAGCTTTTGGTCTCCCACTCAGTGGCTGCTTCTGTCTTCCCTCAGACATTGATGCCCGGCCCTGGGACTTCCAAGCAGAAGAATGCTCGCTACGGGAGAGTATTGAACTCTTCAACAGACGACGCTATGGCAAGAAGACCAGAGGAGAGTTTGTTCCCGTAGACAACTGCCTACAGAGTGTGCTGGGCCAGCGAGTGGAGCTGCCTGAGGACTTTCCCTATAGCTATGAGATGTGGCTGGAGAGAGAGGTGTTCTCCCAGTCCATCCAGTGGGAAGAGCTCCTGCAGGCTTAGCGAACTGGCAGTAGACCTAACAGCCTTTTGTGGTTGGATCAAGAGTGGGAAAATACAGCAGTTCAATCAATCATTATGTCAGTCATTTGACTGATTTGAAATACATGACACTAAGTAACATCAGATACATATAGTGATGCTGGAACACACTCTTTGTACACTTTGTAAAGCACAATGTCCTGATACTCCTTGTCAGTCACTTAAAATAAGCGTTAATCGAGATACAGAAGGTGAGGTTGCCCTTTGAGATGGGCCCTTTTGAGTGTATCATTTACGTCATGGGGAAGTGAAAAGCACTTTAAACAATACAAACCATTTTTCTACTGCATCCTTTTCTATGTCACATTGAGTCTACTTGCCCTAGTCCTGCTGTCCTGGAGACAGTGTATAGCATTCAACAGTAAAAATCAAAAAGCACATTAGGCTTAGTTGAGATTTGGTTTAGATTTAGACCTGGGTTTCCGGTTTGTTCATATTTGCTGGTTTCTGGAAATGTTATCTTGTTTAATGCCAAACCACTGACTTTGGAAGTACGAAAAAAAAAACAAATGTTGATAAACCACTGTCATTTCAAGATGTGTTGTGTGTTTAGCAATCTGGAAATATTGTGTGGTTTTGCATTTCTGTTGTAATGATATGCTACTTGGAAATTCTGCACCTATGAGATTGTCTCCTCTTCAGCGTAATGTGCAATCAGTAACATAGTTCATAATGGAATATAAATTAAATAGCCGCCTGCTTTAGAAACGTGCCTTCTGTTGCTTCTAACTAAAAAGATCTTTGCAGTGTTTATCTTCATACATTTCATTTGTACAAGTTTTGGCAAATCCGTGTACTATAGCTATTGCTACAGTGAATGAGGAGACACACTCTTACCACTGTGCCATGTGACTGTTAGTCATAACCTTATGTTGTAGCTTAACTTGAACTTTAATAAAGTGGTAGGCCTGGAAACCACATGAAACTCAGGCAAGGTACACAATTTGGCAGCTAGTTAGCACAAAGACAAAGCAACTAACCAAATAAACAGGTTCAAGACTAGTTCTGAAAGTGGTAACATTCTGAAAGGGGTTTATTCTGAATTTTGTGTGAAACGTTCTGCTCTGGGATTAAATTCATGCCTTATATGTAAACATTGCACATTGCCCATAACTAGGGTGAGCATACGTCCTCTTTTTTGGCACCTAAAATGCCTGAAATATCTGGCATTTCCCTTTGTGTCATGTTGACATTTGCTTCCTACAGTCAGAATACTTTATGTCATCATATTTGCGTTGCTTTGATGCCTCTCTGCATCCTGCCTCTGATGTCCTCTTTTTGCAAAGCAAAACATGGTCACCCTACCGTTACATTTCATTCCAAACACATACAGTTGAGGGAAAGCAGTCTCCTAGAATTTGCAATTACTTTACACAAATCTGTCCTCTGCAGATGTCTCAGGTGTACCCTGTCTTACCTTAAGAAAAGCTCAGGATAACCATACCCCACACGTTACTGCAAATGGAGGAATAAATAGAGGATCCATCTTCCAGCTCCTTATGCAGTTTAGGGCTGCAGATGGACAAATACTTATCTTAAGTAATAACTTCTTAATCTGGGCACTTAATGAAAGTGCTTAAATTTGTTACACCCCATTCGGTAAGAAAACACAGACTTTGTATAAAAATGCACTTAAATTATATAATTTTCATCTGCACATGTTTAGGCAAGTGCAATTATATGTGTTAAGGGATTTTCTCTCTTTTTACTCGTTTGTCCCGTGGTTTTAATACATATCTTCCCTTCTCAATATGGCGTCGCGGTGACTCCGCCGCAGTGACGCACTGCGCGCGGTGGGACCGGGGGAATCGGCGTTCTGCTGGACTGGCGGCTCTTTGTCCTCCATTAGCTAAAGCTCGGATTCCAGCCCTACACTGCACGGCGCAGGCCCGAAGTAGCGCAGCCGCTCTGAGGTTAGTGCCCTACCGCGCAATCTCCAGCTATTTCAGCCGCGGCGCAGCCGCACCAACAAACCCGGCAGCGGCGGGCTGGGGGAAAGATGGGGGAAAATGCCGACGCGGTGTGGCTGTGGGGCCGTGCAGATTAATTGACCCCATTTCGACAAAAAGCCTCACGTTAATCTCATAACTAAACCCAGACGGAGCAGAAATGTAGCCTCGGCGCCGCTACAGGCCGCAGTAGGCCCGGGTTTCTTATTATAAGACTCTTGAGAGGCGGGCTAACGTTGAGGAACTGAAAATTACCCCCAAACGAAGTGTTGTGGGTTCGCTTGTAATATCTACACATTACACGCCAGTAAAGTTAAGGGGAAAAGTGTTCAATTTAAGGGTACGCCGCGTATTAATTATCTTTGCGCCGTGCTAGTGGAGGCGAAGTAGGAAAAGGCGCCGTTTGTTAATGCTAAGCAGCTAGCATGACCCGCCAACATCAATCAACCGGAAAGTATGGGCGCCGAGTACCGTGCGGCGAGACGTGCTTTTATAAAAGTTGTCATCAGTTTAGCGTGTTGTATTTTGCGTGTTTCTTCGTAATTCAACATGCAAACGTAGTGACAAGTTGGTTCCCTGTGTTGGATGGTTAGATAAATATGCTGTCTTGAATTAAATTGTATAATGCAAATAAAAAAAATCAGAACACCGTAAAATTACTTGTTTTTCTTGTGAAATTTGATGTGTGTAGTTTTGTGGATGGGGAAACGGAGGAGGTAGCGGCTGAAATTATACCTTGAATAGGAGTTGTCATTAATCTACATTTCTCATCAGTGCAGTGTTGCGGTGACAAAACTAAATCTTCTTGTGAGCCGTGCGAACCGGCTCATTTATCCAAAACTCATCTAAAAACAACGATTTCCACTAGTAAAATTTTTCTTATGCCAAGATTGTTGTGTGTCTGCATTTAAAAAATATTTGATTGTTCTCACACATATCCGGCAATTCAAATTATTTAAATAAAGATTGTTTAATCATTGTCGTAGTTATGATTTAGTTAACGTGTAAGACTATTTCTCGAAAACGCTGCCATCACAATTCTTCACAATACCCTCTCAGTTGCGCTGTAATGCAGTTCTTTAGTACTTTACCAATCAAGTAGGCTTTCCACTGCATATCCATTGATACCCACAGTTTTATGAGTGTATCACTACAGTAATTTGGAAGGTGGGAAATCAGCGCGCTGTGTTTTGGCGGTATTTTCTATTGACGTTGTTTACAACATTAATGTGGGCCTACTACATTTTTGCAGTTAAATTACATAGGTAAAGTTACAGTACAATTCTTATGCAATTGTATTATAAATAATAGATTATGATTTGTAAAAGACAAGGATTCAAAGGTTTGTTTGGTTTCCCATTATAATTCAGTCCAATAAAGTTGTAATACTGGATGGATGACTATCAAAGTCGATTCCCTTATTTCAAATACGATTTCTCTGCTGACCAACAGGACAGCTGGTCTATATTTGCACTGATGGCTGTCTGTGTTTCTGCCTGCGTGTTAATGTCAGTGTGACACAGGCTGTGAGCACCATGGATGAGCACAGTGTGCACCAGGCAGACATTACCACCATCGAGGCCCATGCCGTGACTGGCCAGGTACAGCAGGTGCATGTGGCCACCTACACAGAGCACAGCATGCTGAGTGCGGACGAGGACTCTCCCTCCTCGCCCGAGGATGACGCCTATGATGACTCTGACATCCTCAACTCCACGGGCACTGATGAAGTCACGGCACACCTGGCTGCTGCAGGTAAGCCGACCCTGTGCCTGCTTTTGCGCTTCCAGTGGACCTGTATGGGAATCCGCTCCTCGCTATTGTACTGTCTTACCATTGTATGTCCACTAGATGGCGCAAAATGTTTTATTTCAATGTTAATAGTCTAGTATTATGTATTTCAGGAAATGGATCTATACATATAGGATATGGCAATATGCAGTGTACATTCTATTTCATTTTTAAAACTGCATCTTAGGGCCAGTGGGTATGGCGGCAGCAGCTGCAGTAGCTACAGGGAAGAAGAGGAAGCGTCCACATATCTTTGAGTCCAACCCGTCCATCCGCAAGAGGCAGCAGACACGACTGCTCAGGTGAGTAACCGATTCCCACTTGAGGCTGTATTTCACCATGTTTTGTAAGTGTGTGTATCACGCAGGATATGTTGGAAGCCATATTGCTTAATATCAAACTGTAGTCAGATTAATTGTAATAAAGGATAACATGAAGACAGCATTTTTAGTATTTTAACCTATGGCTATAAAGTAACATAAATATGATGATGTCCTTGTCTAGAACACTGGGTAAAGTGAGGTAAAGTTGTGCCGGACATCCAACCATACATTTACCTGAATGGCGTATCCCACTAATGATCCAGGTGATAGAATGCAATGCAGTGGTACTTTGGAACGCAAACTTAATTCGTTCCAGAAGGCTGGTCGAGTTGCGAAATGGTTGAGTGGGTCGAATGGGTCGAATTTCCCCATAAGAAATAAAGTAAATTTAATCCATTCCAGACCCTCAAATAATTACCTATTTAAACTAATCTACCTACCTAACTAATGATAAACCGAACACAGGAACACAGCTTTCGTGCGTCGATCTTGGTCGAGAGGTACCTCAAGACTGAGATCGATTCATTGGCATCAACATCCCAGTAGGTCCGTTTGCCTTCGTTTCAGCCCATCGGAGATGCGTCTCGATCCGTACAAGTTTTAGCAGGTCTGTTTTGTTGTGTTCTGAGTTTTCGGTAAAGTTGCGGCTAGATTTTTCTTGACCTACCCATTCAAGGTCTGAATTTGTAGAGTTGAACGCGTCTCAACCCATACTAGTTTTAGCAGGAATGGTGTAGTTCCAAGATTTAGATTGTAATGTTTTTTTTTTATTATACAAAGTTCCATGTCTGAGTTGGTCAATTTAAGTCTTCCAGTTGCAAGGTTCTACTGTATTTAAGACAAACTATGTAAAAAAAAAAAAGATTGTTCCATTGCTATCCACCAGATGGGGCCAAAGACAAAGAATTTGTCATTTCTCAGTCAGTATTTTTACCTTCTGGAAAACAGGACCAAAGCTTGTGAGATAATGAGGAGTGGTTTGTCTGCACTTCTCTGCAGAAAACTGAGAGCCACCCTGGATGAGTACACGACCCGGGTGGGCCAGCAGGCCATCGTACTGTGCATCTCTCCCTCTAAACCCAACGCGGTGTTCAAGGTGTTTGGCGCTGCCCCACTGGAGAACGTGGTGAGTCTGCTGCACCCCAAACTATGATGTCATGCCTGTCTGCAGACTTTCCTTCCCTGTCATTCCACATGCAGCATGCTTACTGCTGTCCCTTGCAGGTCAGGAAATTCAAGGGCATGATCCTGGATGACCTAGAGAATGCATTGGCGGAGCACGCTCCCCCCGCCCCTGAGCTGAGCTCTGAACTCCCGCCGCTCACCATTGATGGCATCCCTGTATCTGTGGACAAGATGACACAGGTACTGTATGCTCTGGCTGGAACACTTCTCTTCCTGTTGTCCTGTTCTGTAAATCTGCCAAACCTATGCATGCAACAGATTTTATTCTGAATCGTATTCTTTGTCGTGAAGGATCTTGCTTGCTGGGTTATAGCTGGTTCCCAATATGTCAGTAATGGTGAACATAAGTTAGCCATCTATGCTTTTTCTGCTGCTTTTGTCCATACGAGGGACTATTTTAATAGTGCCACGTCTAATGCCACGGTATCAGGCTGCTGTGAGGGCATGATGCTGACACACTCTTAAGGGTCACTCCGGCTCCCCTAAAACAGCATCTTCTCTCTACTCCAGTGTAAGTGAAGTTTCCAGCAGATTTTTTTGTGTGTGTGGTTAGGTGGGTATAGGAGATGGATGGATGGATGGATGGAAGGAAGGAGTGCATACCTGGCCTATCCAGCATTTAATCAGCCCCTACTAACAGCTGTCAGTAGGCCTGTTGTGCCGTCCTACACACCGGCTGCTGGAGTGGAAGGGGTTCTGGGAGTGATGAAGCTCTTGACCCTAGGGAACACCAGTTGACACCCAGGTGTGCGCGGGCCTGTAATTAGCTGGCCCTCCCAGCTCACCTGGCTCCAGTATCTCACTGATGATTGGCTCCCTGTGGACTAAAGCAGAAGCCAGTCTCCCCTTCACCTATAATTACACCAGCTGTCAAGGACGATACCCCGATTCTTGAGCATTCTGTGTAGGTGGAACCCAAGATTGTCCTGAAGCTTCTTAGTGGCTCACTCACCCGTGAATATTGTATGTACTGTTGTGGCCATGGGGGTGCCATGGAGTCAGAGGGGGTCCCCACAGTGGTAGGACAGCTTGCATGAACCAGACTTACAGCAGAAGCCGGCTCACAGTCACTTGCTAGTCTCATTATACTAACAGACTTGGGCACAAGCAGATTGCAAACTCAGGCAATAAGCCACCTTGTTCTATCTTGAACGATGGTCCAGGATAAGAACATTCTTAGTGCTGTGTATTGAGGTCCCAAGTCAGTTTCTTGTGCCATGTTAATTTAAAATGAAGCGCAGAAAGTGTAAGATACATCCTACACAGGACACTGTGCTGTGCATGACTGACCAATCACATAGTATGATCCCTACTGCTGTCGATTAAATAATTGATGTTGGGGTTGGGTGGAGGCGTATAAATATATAGTGTGTCATCAGGAGAAACTGATATGGGGATCTGAGTTCAGATTTTAAAACGACGGAATATCGTTTGCCAATATCAGCTGACTGTAACCTCTGTGGTGGCAAAGATGGCTCCTGCCTTAGGGCTCCATGTAGCTCAATTCCAGGTCCAAACTGGAATGTGCTGAGCCTTCAAGACAGAACTGAGCAGATGGCTAGCCAGCATTTTGGTGATAGAATATTAGCCCCTGTAAAGAGGACGGGGGTGGGTGCAAATCTGTGGGGATTAGCGGGGGAGTCTGAGGGTTTCGTTTTTTGTTTAAGTCCGACTCAGGGCCAGAAATGCTCAGAGGGCTGTAAAATGGTGGTAAATATGTCTGTCGGTTTGTTTGGAGTCGCCTTTCAGTAGCTTTGAGTGATGATGATGTAATCTTCCAAGAAAAGATCCCTCGCAAAGTTGACCCGTGCCTGCAGCACCTAGTCCTGAAACAGGAACATGTATGCTTGCCCATTTGTATTAACTGTAAAAATTCACCATGTCCCATCATGCTTCATGCTTGACGTAGCAGTGAGTCAGGTCGATTCTTTATGGTTGTGATTGGTCTGTCCCTGTCTGCTCTGTCATCACATGCACATGTACAGTTTTTTCACCATAAATTTATTTCCTATATTAGTACCTCTGTATTCCTCTTATGTATACATTTTTAGTTATTGTAACTTTCAGTTTCTTGTAAGATTTTTAACTTTTGACTTATTCTTAATTCTATTCTATTGATTTGCACAGTCTAAGGGTCGTTCAGGGTACATTTCACTACATGTTGTACTTGTATAACCATGTATGTGACAAATTAAGTATCGTGTATCTTGCCCCCATGATGCAGGCCCAGCTGCGAGCCTTCATCCCCGAGATGCTGAAGTACTCAACGGGCCGTGGGAAGCCTGGCTGGGGCAAGGAGAGCTGCAAGCCTATGTGGTGGCCAGATGACATCCCCTGGGCCAACGTCCGCAGTGACGTGCGCACCGAGGAACAGAAGCAGAGGGTGGGTCGGCAGTTGTGACCTCCGGCTATGGCTTGGAGGCCTTGGGGGACATTGGTGGAATCTTAAGACAGGAGACTGACCAGCACTTTCCAGATAAAACATCCCCCGGTGATGACACTCATGCTAACGAATGCACTGGTAGGGGCAGGCTGACGCTCAGACAAAGCCGGCACTCTCCCGAACAGGTGTCATGGACGCAAGCGTTGAGGACCATTGTGAAGAACTGCTACAAGCAGCACGGCCGTGAGGATCTGCTCTACGCTTTCGAGGACCAACAGGCTCCCCAAACACATGTGACCACTGCCGCCACTGCTGTCACCCATAGCATTGCCCATCTGGTACCTTCGCAGACTGTGGTGCAGACCATTAGCAACCCTGACGGCACCGTATCTCTTATACAAGTGAGTTTCTGTAGGGCCTGTGTTGGGGGGCAAGAGCTTTGCTACCTGTGGGAGCCCTAGAGCAATGACTAGGACTTTGCTGTGCTTAGAATTGCTGTGCTAGGTTCAGATGGTTAGCATAGGCTATGAGCTGCTAGGCTAGGCTAGGTTGTGAAATAATATGGTATGTTAACAGCTGTTAGGATAGATCGGTGCTTTAAGCTCATGCATTTTTTATTTTTTTACCTTAGGCTGGACTAGGCTTGAATGGTCTGTTTTGGGTTGACACTGGCCATGTTGGGGTTGCAAACCTGTGATGTCTATTTTCTTAGATACCTAAACAGTCAGGCAATTTTCCTATGATCTGTAAGCCCAGTGGTTGCTCTGTGACTGCTGTTATTTGACCTTTGTATGTGTTAAGGTGACCAAAATGAACCACGACTAAATACGTGTTGGCCGGCTGTAATTGTCTCTCTCTGTGCACAGGTGGGAACTGGGGCGACTGTAGCTACGTTAGCTGATGCCTCGGAACTGCCTGCCACTGTGACTGTGGCCCAGGTCAACTACTCCACCGTGGCTGATGGAGAGGTGGGCGGGTCGGCGGGTGCTGCGTTTCTGGCTAAAATGCTCTAGGATCAAGTCTGGGAATGCAGATGGTCTCTGTGAACCAATGCAGGTGGAGCAGAACTGGGCCACGCTACATGGGGGAGAAATGACCATCCAGGCACCCCAGACATCAGAGGCCACACAGGCCGTGGCATCACTGGCAGAGGCCGCTGTGGCCGCTACCCAGGACTTGCAGGCTGGAGCCACGGTCACCATGGCACTCAACAGGTTCGTAGGCCTGTGGGAATCGGGTTATGCTGGGATGACTGGCAGGGGAACTATTGAGGTAGGAAAATAGAATTCCTCAGAGGTCCACGGGTCAGCGTCTTTCCTCCCTGTTGTGTTATACTCACGCTTCTCACATTAGTGTAGTTTATGTAGCCAAAGAATTTCACAACAGAGAGATGGAGTTTATGAAGATGGCTTTCCAGAATATTTTTCTCGCATACCCAATGCAGGAAATGGTGATTTGGCTCTTTTTTTTTTTTTTTTTTTAGAGCAAAATGCACTATTTCCAGGTGATTTGGACCAGAGGCACTTATCAAGTGGAACGTGCTTCGTGTGTGCGGCTACCAGTGCTCTTTTGCATTAGATACGAAGGCTGAATCACGATGGTTTAAGTGTAACAATGGGCAAGGCAGCGGCAGTGTCAGCTCTTCTGGGCCGTTTCCACAACGTTCCTCGCGTGGTCTCAGGGCTGGAGACTTGCGCCCACACTCAGCCCCCTTGGGGCTTGTTACCTGTGATCCCCGGGGCTCTGGGATGGCTGTTTATCACACAGAAGCACGATTTCCTGATTGGACATGCCTACCTTGTTTTCCGTGTGACCCTCTCTGGTGGCAGTGCCGGCCAGCAGTATGCAGTGATTAAGGTCACTGCATTAGGACTCGGAATGCTGTAGTCTTAAATCCCACAGGATTCACTGCTGTAGGAAGTTGCCTCAAATTATCTCATTGTCTTGGGATGTATCCAGCTTTGTTGCTGGGTAAATTTGATATGGCTTAGGTCATTTATGGATATGTAAAAGTTTTTTTTACGATGGTTTACTTGAGCGGGTTTAAATTCAATTTTTGGCTGCAGTCCAATAGGAGAGCAGCATTTCTGTAGAAGTGCTGGCTTTTGTAAGGTGTACGTTCTTGTTCCAGCCTTTAAGTTTGTTGTCGTTAGGCCAACAGTCTGGTCCTGGGAGGGGGGTTGGTATTTTGGCCATTTGCCTGATGTTAACTCATCAGGGCAATGGGTGGGGGCATTGTGGACAGGTGCTGACACAGATTTCCTCGCCAGACTAGGGCAGAAAAGCAGCTTACAATCTCCAAGCTGCCTCAGCTCTACACATACTCTTCACCCTCCAACCCCCCATTCATTTTCACTACCCTCAGCCCTGCCTAATGACCCCCTTTTTAGGAGCTGTCACCAAAAACATGGAGTGGGGCAATTGGTATTAACTCTCCTACCACACTAGAGCCAGCCACCTAGCCTGCCATTGGACACTCGCTTGGCACGCATAACCAAAGGTTGGTAAACAGTCTAGGGCACAAAGTACAATTCATCCAGTTTCTGGGTGACACATTGAGCACTGATGTTTTGTGTCTCCGTTGTTGAAAACTTACAGAATGAAAGAGCTGCCCTCCTCCCAATATTTCACATCCGAACTGTTGGAAAGACTGATTTATTTCATTGTGAGAAATGTTTTAATAATCCTTTTATATACTGAATGACTGTGGTGGTGATTATATTTTGTGAAGAAGGGTCGATGTCGCCGCTAATTGGATTTAGATTTAAGTTGTTCCGGGACTCGTGTTGTGCGTAAAGATCAGTTATGGACAGCCTCTTCAGAAGTCTGCCTCTTGGGGGGGCTAATCTGAAGGGGGCATCTCTCCTCGTAGGTTGCCCTGTGTTCATCTGCCATCATCTGGGTTTCCAAACTGCTTTGCTGCTGATCCCGGTTAGGCTCGGTTGTGGTTAGCGCTCAGGATGATGCACATCTGAACAACTGAAGCCACATTCATAAAACCACAGCATCAGCCTGACATGCTTCACCTCGTTTGAGAGCCCTTCAAATCTCTCCTGCCAGATCCAAGGGTAAAGTAAGCCTGAAGTTAATCAGCACACCAGCAGGGGGCGCTGTTCCCGCAAGGCATTGTTCTGCCTTTTGATCATTCATTACTCGCCTGCAGTCAGCTAGGTTTGTGTAGCTGTCCCCGGGTCCACACCCCATGTTGACAGCAGCTATCAGAACAGACTTGAAATACTCAGCATCCTCTCTGCTCATGGGATTATTTTAATCCTGAGGCTGGATGAGCAGGAGCGAGAGCAGGCTAGAGATCCCCCCTCCCTGCCCCCCCAAAATGCATCAGGCTTGCTGCTCACCAAAGGCTTAAACGTAAAAGGCCTGGGATTCTGTTAGTGTGTCGTCTATTGTTATGCTTGTTACCTTCCAGGAAATGGATAAATTTCTGTATGAATACCAGTGTGTGTGGTTGCAGTGAAGCAGCAGCCCACGCAGTGGCGACACTTGCAGAGGCCACCCTGCAGGGCGGGGGGCAGATCGTGCTGGCGGGGGAGACGGCGGCTGCAATGGGAGCTTTGGCTGGGGTGCAGGACGCCAGCGGTACGTACCTAAGGCGCTAACGTGACCTCTGACTGCACCGAGGGCATCTCGCTGTTGAAAAGTACAATTTGTAAACATCAATTTATAGCTACAAAGGGAGCACCTTCACTTGCTGTTGATACACCGTTGTGTTCTGTTAGATCAGCTCCTGTTCACTGCATTACAGCCGTAAACATGCTGTGTACTGGCGAACAGAGCTCACGTATTTGCAGGTACAGGGTACAGTTAGGAATGAATGCAGAGGATGTCGTGCTGATGACTATAGTAATGATATTAATAATGGCCCTGTCAGTACTGCTTAAAACAATGAAGCTCAGGTTAATCCTGGCCAGCTGGAAACCACCACTGCCTCCCTTCTCTTGGGGGTTGGACATTCTAATCCACGGGGCTCCCATGGGACAGATGGTGCGTGTACATGTCCAGTAGATCTGTGTGATCCAGCCTAATCCGTCAGAAGTGGATTCCAGCTGCACGCTTCGCCTTCTGTGAGCTTTTTGTGAGTCTGAGTCCACCCCCTCACCCCTCCCCCCTCCATCCAGGAAGGTGGCACAGGGCCTGAGTGACTCAGGGCTTCCTCCCGTCCCCATTACCTGACCGCTCCATTCTGCTCTCATTCCAGAAGTTTGTCTGTTCCTGGATATTTCTTATACAGAGCAGAGCATTTTCTCAACAGCAAGGGCCTATGTTCTAGCTATGGCCTTCTGAGATAACATGAAGGTTACCCGTCATTATTGCGGAGAGAGATGCTCCTGTGATTGCGCCAGTGGACAGACAAATCCCACTTACTCTTCTCTCTGCAGGGCTCGTCCAGATCCCCGTCAGCATGTACCAGACTGTGGTCACCAGCCTCGCGCAGGGTAACCGCCCTGTGCAGGTCGCCATGGCACCTGTCGCCACACGCATTGACAACACAGTCACTCTGGATGGGCAGGCGGTGGAGGTCGTGACCTTGGAGCAATGACGCTGACTTCACTGGATTCCCTTGCGTTTCAAGTCAGGATGTGCCAATCTCCCCCGTGCTCTCCTTTAAGAGAACTGTACTTGAGTCGGTTGGGTTTCCTTAGTCTTGTTGGATGTGACTGAGTAATGTACAGATGCATTTTGTGTAAATATGGTTAGAGTAATTTTTTCACATCCTTTTTAAGCATTTTTTGGAAGTGCATGAGGCAGACTTAGGATTTCTCAGTTTGTACATTAACAGCTTACAACACACTAGATTTTTTTCCCCATTCAATACCGATAGTCTTCATAATTTTGGACACGTCTGTGACATTTCAGGCCTCAGATTCATCAGTAAAATGCCTCTCGCTGGTGCTATAGTCACCGTGCCCTCTGCTTATAGGCGCTGTGTCATTCCTCAGGTAGATACATACCACCAGATGGACTTCTGTTGAAGCCTCGATGTACATTGCTCAATATAAAATTCCAGGTAAACAGACCAAGATGTAGAAGGCAGGCAGATGCTCAATCTTGGAGTGTATGATGGTGGTAGATTGCAAGCCAAATGTACAAGTGTTTGAGGGTTAAGCTGCACTCCAGGTTTCTTGTCCCTCGAGGACCTTTGCCAGGACAGCTGTGGGTATTGCCCCCGCCCTGCCCTACCCCCATGGCTCAAGAGGTCATGTGCTGAGTGAGGGTCCTCTTTCAGAGAGATGCATGTGTTTCGTGTGGGAGCCACCCACACGGCGCGGGGCGCCCGCGCGCCCCCCCCCCCCCGCCGCGCGCCCCCGGCGGCGGGGGGGGGGGGGGGCGGGGGGGGGGCGGGGGGGGGTGGTGGGGCGGGGGGCGGGCGGGGGCGGCG
>JAODLD010000069.1:24719502-24731660 GCA_026781065.1 Mormyrops boulengeri | reverse complement strand
CTGCACAGCAGTATACCATCCGGCAGCCAGCATAAGGTTGATGACCACATCAACGGGGATGATATCAGCCACAGCTTACCATCTATTATTAAAAAGCACGCATCGCCCTGCTTTTGGTCACCCTGCGTACATGAAATCGACCTGGAAACCGGAGTCGATCAGTCACGCAGAAACAAGTACGACCGGCTAGGGTGTCGCCCAGGACGGTACAGCACCAGGCTGCGCAAGCCAATGGGTCATAGGCTCACCGGCGGGGGAAGGGGGATGGAAAAACTGCGCTGTACCCGATTCCCGGGGAAACGTAGCGCTGTTCTAATAGCTCCCTTAAATCGTCCTGTATCTTGTAGCCTGATACCCCCTCTCCCCTATAATCATGGGACCTTACCCCTTTTATCTTCTTTATTTCTCCAGTGTGTGTTATAGCAGCGAATTAAAAAGACACATTCTTCACTTGGCAGAGGGATGGTGTAGGAAATCTTAATAATTTGAGAACAATGTGCAAATGATTTCAGTCAGTCATGTCAGAAAGATAAATCGTATCGTGTCGTGGTATTTTTTTGCGTTTCTGCTAGCCGGAACTCCTGCTATACTGGGAAGCTTTACTATCAAAAATGCACATAACAATAAAGTAAAATAGGCACAACAGAGAGTATTACTCAAAGCGAGATGCCAAAGAGATCGCGGGTCTGGAAATATACTGTATGTCCATGAGGGACTCCGTCAAATTCCTGAATCTAATAGAAAATCTATGGAAAGGATAAGGAAATCCACCAGGAAGAACGGGGAAAATGGCCAAGTAGAGGTTCGATCAGTTAAGACTTGTGTTTATAAGTACTGTGAGTGATATTATTTATTCTGGTTGCTTTTTTTCTAATATGAAAGTAAATTTCAAAACTGAACAAATATTAACCTTAAAAGCATAGAGGCATTTAATAAAACAATACATATAAATAACATTATTAAATAAAAGTATTTTGTTATTTAAGTCTGGTTGCTTCTGCACAGCATTTTCTAGACATATTAACATTGACTGTATCAGAAAGCTGTTCTGAATGCACACATAGGTACCCATTCAGGTAAATCACATTATGTGCTTGACGCAATAGTCAATATCATCAGACAAACTAAAAGCTTGCAGTAGCATTTGAAGCCATTTTTATTGGATGTGTCACATGACCATTGGATTTGGCCTATCAGAGGAGCCACTTATTAACATTACATCATGCAGACAGGAACTAGTCTGACCAGCGCATTGCGGATGAACTGGCTCTAAATATTTAATAGAAGATCTCAGGTTTCCTTAGCCTTGGAGCACAGCCCTTCAGGAAGACTGGACCCCACCCCTTCCAAATGCCAGGCCTAGGGAAATGGGGATGATGATCCTGAGTACTCCCAGCCTCATGCATGCCCCCATCTCCATCACTTTTTAGGGCCCCCACTCAGGAAAGTGCATAGTATTGGAGAACAAGCCAGCAGAGAAAAAAACGGTTTACACAGCAGAGAATGACACAGCATAAAGATTATATAGATGACTATGCCAAAAATTGTGGAAAAAACATCCTCAGTGATTAAAATTGAGCAACATCTCAGTTCTCACACCCCAGGCCTATTTTTTCTCTGTCACAGCACTAAGAGCAATATGCTTTATACTGAAGGCTGCATCAGATTAAAGAGAAAAAACAAGACCCAGACCCACACTATAAAACATTACAGTCGCATGATCACGCGACCCTACATAGGACAAGTGGTAAAGAAAATGGATGAATGGTGTCACATGATTAGTATGGTTTAATGCAGCAGACAAATCATAGCACGTAACTGCGGATGTTTTGCGCCCTCTTGGGGGGAAGTTGTAAAATGACGATTTATTAGACAAGAGCCAGTCGAAGCTGCCGCCTTTTGAAGTCACACTTAATGACGCAGCATAAACTCTCCTGTAAAAAATACTCAAAATAAATTGAAATAAGCCAATATGTATTTGTACATGTATGAATTAAAATTCCATGTTAGGCATGAAGCAAGTATTACATGACTACAGTCAGATCAGGGACAGGTTTTGTGTTGTTCGACGATCATTGCTGGGCAGAAGTATTAACCTAACATATCATACACATAATGATATTTCTAATAGCATAGTCTGAAGAAGTAAAGTGACGTCATAAAGCAGGTGCGTGGTTTTTCCCCGAATTGCAGTGTACCGAATTTGTTGGTTGTACCTATGGAGAAAGCAGTTTTCTCCCATTTTGTCTGAATGAGGGTCAAAGTTTTCACCTTCTCAGAGAATCAGGTTATCAGATAAGCCTAAGAGGTTTGTGAGAATGGGGATTGTTAAAAAATATCCACAATGAAACTACGATTTATATGCTGTACTGTACTTATATTTTGCTGCCATCTAGTGGTAAATGTTTAATACAACGGCGAAGAATAGTGGTTCTCAAGCCAGAGCTCAGGCCTCTGACCTAGTCCCTATTTTTGACACATTCAAACGTCACAATCAAAACCGCGATTACGTAGGTCAGTTCTGCAACAGCGAACAAAACTGCAAAACGGCTTGAGTGGGTCCGGAATAATTAACCTACGAAATGTAAACTCATAGTCCACTCCTATAAATATGAAAAACTAACATAAAACACAGTGGTAATTCAATTTTCGTCTAATGACTTTTTAATGATATTAATAACCTAATGATATTAATAACCTTGGCAAGGCCCTTAACCCCCAGCTAATGATATTAATAACTATTAACATCAATGGGAATAATTGACAACAACAAACCACATGAGATCCATATACATTGCTCTTTTTATTAAAAAAAAAAGTTTTTACAGTTTATTTATACACAACTATTTCAAAGGTCTTAATCATATTTGGGGGCATTTGTCACCTTTGACCATGTCCCATACGTCACAATTCAAAGTAAAGCGAATAAAAAAAAAAGAAAATGCAAGAAAAACGCAAGAAAGGGTTCTGTGGTCATTACCTCAGTGATTTCCAATCCAGTCCTCAGGGACCTGCAGGCCACATTTTTGCTCCCTCCCAGCTCCCAGCAAGAATGTAGACTGTCTGCAGGCCCCGAGATCCGAACTGGGAAACAATGTATTACAGATGAACAATTCCAATGCCTGATGAGAGTCGAGCGAGTCGCCGTGACTGGTGGCCATTCATGCTGTGGTCATCCCCCAGACCTGTAACAGACTTGTACTGAGCCAGGCAGGCCGATCGATTAGGGCACAGAGGGCCGCACATGTGGGCTGGGCCTAGGCAATTCTCAGTGTTCCGGCACCCTCGACGGGCGACTGCTCTCTCTTGCCAAGAAAAACAGAAACAGGTTGACAGCCAAGAGGGTGGACTGTGCACTGAAGGGTATGGTGCTGGTTTGGGGATTGGGGTCTTGGAACCACAGTGGTTAACATGCAAGGCCACCGTTCCTGTTCCACCCACCACACTGACTCGGGCTTAAGTACAGCTGGGGAGGGACACTTGACAGCCAATGGTCTGAACTCATTTTAGGAGGAAGAAAAAAAATAATAATCCTGCAACAGACATAATCAGATATTTTTATTTATTTAATAAATTTACAAGGGAAGCATACTTAAAGGTTCTTTCAGAGTCTTGGATATTTTTTGTCATTTAAGACCTTAACTTTAGGGCTAAAAAAAAAACAAACAAATATATACTCTTTAAGGGGGGAGCTAACTTTCAGTTGCTAATGGCCTACACAGATTGTCATGTAACAATGTTGCCATGCACTGCTCAAAAAGTGTACTACAGAAACGACGACATGGTTCTAAAAAAGGCGGTTTTTGTGTCCCTCGTTCTGAGGGACAGGAGCCAGGACAGAGCATTCTTACACTGTGTGACATTCCACAGATGTTCCTTCAAATTCTGAAGCATGTTTTCCTGTTTCTTACTTATGAACTGTAATACAATGCTGCAAAAAAATTACCTCACAAGGGGGAGGAGAATGGAAGAATTCAAATTTACTCTTATGGTACGTGAAGGAACTGCAGAACCTGGACTGGAACAATGTGTTTTGGTATAAAAAGCCACTCTTTTCACTGAAAAATAAAGGTGGACAACCCAGAGCTCAAAGCAGCCTGCTACTGATAGGCATGTTGAACAAGCCATGAATGACCAGTCAGTTCAGCACGCTTAGTTTCCCAGGCTGCAGGCCAGAACCAGTAGCTTAACTGGGCATACATCAACTGGCTGATCCAATTTGGAGGTTTGGATTCTAGTCAAGACCAAATTGGACCATTTAATTCCAATTATTGTTCAGGCCTATCGGAGTCTTAGAGAGGGAAACAGATGGGGGATCTAAAATAAAATCTAAATTAAAAAAAAGATAGTTCATCTTTTATTCCATTGTGGCATAGATTGCATTCTACTGGTTTAACGTATAATTTCTTCATATAAGCAGAGACACACCTGGGCAGCTCTCTTTCCATGGTGTAATGTCATGTCTTGTCTAAAACAAAACTAAATCCCCATGTGGTATCAAACACTGACCTGTACATGTTTCCAGAACTTGCATAAAGGGAAAAGAAAGGATGTTAACATCTTTGGGTATCTTTTTTTAAACCACAGAATAGAATTAATAAACAAAATTACTTATATTTTCCTTGACAGGACATTAGTTCAAACAAGCCAAACAAGTAATAAATCCAGACATTTTAAAATTTGAATTCACCACCCAGCAAACTAACTATCCCTACGTAAGTCAAACACCTATTATAGTTTAGCACAAGCGATAGGCAAGTTGATTAAAGTGTAACACAGTAACAAAGACCTGAAAATTCCCCTGCATTTACCACCATCTAGTGAGTAGCCAAGTAATTCACTACGCTTTACATACGTTACTCTAGCCTTCGAACAGAAGATATTCAAGCTGGACTTTATCTTTTATAGTATACTAGCTCAAAGCCCTACACAACTTCACTTCTGTATCATGCCACAAAGTACAAAAGGATGTTCAGAAACGGGGGGTGGGGGGGGAGGAGAGAGAGAGAGCGAGAGAGAGAGAGAGAGAGAGACGCACAGGTTTTCCAAAAACTGAGATGAAGTTTGGGAGCGGGAGGTGGACACTTGGGAAGACGAGATTCCGCTCGCTCTGACGGAGAAAAAGTAGAAAAGTCTCTGTGCTTTACAGACACCATTAGACCCTGTCCGTCTGCCTAAAAGGGTTCCGTCTTCAAAACCAGCAGAGGATTTTTCCGGCTACGTGGTCTGACACAGGCGCATTTGGCTGCGCCATCACACTCGGAGGTCCTGGCCGTGGGCTGCTGCCTGTATGCCAAGAGCTTGCCGTGCGGGCAGGTACGGCACACGCAGAGACGGGACGGTCATACCCCCTTCATTTACACCTCCCCCTAGCAATACACTCAAGAAAGCCCACCTACAAGTAGAAACGAAACCTTTTTAATCTTGGAGGAGGGGAGGGGGGGGCTCGACGGTCAGCAGATTAACATACCAGCCAAATGGTTTCAGAAATCGTTCTCCCTCGGAGTGGACAATGGCCGCTTCTTAAATGTTTGCTTTTTTGCAAGGGACTGGTAAGGCTCAAAGAATCCAAATATAAAAAGAATTATGGCATCTTTAAATCTGATCCGAAGGCAAAAAAAAAAACCCACTTAAAATTGTTCTTGAAGCCGCATTTCCCATTATTATGATTTCTATTCCAACAACTTCTGAAGCAACGAAATCCCATCCAGAATGGCCTTTTACAGCAAAGATGTGCTAAGTGCAAAGAAATAGCAAGCAGTGAACCCGCCAGACAGTGTTTAACGGATGAATCCAATTAGACCCAAAGAAAAAAAAAATAAAAAATACAAAAATGTTTCAAGGGGGGAGGTTAAACGGAAGGGAGCTTCACATCCCATTCCCGATGTGACAACCATCCGCGACATCCTAAATTTGTCCCCCCCCGCCCCTCCCCCCCGGCTTTCGGCGCATCGGTCACGGGGAGGTGGAGCACACTCAAGCATTACCCGCAGCCTCGCCGTGAGAGGTTTTCCGTCGTGTCCTACAGTTTTCGGCTGCACGTGAGCGAAGTAGACTGGAGGGCAGCGCGGCGCATGCAGTCAGGCTACGGGGCTAATGCAGCGGAATGTGGGAACGCTAATGCGCCTCGGGCGGACAAATGACCGGGAAAATGAGGAACACATACAGGGTGAGATACACACCAACGCTATATCCATAAAAATCCTTGTTTTAGTAATAAAAAAAAATTGCCTTGTTTAAATATGAATATCATAGTCTGCTTCTCAGGGTTAGGAAATCATATAGTCTGTTGTTTAAGGGAGCCGCAATGTACTACAACTCCATATCCTGGGCCTCATCCTCCGAAAAATCGGACATGGAGCTCTCTGACGAAGAGTCCCCGGCACCCTCCTCCTGCTCCTTCAGCGCCTCCTCCGTTGCATATTTCTGGATGTATTCTGCGGAGGAAAGAAGGGAAGGCCGTTACACAGTGCCCCCAACTGCTATACAGTGAGGTAAACAGCAACACCCCACAAAAGGTTTCTCTTATCTAGGGGTTAGAGCTGCAGGGTGCAGCAAGGTATAGTACCGGGTCCCATAGGGAAAGGGTGGTGGAGAAATGACGAGAATAAATGTAGGCAGTACCGGTGGGGGCTAACCTTTGATTTTCTGTTTGTATTCCTCTGGTCGGTGGAGATACATGGCAGCAGCATCCCCATTCAGGGGGTCAATGGGGTTGGGGTACGCCAACAGCTGAGGCAGGAACGACTCAAAGATATTGGTTAGATCTGCAATGGAAATATATTTGTTATACTAGTACCCGTAGACATTTCCTTTAAACAGAATGATAAATCTCCACCTACAGAAAAGGGACTCCATCCATGTCATTAAACTTGTTCAGTAGGCCTCTGATTGTTCTACGTATGTCTTGCTAAGTCACATGAATTATATCGGTGCAGTACTGTATCAGCTGGTTCTCACTGTTGTGCAAAGCGCAACTTCAAACACCTAGAAAATCCTTACAACCGCAGCAGCCTCTACTTTCAGTTTCTTCAAGATGCTTGAATGAAATGGATGAAATGGTTTATAAGCGTGACTGGTACAACTGGTGTTTCCCATTTGCATAGCTCCAGTAAATCAATCAAATCACAGAATCGGATTTATTTTCTGTGAACCCAACGATTAGTGGAAGTGATTAGCAGGAATTAAAGAACAAGTAACAAGCAAGAAGGTTCATAAAATACAGCACACTGCCCTTTCAATGCTTAGCTATACATTCATACTGACAAATCAAAAGGATGGATGAAATGTTTTTGATATAGCAAGAAGTTCTGATGGAAGGATGGATGGATGGATGGAGTCTCAGGTTGGAGCAGTGGCACGTTTGAGAGCATGGCACTGCCAGCTACATGCTGCTAATCATTAGTGAAAGGGACTTCGTTTAGAGACATAGGGACATTTCACGACCTTGACTGTGCCAGGAATTACCTCATTAGCAGTACGAGAAATAAGAGGATTAAGCTTCTCTGCTGAGGCCAGAACTCTATACACTGCAGCAGACACCCAGCAGCACGTCCAAACGGGCCCAAGGAAAGCTCCCCCAAGCCCCAGCCGATAATAAAATTGTCCCAGTGGGACTACTCTCACCGTATAGGGCCGTCCACGTCTGGTTAATGACATCTAGACACACGGTCCCTGACCTTGAAGGCAGAGAGGCAACAGCATGGATGTTAATCTCTACAGGTCACATCTCTCCTCTTAAGGCTCACCTCCGGCAGGACACTCATCGTGACACAAATGAGCGAATGCTGGGTACCCCGCCCTCTCTAGGGGGACCTCCGGTGGTCGGTCTCAGCTTGCAAAGCGTGTCATGTGACAAACATAAGCACCATTTCATACCCCGTGACGGAATGTTTACAACTTTTACTGCCCAGAAGGAAAGCGTCAGCGAGACTGCTCTATGCTATTGAGACAGATGTTTCTGCTCTCAGCTGGACAGAAAGGAGAGAGAGGAACATCGACTGTTAACAGTTTAAAAATGTAGGCATAATTCATGGTCTGCAGAAAGAAAAAAAACATACTGCAGCCACTCTGGTAAAAAACAGATTCAAAGAGAATCAAGCTGCGAGTCGGACACGGGACAGGTTCATCATGTAAATAATTAATGATTGTTGAAATGATATCTTCACTTACGCTTCGTCGATGTTGGGATGAAAAATTTTATTCATGAATCCTGGAAGGGAAAAAAAACACAACTGACACACTTTTAACGTGACCACTTTCTGGGTATTTTCATTCAACTACAGCCGTTTCTTAGAAACAAACATACAGGAGTTGTAATTTAGATCCTATATTTATGAATGTGGCTTTTTCCCCAAAAGTAGGCCAGTCTAAACAAGTGCATTTAGCCAGTCTACATTCTTAGGCTTTCAGGTTCTGAATCTGTCTGTGCTTCCGAATCCATTCATATGAAAAAGCCACGAGATTAACTGAATATTTTAACATGATCATTAATAACATATCAAAGCCTCGGGGCTGATAACTTCTATGCCTTGTCAGAGGTCGTCCCCACAAAACAGAATGCGAGACGAACCCATTGCCAAGATAAGTGTGCTTGACAGGAAACAGGCAAAGTTTAATTGACCTGAGATGCAGCATCTTTCAGGTTCAACCGTTATATTAACATCCAAACACAAGGTAATAACAGTGTTCCTGAGCTGAACTGAGAAACAGTTTAAATTGAGCACAGTGATGTGGGGAAATCCATGCCTATACCTATAGATGGAGATTTGAAGGGGTATTTGTCCGGTAGATCTACTCGCACTTTCCACACTCCGCCTTCATATGGCGCTATAGAGACAAAAAAGAAAGAAAAAAAAAAGACAGAATCCATCCATGAGACATGCGCATGCATACACACCGGGGGGAGGGGGGTAACCGTGGAGAGTAAACATGTGTTACAAACAAATGCGAATAATTTCCAAGACGATATTGGAACATGTAGAATCATCTTACCCACAACATATCTAAATCTTGCCCATTTTGCTTATCTACGAACTTGAACACACTTTGTTTTTCTTTGTATCCAACTGGTTTGATCACCTTCCAGAAACGGATCAGGGTCTCATCTTTGGATATTCACTGGGTGGTGGGCCAGCAGCGTCGGATCATTTGCCTGATTAAAAGCTGGAGGGAGTCCTGCAGTCCCAAGACAGGTCTGCCAAAGAGGAACCTGGCAGGGCTAAAACGGGCCAAGTCGACCCCAGCCAGACTGTAACAGGCGGGGGCCGCAGCTGAGAGCTCGCATTACTTATATTTCGGGCAACACATTCAGCCAGCTTTGCCTACCTTTTTAACGTCGCATGGGCCTGGTGCATTTAGAGACACTGACATCTGCCTGGTGAAATAACAGGAGAAAAGGCCTCCCATCTTTTCCAGCTATAATTAACGGGGTATTTTTAACAGCTGTGCAATGAGGAAGAATGACAACCATTTCCTCCTTCCACGCAGCCTTCGCTACCCCACCCTCAGACAGTCATGACGGTTCGCCCGTCTCACCACACTACCCAAAACCATCCCCCCCCACTGAAAAAAGCCTGGGTGGGAGCAGCTTTTCACGCGGCATAAGGGGGCAGAAGGAAAACACAAGCTGACGTGATGACTCTACTTTTTTTGAAACAGTGATGTTTCTTCATGTACAGCTCAAAAATAAATGGCCTCAATGAGCTATTTCATACTCATCATTTGTCCCCCTGTGACATTGGCTTTTCTTACAAAGGGGCGGTGCTCAGATAGACAGACACACAGACACACAGACAGACAGACACACAGCACTTACTTCCTTGTGGTCCATAAAACTTCACTACGAATTCATTGAGCCCACTTAAGATGGTGACTTCATGCTTGCTTTCAATGCTGCGTAGGTGCATCAAGGACAATGTTGTAGGTTCATTACACAGAGTATTAGAAGTGTAGCAGAGACCTGGGACCCTTGTGTGCTGAGCCTCTCTGGGGTCCCCACCAGCCCCATTGCCCTCCCCGGCCTGACGAGCTCCTAGCACATCACCTCCAAAACGCATCACAACTGCAAAGTTGCAAATTCCTCTGAACAGCCGGCATCCCCTGCACAAAGCACTCTATTTTCAGACACCGTATGCACTTAACAGATGCTGTATGCTGATTGTACAATATTTATAATAACGTGGAGATATCGCGCGCTCCTTGCCTTCTCAGAAAAACACGAATAAGGCAGAGTGTTGTCTAAATTAAACCTGGGAGCTCCCGCTCCAAACAGATAGGCGACTGTGTTCCATCATAAGGGTTCAGTGGGAGACTGACTGGGGTAGAAAGGAAAGCTGATCAACAGGAACTAAGAACCCAAATTTTGTCTGCATGGACCTAGTGATTCACGTTATTAAAACAGCACACCGCTGGGCACATGGTTGTGGGATCGATTCCCACCCACTTGGTACGCACACTATAAGCCGTCCAGGACTAGACATCACCAAGCAACAGGGCTGCGGCATCTTCCCAATGAAGCGTCATTATGCAGGTTTGTAAATTAAACAACGATCCATTTATGGAGGCAGTTCATCTCCGTGTGTAGAGAAAATAAAATTAATTCACTCGCACTGCCGAAAGCACAGAATCGAACATAAAACGGGCCGTGAAATACAATAAAAATGAACTCTTTCCAATTTAATTAGGGGACTTTAATAGGCCATGAAATGAAGCCCCTAGTTCTGTTCTGCAGTGGGAAGGACTGTGGGCCCAAAGTGCACTGGCCACTGTGTTTACAATCACAATAAATCAATCACAGCGATTAATAGCCAGAATGGCTGGGGCATAGCGGAGCTCCAGACGGACTGTCAGGAACGCCAGGAGCTTCTCAGGACGCCTGCGGAAACTGAATGAGGGCCAGTGTTGCCGTGGCTGATGCTGCAGCATGTTCAGCCACTCCGGGGCTGTCGGTGACTGGGGGACCTTCACCATTGCTTGGGAAATCTGGGCCTCATTGGGACCCCGGCATGGCTCTGACTGCATCTTATTTGCATCTCCAAGGGCTGGCAATCACCCTCCGCGACCCCTGTGGAGATGGACTGTTCCTAGTCCTATACCGCAAGAGCAAAGGCGTGGCCTGTGGACTCGAGCCCAGTGGATTCGAGTCCACCCCCCCTATGCCATGGCTGTCACGCCTGTCACTCCTACCATTGTGGAAAGGGGAGGTGCAGCACCACACAGAGACCCCACACACTGCGGTAAAGCCACAATGAAAGCCCAGCGGCCCAGCCACCGCAGCCGAGATGGCCCATTTGCAGACCCATTACAGTGAGCCTAGGCGGCCCACTGGCTAGCCCAGTTCAGCTGCCCTTGTGCTGGCTTCCACCTCCAGCCTCTGATCTGGCCTCTGGGTCTGAATGCCCCTCCTCAGAGTAAACAGATCTCAGATCCCTTCCTTGGACACAGACTTCCATGTAAAAACTGTTCAAAGTGACAACGGGAAAGGGTGCATTTTCATGAAGCACATACTGTAAACATCAGAGTGATCACAAAAGCCAAAATGAAAGTCCTGCAATCTGACCCCCAACTTACAGAAAGCAGGGGGTTCCCAACCCCCCCGTCCACAGCAAATATTCCAACGGGCTGCAGAACACTGGGGGTTTTGGGGAGGAGCTGGTTAATTTCCAAAAATAAACTGTATCTCTTCTTTTTTTTTTTTAATGACCTCACATTTTGGTTTCAATTTTAAACCAAAAACATTTTTACTAGTCACACATCTTCATATGACTAACCTGATGCAACCGAACAGATCGCCTGTGTCCACAGGCAGCAGACACCAGGCAGCACTGCAGGGTACAGCCTGGAACAGCCTTTATAGGGTTAAATTGCACAGGAGATTTATTTCGAGTTCAGGCTGCAGTACATGGCAGCAGATCCAGATGGAAAGGACCTCGCTCCTTCCCTGTAGCCCTCCAGAGAGGAAGAGCAAGTCTGCATCTGACAGCCATTTTCAGGCTCTCAAAACAGAGTCCTGAACCACTAAACGGGCATATCATTCACCATTAAAACAAACAGTGTTTCAACATGGAATAATCGTGCCGTGTGCAACTGATTACATACATGGTCGCCTGGATTCCTCAAGGCTATTCCATAAAGGGGATAGAAAGAAAGAAAAGACT
>JAODLD010000069.1:24702586-24715809 GCA_026781065.1 Mormyrops boulengeri | reverse complement strand
CCCCCCCCAGCCCCTGCTTGATTTTGGAGAGGAGGGGTGTCTCCTGTTTGCATAGGGGTACAAAGCAGTGTCAGGTGCAGAATCGATGCGAGTTGAAGTCAGCGAGACACAATAGGTGAGGCAAGACAGAAAATCTGCCTGTTAGCATTCTTGGCAGGCAGCTCGCTGAACACCCATGGGTCCTTTTTCACACCGGTTAACCCTCGTTCCAATACACGCAAGGGAACACATACAGGGGAAAGGAGAAAGAAAAAAAAACTACAAAGGGAATGAAGGTTGACAAGGTAGTGTGTGCTCTCACTGAGTCTGCAAAACACCTATGCATAGTGACATCCATCTGAAGGAAAACCTGAAGCAAAAACACAACCGTTTTTAATCTTTTACACAATTGTTTTATACAAAATTACACATTCATTAAAAGCCTTGGTGCTGTGAACAGGACACTAAGATTAATCAGGCCTTTCAAGAACCGCTGACACCTGGCTCTCTCCCCGCTGCACAACCCCTGCCTGGGGCCCTACGGCTTCCAGTACTCAGGCACACAACCAGGCTCACACCACATGGACAAGAAGCAGGACAAGCTGGAGACAAACCAAGAGCCTCACGGACACCAGGCCCTCGGGCTCTGCTCAAAGGTCCTTCTGAGAGAGGCGAACAATGAGAGCCGTAAATTTAAAATGACAAATTGACGCCAGGTCAGGGACGGAGGTTGTGCCCCTTCCCCCCAGCAAGAAAAATCACCTCAGAATTGTTCGGTTTATTCTGATACTGCGGCGTCCCACGAGACACGCAGGGAAAAATGCCTCAGGGAACTAATTTCCACACACTCAAAAGACTTTTAGGTGAAAACGAAGCTAATTCAGATAGTGAGGCACATAGCGGCACTAACGGACCAAAACAAAAGGAAGACATGCAGGCATTAATCGAAATCCTTCACTTCTTAAAAATTATGTGCACGTCTCCACTCAGGCTGCTGTAACTATTCTATAATTTGAGGGCAAAGCGACCGCCTGCTCTGGAATTTTTAAATCATCTCTCACATTCAAAAGGAAAACATTTCCGTTATGAAGTGGGAACAACCACATACAGTAGTTCTGAGTGCACGTAACAATCTGTCATACTCTAAATGCTTAGCAAAAGCTTATACTTAAATGGGCAGCTTGTCAGCAGAAAGAGCAGAGTGATAGCCACACTGAAGAGGGAGAGCTATTTTATCAGGGGATGTGACGATACAGCCATATGCCAAATTATAAATTTTAGAACTGGGGCTCAGTGCCACCTTGTAACACACACATAACGAAAGCCTGACTCTTTAAACATGGCAGTCTGACACCCCAGGCAAGACGATTCAGCCTTTTCAACAACGGCCTCCTGAGCCAAACACGACACAGACCTCAACATGCCAACCTGCAAACCTACACCTGACTTAGACTCCCACCTCCAGCATAAGCCCTGTAAACAGAGGTGTCTATTCACTCTCTTCTGGCAGCATTACTTACGGCTGGGAAACACAGAATGCATAGTCTGGGTGGTAAGTATTTATAAACTTTAAAGACACAATTGAAATGATATAAATATTTAAACATACAACTCCAGAGAAGCCTACATAATCTACATAAATTGGGATGTCCTCAGAGATGCTCAATTTACAATTTGCCGACATACCAGTCATAAACTTTCCTGGTATACAACAAATATGTAATGCAGAAGACTAACATGCTCAATGTTGAAAATACAATGACAAATTAAATAAAATCATAACCTCACCGGAATAAAAAGGATCATAGGAATAAATAACTATCTGACAATTTGATTTTGCTTTAGGTTCTTTGCTCTGTATACAATGAGGACAGTAAAGTTTAACACTCGCCTCTCTCAACATACATTTCATTTTTAGGCTAAGAAGTTAAACACAGAACCATCTCACTGGCTGCCTTTGTAGCCAGTGCGTCACACAGCCTCTCTGCTATGGTTCTCACTCACATACCTGTGCAAGCATGATACACAGAATTTAGAGAAATAAAATGCACATTTCGCCAGGCAGTGTAATTTGGTGAATGGTTTATATATTCACAAGACTTCTCCTCGTCAGGGTCTACAATGTCTATTCATTTCTGGGTATTTCAATGTGTGTAAATATAAAAGACACATGTGGACCTATTTGGACAAGAGTGTTTCATTCAGTAAAGGAAGTCTTAAAAACTCGGGTGAAGTCAGTAATTTAAAGACAGGTACTGGAATAACAAAGACTTGCTTCAGCGGTTGTGGGATAATGACACAAAGAAAAAAGCCCACCCCTCCAGACAGCTGTGCTGCCAGTCCCTGCCCCCCACCCCAACCAGGGTAAACCAAGCCCAGCCATAGCGGTAACACACCAGTAATAAAGCCGGCATAGACACCTTCGCAGGTCATATCTTTTATGGTAGCTTAATCTGCACCGAAGCTCCATTCAGAGGTCGGTCTGACATTCATTAGACGTTCACCCATCCAACAGAATTCACCCTCCCACTGCCTGGCTCCCCCCAGCGGACAGTGCACCCTGAGGAACGATCTCGAAGCTGCGTGCCATTTTCAGGTTACGGTGCAATGGCAAAACAGGAGGATCCGGAGCAGGCACGCGGACATACGGGCACGCACGCGCACGCATGCACGCACCATCACGTGCCGCACATGCTCAGTGGCACAGGACACAGTACAGGCAGCGGCCGATCCCCACAGTGTAAGAATGACACAAGACTGTGGAGAGCTGGAATGTGCTAATTCCAGAGGAGAGGACACAAAGCCAGTTAATCCTGCAGGTTAGCTAGTTGTTCCTCAGGCTAATGTGGGGGAGCGGGGGGGAGGGGGACTCCACTGCCCTGCCGGTGGTCTTCAGACTCCTAAGGGCTGATTTACACTTCTGCATAAAATCTATGCCATCGGTACACTGTAGGCGCCCTACACTACAGCCTGACACACACCTCCCCGGAAATGTAACTACAGGCATCAGGCTACACCGTACCCTGTGACACAGAAGTGTAAATCAGCCTTAAATCAGCCACCCCAGGAAAAGTTTTGAAACCTCCTTCCTCTTACATCACCGATCATATTACAGCCTACACACCAACTATAGTTTGACACACAGAGGCGGCCTCTAATTGGCCTGTGCACCCACAACTAACCCCGTCTCTATTTCATATATAATTAAGCAATGCGAGTTTACATTCATTCTCCTTTGAACTCCAACTAATTATTTCAGTAAACAGGGAGAAAAAAGTGTAATCACGATTTTCTCTTCAAAATCCATTTAAGTTCATACTAGTTTTACTGAGATGCAAACAAATATTCCATATGCATATAACAAGCTTCTAATAACGTTTCTTGCCTGTAACCGTCAATATAAAGACATACATACGACTCCAAAATAACCTAAAACTGATCAAATTCAGCAGGTGGGATCTCCACCATTGCCAGTACCAACACGCTTCGCTGTCACTCTGCATCAGCTGTTTTAGTCCCGCCCCCTACTAGTTTCCGGGTAGTAACAAACTAGCCAATCAGTGCGCCAGTTTCCACCGCAAGAGGACAAAAACAAGCCGTCCTCACCATCTTTGAAGCTCGCAAATACTTCAGGAACTCCGCGATAACTACGGCTGAAGTTTGCGACGCCGCAACATCGACAGAAAATGGGATAGTGAATAAAGCCCTCGGGGGGAGACGGAGGAAGCAGCTCCGTGTGCTCGAGTGGGTTATTTAAAAAAAAAAATAATAATCTGCCTCATTTCTTCAGATTATTACGGTTCTGGTTCCTGTTTATTACAAGGCGGTTCAGAGCCATCGAAGGACGGAAACAACAAAAGCGGCAGCAGCGTCGCTTAGGGCCGCCGGCCCGGGTGACGTAAACGGAGATACCTTACCGTGTGTGGCTGCGGCGCCGACGGTGCTCCGTTTCGGAAGAACCACTTCGTCCCCCGTGATTAGACATTAAAGTCTTTACCCTACCTATACATAGCAGGAGATCGGAGGGATGCGGGGGGGGGGGTCTTGTTGCATCTATTCTAAATCATAATTAATCATAATTAACAATAAGTACATATGTTTAACAGTGACAAGTTAACAGTTAGATCACAATATAATGTAAAAAGAAACTTGCGTTTTTGTGCATTTTGAGCAATTTGAGAGAGAGGAAGAGAGTGGAACACGGAAAAAAAACACCCACACCCTCAACAACTTTTGTGTAACAAAGTTGGCAGCAGGCCTTTACATTACGTCCGGAAAATGGACATCCTACGGCCCATAAGTAGGAAATAAAACACCGTAGAGTTATTGGTGGCTCTCCGTGTTGAAGTTGGACACAGTCGAGCCCATGTCAGATATACAAACGGGGACAATGATTAACATAAATTCCGCAACCAGCTACTAGCCAAATCGTTCGGCACATACAAAACCCCCAAACCATTTTGAGGGGGTTTATAATATTCCAGCGAAAAGGCCAGACGTCCATTGTGAATGACAATGACGGCTTGTTTGCGAACGTAAACAAACAAATGATGTTAACATCTGAAAGACCCACTTGCAATAAGAGTGTAAAATATGACTTACGCGTTTTAATTGTCTAGAGTCAGCGAGACATCTACAAATAAAACACACAATTTAGCTTACACGATTGAGCTAATTATACACTAATCGCTGTAACAGCTTCAATGCATCAGTTTCCCCATTTGTAGCTATTTATATATTTAATTTTTCCACCATTAACCGCCACTAGCTAGCTAAATATCCATTGCACAATCCGAAGGATTATACATCTTCACTACAAAAGGTTCAACCTTTTTCCTCAGAGAGATTTAAACGAAGTGGAAAAACACCGAGATGGCACGGAATGGTTGTTTTGATGAGCCGTGGCTTTTATCGATGGCTAGCTAACATGCTAACAAGTAATGGTGCAACAATACCTGTAATTTCTTACCCAGCAAACAAATGACAAAAGCAATATCCCAAAGCTACGATGATTACACCCAAATGACAAAGCTCAATGGGACGATGCCGGCCATGTTAACAACAACAATATCAAATTCATAAAGGGAACCATAGGCGGCCATCAAAACATAATTTTTTACTTTTGTTGTCATAAAACCCTAAGATCAACCATACGTGATTATTTACTCAGAAAACACATTTCCGTCAGGCAAATACCAAATAAGATTTTAAATGACAGCGTTATGGTATTAAAACAGCTGTCATTACATTTTCTATCATATAACGAAAATATCTTTTCTTGTTTCTGTTGTTTATGTTCTGAAAAGGATACAGTTTCACCACGTCGGTATCCATTCGCCTTTTACCCGGACTTGGAGACGACATTTTTATATTCCTCTGTAGAATAACAATGTAATGATCTCCTCTCTCGGTCGTTTGAACGGCGGAGTTTTGTATTATTTGTTGTTTTTCATTTGCCTCAGCAAATCGCAGACCACACAAAATTATTCAACGCGACCCCCACTTTCGCTCCGCAGCTATTTCTCGCTATCTTGGTATCCGCTGCCTCTCTTGCTCTCTGTCCTAAAGCCTCTATCCCTCCGCCATTGACGTAGTATTCCAGCGACAGCCGTTTAAACACTGACGTTTTATAGGATTGCGTCAAAATAAACCGCCGTGCCAGAGGTGTAGTTTTATTAGAACACCCAGAGTGTCAAAACCTAGCTCTGACATAAGTTCAATAGGTATTAAACATTACATGTATTTAATTTGCGCCTTAATGACAAGTTAAGTGAAAAATTCAGTTATGTTTTTCTGTATAAATAAAGCCAGCTATCGGAATCCGAAGGACCTTGCCTGAGCTGCTCCAACGTACTGATAAATTTCGAGTCGTGCACACTATCAAATACTGCTAGAAAAGGTTAATTACATAAAAATGAATTTCGCAGAAACGCTAACAAGTGTTTACCTGAGACAAACGCCTGCTTTAAGCAACCTTTGCATTGCATGGATTAAACATATAATATTTAGAGCCCTCACTTGTTTTAAAAATCAAAACTTAATTTTAAGAAATGTATGTATTAAAAAGCAGCTATAGCTAGTCACTAACCACTAGCTGTGTGTAATTGTGCTGCCTTATGTCTGACAAAAAAGGACAAATTCAGTTTTCTTCATTAATTCCCCCAAACTACATAGGATGCTCAATACTCTTAAAGCTCACTCACAAACTCAAGTTAAATAGTTCTGGCAAAAAAGGCATGTGGACCCTCAGACCCTTGTCCCTTGCACATGTCGGTCAGAGAATTAGGCCCTTTCAGGACCTTATTCAGTGACAAATTCTAATGTTACGCATCCATTCAAGCATTAGTTCTCCATTAACAGCTTATCCATTGCATTGTTTTGTTGAGTCTGGAGTCTAACCCATAAGTACAGGCTGGGACTTACTGGATGGGATGCCAGTCCATCATAGTAATCAGCCAATTGTCTAATATACTTATTATAATAAAACAGGTCACCCATACTGGTCACCAAAAGCTTAGTTCCAGTGAAGAACACACCCTCTGTGAAAATCAGAGCAAGACCAGCCTCACCAAGCAAACACTTTGGCACCTGTTTGCTTCACCTCATTGGCAGTACCATCAAATTTACTTTCCATGTTCCTTTCCAAGTAAAACAACTATGCATTTAAAGGAGGGCAACCGTGTTTTTCCATTCATGCATCTAACCCTCAGTACAAATACTGAGTAGCGTGCCTTGGCATAACCCCAACCTGAAACATCACGTTTTTCCTTAGGTGTCTTTTTATATGAAACAGGGGTTTCGTAGATATTTTTATAAGCCATGCTGCTCTACATTAGCCCTGCTGTATTGATATCGTCCACTCATCTTCCAACTGCTTTTTTCTAAAGAAGGCCGGTTCTAGCTATAAGCAGAATAGGCAGTGATGGGTCCCTGAATTATCTGCGTTGTCAGTTATGGGAGGGCTGGAGTTTATCCCATCTTAGGTTGCATCTAAATAACCGTCTCACTTCTTTAATTAAGTTAATTAGTGAAATAATTCGATGGGGTATTAATTAGCCAAACATGGTATGCTAATGGTCAAGTCAGCAAGCCATCTATAAATAAAACACACAATTTAGCTTACAAGATTCAGCTAATTATACACTAATCACTCTAACAGCTTCAATGCATCAGTTTCCCATTTGTAACTATTTATATATTTCATTTTCCCACCATTAACTGCCACTACCTAGCTAAATATCCATTGCACAGTCCAAAGGATTATACATCTTCACTACAAAGGTTGGCTGGTAAAAGCTGTCATGCTAAGCTTGCTGGTTCAGAGTTTCCATTTGGATGTTAGGGACAGACCAGACACCAAGGTATCTCTATCTGCTGACTCTGCTGATGCTAATATTCTCCTCACAAACGGCAAACCGCCCCTCAGATTTCAACAAGGACCAATTGAAATGAGGAGTATTATTAAACAACATGGGTAATTAGGTGCAAGCGGACACATTGTTCCAAGTAATCTGTCCCAGAGTTGGATAATTCAGGTCCAGGGAGTAGAAGTCCAGTCCGGGATTTTGTTTCAACCAACTAGTTGAACATAAAGAGTCACAGTCAGAGAGTACTCAACTGGTTGGTTGAAACAAAATCCTGGTCTGGACTTTTACTCTCTGGACCTGAATTACCCGACTCTGATCTGTCCGCATTATCAGTTAGTCTTGGTTTTGTTTATGTGTTTCTGCTAAAATGACAGTGACAGGAAGTGCATCGTCATGTGTTGTACACATGCTATAGGCTATAGCAAGAACTGAATAATCTACTTATTCATCTTGCCTTTTTCCTCAGTACATGGGCAGAATGTGCCGATCTTAGTAATCATCTTTACACTCATGTTCTTGCAAAAAGTCCACCACACTCAGCTGTGGATCACCAGGCTACTGGCAGAGGAAAGGAACATTTGCTGGGTGCTGTAGGTTCGAGGCCTTTAGCCCTTCGGGGTTCCGCAGAAGTCGTTCTGGCCTGAAACACGGACAGCCAGGGATATCTAATCTCAAACAAATAAACAAAAAAAGCATAAATGGATTTTACATTAATATATTAATATATATTTAAAGATTTATAGGTGGATTTAAGTTTACCAGCTCAAGGTGAGTTTAAGTTTTATAACAAAGCAAAACTGGAGGTTACCTAGGCTTTGTGGAATCCATAAATATCTGAGCTGTTGTGGCCTGGATACAACACAGCAGAACCAGCAGAGGATCTCAGCATCACTAAGGCCTACCTGCCTGGAGCCCTGAAGGCCTATCTGCCCGGAGCCCTAAGGCTATGCAGTGTCCTGGCTATGCAGCTCCATCCAACAGGGGGAGAGTGAGGGCTGAAGGAGAACGAGGAGTCATCCCTGGCTTCACTCCAGTGGAAACTTCAGGGGCCCGCCTTACCTTGACAATAGCAGCAGGGAAGGGACAGATGGAGGGACTACAGAGAGGAACCTGATAGGTCTGTCTAACTTTGGGAAGACAGCATGACCAGGATCTCCACAGAATATAATTATCAAACCATGTGAGCGAATCCAGCGATGCCCCAGTCGCACAAATCAAAAGCAGAAACTCAATTTAAAATTGAGCTATAGAACCAAACTATCACCTAGCAGTGAGGAAGAGGCTCAAATGACTTTTTATGCCGGAATGATCGATGATGTAACTTGTGCAGGACAAGTTGCTATGCTGTTATAGAAATTGGCTTTGTACTTAGATTACTTCGGATTTCCAAGATCAAATTCCTTGCCCCTGTTCAAAGCATCCTGTAGGTTGGTTTAAGTTGCGTTTTCGCAACATGTGAGTCATATGTTGATAGATGCCAATTTATTCAGTTGTAGTTTAGCAGGCAAAAACGAGCCATAGAAATTAAAAACTAGATTTACTCCGTAATGAATAAAAGAGGAACTGGGACATCCCAGAGCAGTAATAGTGAGAAAGATGGATACGAGAATATGGATAAGAATATATATATTGGTGAGGTTTTGGATAATTTCAGCAAAATTCATATATGTAGACCGGAACAGATCTGCAACATATTTTTGATGCATTATTTGCTTTGAGGCCATTTGTAATTTAGAAAACTGTAATTGTACTATTATGTGAATAAACAATAAAAACCTGATGGACAGTAGTGGAAATACTTGCATGTCTGTTGTGCACAAATTGTGTTTTCCTATTATTTTGCATAAAAAAGAAAATTGCTCCATTAAATATTGTTAGGTAATTAAGTAGAGGTATACTTGCATTGCATTTAATATAATTGCAATTTCTGTAATTATTGAATAGTGGGAGTGTCGTTACCCCATCCAGGGTGTCTACCAGCCTTGAGGTCTATGCTGCCTGGGATGTGCTGTACAGCACAGTTGCCCTGTGACCAGGATATGTGGTGTGCAGATGGATGGATGGATGGACTGATGAAGGGCCCACTGGAAGAGTTGCACAATGGGAACTGGCAGTGGGTGTGAAAATGACCCCAGATTCTTTAGCTTTCCAGCTGGTTTTAAAAAGCTAAAGGGCTCGAGTGCAGAGTGAGGCGACCCGGGCACTCTGAGTATAATGCATTAAGTCAGGTGCTTAAATGCTCGCCCTTGCTGGCTGAGGCCCGACACCCCTGATCGAAATAGTGAAGCGCTGAAAATGGCATCATGGTTTGGCGTGGATTTAGCAGTGGGATGGGGAGCAGAGCCAAGGCCTTGGCGTCAGTTCCAACATTAGCCATTTGTGTTAGCGCAGTGTGGGTTGGCACTAGGCAGGGCGGTAGCACCCATGTGTTATGTGTAATGCTGCAGCGGGGTGGGGGGGCTGCATTTTCCCAAACTTCGCTTTTGAAATTGTCGTAAGTCCTTACCTACACACGCACCATTACCGTTTAAGTTGCCCGTGCGCATATTTATGTTAGGGTTAGCCTACTTAGCTTTTTAAGGTTAACGCGCGGTTTAGACCATCTGCTGTTTTCCTGTGGTGTTCATTGGGTTCCATGTTTGTCTTCAGCGTCTGCTCATGGCGTTTATTATACGTGGTTGTGTGCAGTGTCATATTGATGCCAGTGCCATGCAGACAGTTTACTTTATCTAGGAGTCCATTAAATATCCTTTATAACAAAGATGAGTCAAAAGAATACACACAAAGATCAGTAAGCCCGCTGTTACTGACAGCCATTGGTTCTCCTAGGGTCAGATACTCGAGTATATAGTGTTACCCTTTAATGTTCCTCCAGGTAAATTAATTAAACAATAAAGAAGCAAACAATTGTAATATAAGAAATTGTTAGTGCAGGAATTGAAATGAATCATTAAACATAATTTGGATTTCTTTTTATTGAAATGAGTAAATGCACCTTGTGCTCTGTTCTGCCTTGTGCTCCAGGCCCTCTTACAATTTTCTAAGTGTGTCAGCTTAAACATTTCAAGAACCTTTCCTATACTCACTCCAGGGTTTGCAGGATCCACCCAAAATAAACATATATGTACCGACTCGACCATTAGCGTATCATGTTTGGCTAATTCATACCCTGTCAAATTAGTTCAGTAAATAACTTAATGAACTGAGATGGTGGTGGAATTTAACAAATAAATGGAATGGCCGAGGTGCCCCTGAGGAGAGGTTTGGGACCTGAAGCAGTGTTCATCTTCCAAGATATCAGTGACTGATTGGAGAACACAAGAAATTCTTGTTATTTTTAATTGCGTTACTGTTAATTTCCTTACATTCTAATGTTAAATTGTGTTTTTTTTTCTGAGCAAATATACTTACTACCCAGATAAATAGTCTTAAACATTTTCATATTTGACTGCAGAAGACTGTTGTACAGTACTATAGATAGATAGAGAGAATTTGATTCTTATTCAGACTATTTCAGATTACTCTAATTATTTTCTGTTCCCGGGTCAGTGCTACATTTTTGGTCCTTTTTTGCAGTTCTATGACAAAACAGCTTCCTTCAATAACTTTATCTGTAGTTGACGTAACGGCCCTCTCCAGTCACTTCAGAACAGAGGCCTTCAACTTAAACATGCAGTTTTTAACACGTGTGTACCAGGTCCAATCAGAAATCCACAAAACAGGCTAGTATGCACTGCCACTGTGGGCACTCAGAACAGGAAAGTTTTGGGTCTTGTGGGAGTTTTACTTACACAAAAATGTCCGAGGGCAGAACAAAAAAATGATTGGTTCAGAGAGATAACCAATCAGATTGTAGGGGAGGTGAGTCCTAGCAGCTAGAGGAGGCAGGACCAAGACATCTAATTGGTTGGACCCACCTCCTCTACAATCTGATTGGTTATCTCTCTGAGCTAATCATTTTCCATTCTGCCTTTAGAACATTTTTGTGTAAGCAAAATTCCAATGAGCTGTTTTTGGTCATCTTTACACTGCTATCTGTACAGCAATTTCTACTCCACATCCCAAAGAAAACAGATTACAATTAGGCCATAAATCTGAGAAATATGAACCTGGCTGCCCGAGTGCACATCCTACAAGACAAATGGCTACAGGTCAACACAAAAAAAAAGAAAAAGAAATATATATATACATATGTGTATATATATATCTATATATGTGTGTGTGTGTATGTATGTGTGTATATATATATATATATATATGGATTCAGCTAAAAGCATGTAACCTTAGATAACAGCAGCCAGAAGGGGCCGTTAAAGATTAAACAAAAAGTGCCAAGGTAGACACAAAATGTGAAAGTAAACTCTGGAGGCCCAAGGCCAGGTGGCTGCTCAGTTCACGTAGCCATGCACAAGGAAGTGTTGTCGGCCAGTAAATGGCTAGAGATTGTATTCTTTTATACTGTAACCATTTAACAATTAATCACTGTGTGTTTGTCAGAAAAATGTGGAACAGGTCCAGATCTTCAGGAGTCCTTGGTGTTTGCCCCCTATGTTCCTTTGCTCTGAATGCAGACCTTCAGTTTTTCACGCAGTGGGGATGCATTTATTTATTGTAGGCTTTGGTTTAAAGCAGTGTGTTCCAGCCCGGTCCTTGTGGACCTGCAGACAGTCCATGTCTATGCTGCTGGCAGGGAGTTGGGAGGGAGCAAAAACATGGTCTGTGGGTCCACGAGGAACGGGGTGCGAGACACTAATTTAAGGAATGGAATCATGAGGGGCAGTGGGTTAAAAATTCCGCTGTTGTATCACTGAGAGAAGGGCTTGACAATCCATTGCCTCGGTAAAGTATTCAGCTGTACAGCCCATTCTGTCTTCTCTGGAAAATGGCTATGGATCTATCTTCCCCATAGGAACACAACCAAGACTTAATTTATTTTGAGGAATTTTGTTCATTTTTCCTTAGAAATGGACAATACATGGAAAGTGCATACTTCATACCAAAGTGTCATGAAAATGCTGCCCCCTTGTGGCCGGAATATATTTTTTTTCTCCATCACTGACAGCATTATGCTTTGTTCTACAATTTTACAGTTTTTCATGATTACATGTGTTCTGCAGAACATAATTTATCATTGTTTCCCACAAATTGCAAATGTTTTAGTACATGTACGCAAATGATTGTGTACAATTGTCCACATTCGGCATAATTATCAGTTGTATGTTAAAACGGATTATGGAATTATTAAAAAAATATATTCTATAGATTGCAGTAACGCGAGATTGTTGTATTTTTGGTTCTCACACAATTTTGTTTTTGCATCACCATTTTGCTGTTTTTGTGTTATGCTGCGCTGTGTGAATTTTTCGCTTGCAATTGAAGTGTCTCGAGACCCGTTCGGCATAGATCTGAAGTAGTTACGTGTACATGTGAGTGCTTTCTCCTGCCAGCGAGCGTCACATACTGTAATGTAGTACAGGAATTTCATTGATCTGGAATTGCCGTTTTGTCAAAGCAACCGAGGCAGGTGAATGTGGCGATTTACTCTTAAGTATTTATGCCTGAAGGATGAAGCTAAAAAAAAAACTGCAGTTGTTGAATATGGAAGATCCAGGTGTCAGACTGGGACACAGCTGCCTATTCTTGTAAGGAGATGAGGTGCTAGAATACAGCCTGGTTTTGTAAGTGGGGGGGGCGGGGGGGGGGGCGTCACAGCACAAGGAAGAGAGGTGAAGACAGAGCAATTTCAAAAGAAACGTGGGGCAGCAACACATGCCGAACAATCAACCATGGCCTATGTGTGGGGGGAGAGGGGAGCCTAATCTGAGTCGGTCCAAAGAGTGATTAGAAATCTGAGCATTTGGGGGGGGGGGGGGAGTG
>JAODLD010000069.1:24591892-24702486 GCA_026781065.1 Mormyrops boulengeri | reverse complement strand
CCCCCCCCCCCCCCCCCCCCCCCCCCCCCCCCCCCCCCCCCCCCCCCCCCCCCCCCCCCCCCCCCCCCCGCCCCCGGTAATCATACAATATTTCTTCATGGTATTCCAGCAAAATCAGATATTACATGTCATGTTTCACTTATCATATTCAATACTTTTTCCTACTGCAAGATATTTCAATGTATAGACATTGTAATATATGTGTATTTGTATTATGTACATGTATGTATGTGTGTGTGTGTGTGTATTCATATAAACTGAGATAATTAGTGATTAATTGAAGACATGATAGATATCTCAAAGCTGATGTCCATTGGGTCCACAAAACAAAGACATGAGTTTTCACCAAAACAAAAAACTGTTTCTCCAGTCTGGTGCCCTTATACACATACATATATATTGACTAATTTTTCCATTAAGTTCTGCAAATCGCTTTCATCATCCCACCCGTGATTGAACCATGCTGCCCCCCCCCCACCGGTAGCCTAGGTGTGGCTGTCGGTGAAGCTGTTTTGACAGTTTCACACTCCCAGTGAGCAGTTGGAAGAGGGATGAATGATCGTGCCATACAAGCGCCTTGAGGTCTGTAGGTTTTCCTTGGGTTCTCTGATGTGTCACAGTGCGCCCATCTCTGGAATTTCAATGAAAGGCTCCACAAATTAATGCCTGAGTAGTACTCCACCTCAGTACGATATTTGGCATATCTCCAAGAACAACACAGAAAATTTTAAAATGTCTAATATTTTAGACATTTAAGTGCATTTATATGCCCTCGGTGGTCCTTCTCTAGGTTGCTTTCATGAATCTTCACATTTGATCCGTATAAGATATGTGGATGTTTTTATGCTGAATCATGTTGCAGGATGACGACATTAACCGCCTGTTTCAGTAGGCGCGGGGTGGATTTGCCAGTCTTTATGAAGAACCTGTATGGTGCCCTCATTAAAATTCAGAAAATAAGCATGCTTTACACGACGTTCTGGTCGAAGGAGGTTCACCTGTTTTCAGGTAGCCATGCTGGAACCTGTCATTCACTACCAGTACAATCTGGGAAGGCTATGATGTTATATGGCCTAAATGTGTGCCCCTTAACCACCGGGCTTTATTTATTGTACTCTTCACAGGAATAATTCATGACCTTGTGCGATAGGATTTCTCTATTACGTGAGTCTGGTTATACCTGCACTTTTACATATGCCTACATCACTAATTATGTATGTGTGTTTAACCATGCAGTTTTGTTGTAAAATTAGACTGGCTGCTGTACGTAGAGGAATTTCCTTTAAGTCCAGATTAATGGCAGGCATGTAAACCCTATTCCTTGATATTTCTGTGATTTTATGGGAAAGATGCCTGATTTAAACATTACATCACGTCTCCATCGATGCTTGAAGGTACAAGCCAGCCAACAGCAAAATAGGTTATTGCCATATTTAAAATTAACATACATATTGACTCTAACAAACGTTCTTATTTTCAGAGGTAATTGGAAAGTACTCCGCCATGATCTAAATATGTTTCTGCAATGGCTGTTACTTAAAATGTAAGAATAATGTTTACATTCATTCCTTTATAAGGAATAATACAGAGAAATTAGCAGGTTTATTAAAACAGCGTCACATTCGTACATAAAATTAGTGATTAAGAAGCAAATCTACAGAATAAGTTTAACATCTTTATTTACAAATACAAAAATATGGCTGCTTGATAGACTCTTGAATACTGTATACAATTTTTAAACATGATGTCATAAACAGAACTATAAGAACAAGAAGAGCTGAAAGTAGTTAAGTTTACAGTAACAGTGACCTGGATTTCATATTCAAACAAATCCTTTGAGTCGTTTTTTCACAACAGGATAAAAATGCCTGTAAATTTAATCTGCTAGAGCTGCCATATTTTCTATGGTTGCATGTGTGGTTTTCAAAAGCACATTATTACACACTAGGTCTCTGACCTGAATCCAACCTCCATAAAATACCGCAACCTTTTCTTTGTGTATCTCTCCAGAATAAAGCAACTAGTGACACTTTCAGGAGAAGGCCCATACAGCCGGTTTTGTAGAAGTATTCCAATGTCCTTCTTAAGAAAATACAGAATTCTGACTAATTCCATTAGCCAGAAATATGAGCATATATTTTATGATATATAAAAAACCTCAGATTTCTAAGGCTTCTCAGATTATTATACAGACCACAGACAATTTGTCCATATCTGTGGTTATTACGCAGCTTGTTCCACTAGAAATTAATATCGGCTGGGCAGCAGGAGGAGACAGACACACGCACTGAGGTGAAAGCGCCCTACGGACTCCCCCAAAACCACAGTGGTTCACCACTGGCCTTCTGCACCCTTCCAACCCAAACACGCTCCAACGCTGTGCTTCTCAAAGACCACCTACCCAACCAGACTGCTCCGCCGCCATTCTCAGTCACGGTCATAGCAGTATGAATTTAAGACGCCTCATGTTTTCCCCTTACTGTCTTACAGCCAGTTATACACGATAAAACTGTTAGTCAAACTGTTTGCAGAAAGGTGTGGGCTCAGTGGAGAAGACCCCCGCTTGTTCTCATGGGGGGGACAAGCACTAAAAACATGACAAGCCAATAGCACACCGGCTGTAACAGACATAACACGACATCCAGGTCGCTACAAGCCGATGCAAATGGCAATGTGCTCTCACCGGCCGGCCTGGAGGTGCACACTGCTACAGGTCAACAACTTCAAGCCCAGAAACTCTGCATCCTGCACATCATGCTTGCAAATTCTACAAATATAAAGAATGGTTGAAAGTCTGGGCTGACTAAGCTCTACTGTAACATGAAGACAGCAATAATAATAATGACATCTTTTAACAAGAGATGGACATGAACCAAGATGGGCACGATCCCTCATCTCCTTTCAATCCCTTTCTAAATCAAAGACAACATCAGAACTTTTTTTCCTATGCATCAGGCAATTGTTTACGGAAATCAAGTAAGTCCGGTTGACTTTGATTTCCAAAAGTTGATGTAACTTGTCAGCAAGTGGGAGGAGCTGCAGTGACCAGCCCCTTGCTGGAAGCGCAGACTGGACAGACATAAATTGGTCCAAGATTAGCCCTGATTTTAATTTTTTTTTTTAATCAATGCAGGCAATTCATGCACGACGGCTACAGCTACCCTCTTGTATTCCCAAAATGAATTGTTTCCAAGAGCAACTAACGTGCAATGTCACCCACTGACGTATCCCTGTACTTAAATGCAAATTATGAGAAGTTCTCAAGATGCTGCAGCCATTTTGCCAGCCCCCTGGAAAACAATTGGACCCCCTAACTGAGCTGATGAACTCTGATGCCTTGTGAAGTTACTTGCAACCTGTCCTGTCTTCCACTTAAAGGGTGACTTGCCTGTACTTTGCTAATGAGAAGCTTTTTCCCTCCTAGGGGCTGCTGGAAGGTCAGATCTGTAAGTCTTAAAGTAACCAGCACTTCTTGCTTACAGGGTGCGCAGACGCCTCAGAAATCTGAATCGGCATCCATCAGTTCGGCGTCCATGAGGTTGGTCCTGGAGTGAATGGGTACAAGCTCAGCTCTTCTGCCCTGAGTCCTGGGCATGTACGCACCTCTCCTAGGCCCCACGGCCGCTGGCTCCACCTCCCCAGTGTGGTAGAACTCACCCTTCTGCTGCTGGGGTAGGCGGGAGAAGCGGACTCCGCCCCTCTCTGAGGGGTTTGAGGGTCCGGTGGTGTCGAAGAGCATGCGGTGGCCCAGATCACCATACCGCTCCTGGTATGGCAAAGGATAGGACCTGTATTCTGGAAAGGATCCAGGCAGGACCTCCTCTCGCTCCTGCTCCTGCATGCTGGCCACCAGGCTTCTGTTGCCCAGCAACTTGGGCAGGCGTGGCACCGTGCTGAAGCCTCCCCCTGCCCGACAGCTCCTTCCAGGTGCCTCCACCACGGGATCCTGCTGGCGGGCCTCCTCCTTCTTCTTCTTCTTCTTCCTCCTCTTCTTCTTAAGCAGCTCAGGGGAGATCTCTGCCTCCACCATCCACAGATGGTTTTTGTTGTCATTATCAGGTGGCACTGTGATGAGAGCGGAGAGCTCTTGGTGACACGCGAGCTTCTAAAATGACCCAGACCTATGCTGCAACACTGTAGTGTGACACGAGCTGCTGGGTTACTGAGGCAGAGGAACCTCACCTGGTGTTCCGGCAGGGGTAATGGAGATGTCCTGGGGTAGGATGGCTCCCCTCCTGGCCACCATCTTTGTCACATGCTGGGCCCATGCCGAGGACATGTCCGCAGAAGGCTCGTTCAAGTCAAAGTTAATTCCGGCTGGGCAGCAGGAGGAGACAAACGCTGACTGACTGCTCACCTTAACGCTCTCTGAAAGTTCTCTAAAAATCCCTCCCCACCACCGACCTTCACCACTGGCTTTCTGAATCCTTCCAACACAAACAGGCTCCGACAGTACACCCTCCTCAAAGACCACCAAACTGACTTGACTGTTCCATCGCTCAGCTTCCAGTCATAGCAGTCCAGTATAATGAGTTTATGTTTTGTTTTTATTTAAACAAACAGTTTAATACTCACATAACGAATGTGATATTGAGATCTAAGTCCTTACCCACGGGGCCGTCATGGGAGACGGTGTGCATACTGAAGGACAGCTCCTTCTCTGGATCCTTCTGGAGCTCCTTGCGCTTGGAGAAGGCCTTGGCGATCATCTTGCTCTTTTTAATACGCTTCGGCTCGTCATCACTGCGCCCAATGATCCTTCAGCAGGAAACGGAGTGGAGCAAAAGTGAGAGACCAGCTTCACTATTAATTTTTCCAGTCTCTTCAAAACACAGTTTTTTTTAAATGAGAAGCAAACAGGATGTCACTGTTTCTTTGGAGGAAAAAAGGGGCCTTTTACCTGCACCAGGTACGCTTCCAGATCAGTAGGGTGGCTTTAGTCCATACCCAGGTGCTCATGACGATGCCTGTGCCAAACATGGCAAAGAGGTTGATCTTCTCCACCAGCAGGCTGGGCTTGTTCTTAATGGCGCACTGTGGGGCTGGCTTGTTGGTCTGATGAGCAATGGTTACGTTGGCCTCACAGCTATGCACAAAAATACAGAGACTGCCCTAAGCAAACACTCTGTTTGACTGGTGTGGCCTAACTGAATAACTCCTGAGGTCATGTGACCACCAATCCAGCATGAACATAATAGACAGGGCAGCAGTAAAAGTTCCATCTATCTATAAAAATAAAACATGATTCTAAAGAAAGGCATGCAGTGCTCACAAACGTATGACAATGGCAGACATTAATCTAGAAAATCATTAATATGCTGAAACCAAACAGCTGGGGGAGTCTTAGCGCAAAACCTTCAGTCAGGTAGTACTGTGGGGTATGCGGCACCACCTGCAGGGACAAAGCAGGTACTGCGTAATATCCAGATGTTTTGGGATCTTCAGAGTACCGGACGTTAGAAGACTTACAGGACATATTCTCTGAAGCTCCTCTCCCACTCTTCCTGGTTGAAAAAGTCATAGAAATGGCAGCCAAAAGTGATAAAGACAAAACCAAACGCGAGGAATCCAAATATACCTGAAAAAGAAAGGAACCCTGTTACATGTAGAGAATATTCCAGAAGCTTGTGAGACCTCAGGCTGTTTCTGGACATTACTCAAAGTGAGGTAATGTGCAGTGCTGCTTAAATTCAACAGTAAACAGGCCAGAGACAACAGAGAGGGTCAACTTTGGCTGAGGTCCACCCTTACCCAGACGCAACATGGTTTCATTGATTTTGCTTGCTGCCTTTTCACTGAGAAGTCCCGGGTGTTTACTTTTAATGGAGAACAAGGTCATCACACCTGTAATGGCACAGAAGTGACTTAAGTGGGTTTACAGGTTACTGGATAAATGTAAACTTCCATAAAACTAGTGCTTAAGTTTAGCGTTAAAGCGTAGCCAGGAAAATATACAAGTTTAAATACCAGAGTTCTTAATATTTATCTAATGTCACTGACCTCGTATGAGAAAATAGCCACCGATGATGAGAACTAGACCTATTGGAGCCAACACAAATCCAGCCCTGTAGTAGTAATTCTTGTAGCCAACAAAACAAATCCCACTGACTGAGTCTCCATCAACCTAGAGATCGAAAAAGAAAAAGATTGTTCTAAATGCCTGTTGTCTTATTTTATTTTGCTAACAAATTTGATAATTTTGATAGTTTCCTGTTTATTTGTATACCTCTGCAATAGCCAATATGGCCACAGTAAGAACGAATGGGATGGACCAGGTGACCAGATGGAAGTAGGAAGTCTTTCCTGTCAGTGGTTGATGCGTCGTGCCCAGGGCCTTGAAGGATGTGTGCCAGGCGTAGGTGAGCATGACAAACCAGATGACTCCGGACATGAGCGAGTAGTAAACGATGACAAAGATGATGACACATGAGAGCGTCTCCGTGGACCTTAGAGTTGGACAGATTGAGGTGAAAACATCAGCCCTTTGCACCCAGAGTCAAGAATCTATACTTAGCCTTTCCTGCGGCGGTGGTTTGTGAAACAGACTGCCTTAGCGCTGGGCTACACGGGCCACACAAGCATCCATCCATCCCCTGACCCAGACCCCAAACTCACGAGGGTTCCCCCAATCGCATGGTGTCGTCGCTCTTGCACACAATCTCCTTCCGTGCCCCGTCCATAAACTGTGCCAGCCAGCCAATACTCCCGGCGAAGAAGCAGGCATTCACGTAGAACAAGATGACAGCGGGGTACCGGTTGGAATTCTTCCAGTCTGCTAGGAAGGTGGCCTGAGTGGAAGAGAAAGCCAAGGAAGAGAGGAGCCCAGTCAGACACCATGACTAGAGCGGTGAAGAATACCAACCACATAAACCCAGCTCTTTAAATTAATCAAAATCATAGCACCACATGTAATAAAAACATTAGGACAAAGAAAGACTTAACTGTAATGAATCCATTAACTCCACTAAACAGATGGTCAACATTTATGTCATAAACAATATTATAGGAGTACCACCATTTGACTTGCAAATATAGGTATCTTGGGCAATGGATCTGGTGCTGCTTTGAGCAACACCACAGATGCCCCGTTTTGAATATTTTGGAAATCTGTTGACTTCTGTGTTCGACAGACTTGCCAGTGTCGGACCTCACCAGTGTAAAGAAGGTACAGAAGAGTGTGATGGAGCCAAAGGCAGCGATGTAGACATGCATGTCAGCGTGCTCCTCGTCGGTGAACAGTGGGTTGTTGCACTGGATCCCACAGCCCTCCACGTTCTTGTACCAGCTCTTCTGGTTGTCCGTTTTCACCAGGGGCGCCTCGCAGTTGCCAGATGTGTTGAACTTTATCTTCTGCACCTCGGTCTGTCGACACAAGTTTGCTGCTAAGATTACAGAGACCCTGCTCCGTATTGGCCAACATGCTCTCAGAAGACCATCCTTCTGCCAGAAGGAATTAAGAAAATCATGCAGATTCAAGAGTAACATACAGTACTCCTGCTCAACCCTGATAGAAGGCCAACCTACTGAGGTGTCAAGGTTACACTCACACGGCCGTGTGATATGTGGTGGTCTACGAGTGGTTAGTGAAACGGTGTCTTTTTTTACTGAAATAACAGAAAGTCAAAGGTCAAGGCATCATCGAGTTGTGCGACAGTCAGACCTGGCAGCCCACGGGGAATTTGGAACACTTGAGAAAGTTGGGCCAGCCACGTTCCTGTTCCACAATGGCACAGGGCACCCGTGTGGCCTGGCACAGGCTCTGGCTGGGAAGCTCCACCTTTCCACCTTCACACTTGGGCATGTAGACGGCACACAGCAGCGGCTGAACAACGGCCCAACAACGGGGGGCGTTACGCAGGCCTGTCAGCAGAAGGGGGTTTTGGGGGGGGGAGGGGGTGACACGGGACACTGATGAGAAGAAGCAGCATGTGGTTTCTTGTACACCTGCCTTACTCTTTTGTAGACCCACAGATTGTTCCAGTAAGCTGTGCGTTCTCATGTGTGCCCATTCCAACTACTGCTGCTCACGCATTTCAGCTGTCGTTCACTCAGTCAAATACGGTTCACAGATCCAGATGGAGCTATTAAAGACTTTTCTCATGGAGCTTGTGGGAGGGGGGCTGAGGCTGTACTGGGGGAAAACATGGAACTTATATAGACTCATGTTAGCAGGCAGGACATTTCCACCAAATCTCAGCCTAAGACTGAACCAGACAAAGAAAATAAAGGGTTTAACAAGAAGTTTTGAAACCCAGTGCATTGTGGGAAACTGCATGTTATCTAATCAATGGGTTATATTCAAGTGAGGCGCAGGCTACCTCTAATGTCAATTTCCTGCATAGGTAATTATTTCAATGAGAGTAACTGTATGAGACGTCAATAAATAATAATAATAAATAAACAATATAGTCCAGGAAAAAAAACATTGCACCGAAACCCAAAAAAACTGTCTTTTTCTACACATTAAATCTACTACTGGAGGGACTGCAGATAACTCAGTTGTTGAGATACTGGAGACATGACCAAAAAAGTCCCTGGTTTGGCATTCCTGTTGTGGCCGTGAGTACAATACCTAAAATAACTTTCAGAGGTATTATTACATTTATTAATCTGGGAGCCACGGTAAGAAGGCATCTCAATTTACTGAACAACATAATTGTTTAAGGCACAACGATTTGATCGCCAATTAACGGTGAACACAGATGACTAAAACATTTTATCGTCAGCTGCAAATCTTTACAGAAAGAGCTGTCCAGAGCAGGTCCGTGAACACATCAAGTAAGACGTGTTATAGTGCAGTAGCAAAAAAAGACGCAGCTAACTAGCTGCCTGAATGCTGTCACAATGATGCTCCAACATTTTATCAGCACCTTAGCACTCGAAGCACTTTGAAATTACAACAGATATATATAGGAGCTGATTATATTAGACCATTCATGACCCCCATTTACAGAAGGCAGTGCTGATGGGATATTTTAGACACCAGGTCTTACCGGACCACATGGCTAACTTCTCCAGAACTTCTTCTTGGGAGCCCGAGTCCTCGGCGAGAATCAGAGACGTGTGCGTGTACGGCAGCGGAGATCCCAGACATGTGTTGTATTTGAGCACTTCGCAAGTTGAGGTTTTCTTACAGTGATCGATGAAAATGGTTTCGTTTTTCTGGGCTATTACCGAATGAGTGACCAAAACGCAGGCAGCGGATACCAACATCATCCCAAATGTTTCAACAAAGGAGCAGCTCCGGGAAGACATCTTGAGACTCCAGCGAGGCAACTTCGTATCCGCGATATTCAAAACTTTGCGATTTCTGCTAATGTGTGTCGATTCTGTAACGCAGATGGGAAAGTTGCTCGTTCCGGCGATTCACTCCGTAAAGAATATTACATTTTCTTTTAGTCAGACCGACGACTTGTACAGTTTCGTGCGCGTCCCAACTCCTGCATTTTCCGTTATCCCTTTGATAGCTTTAACACTTTATTCACTTATGCTCAGTTAATATAAAAAAGAAAAACGGAATGGAGATGCCCACGATGCTCCTCTTCTTGAGCTGTTTTAAACGTTGTGAGTGAGCGAAACATTCACCATCCCCCACTTTTTTGGGAGGAAAAAACTTCACATGAAAACTCTGAAAGGTTGTAATACGATCCGAAGACTTTTAGCTCCGTCCCCCTGTTGCGATCACCCTTTTCACATTTGGTTGCAAAATGCCAGACGCGCAATTTATTCTACAGAAAAACACAGTTTTCGGACTCGCATCATTTTAGCCATGCAGAGCACCGAATCCCGGGTCTTTGTCTTCCCCTTGCGACCGTGTCTGCTGTTTTTATCTTCCCTTTCCCTGGAATGCACGTAGTTGGGAGAGCCAAAGTTTAAAAAGTCGCCCCCATCCCCCTTCTTATGGCTGGAATGTGCAGTATAGGAACATCAAAACCGGTACACAGAGCAGCACAACCGAACGCAGACATTTATCCACAGTTTCTGACTTAGGAGTTTGTGGATTTAATTCTGAATTAGCGCGTGAAAAGTGGGGTCCTACGCTTCTAAATGCCTATTCTATTCGTCATTTTCAAACACAATATTTTTTCACAATGATATGTTTTGAATTTATAGAACAATTAGTTTGTCTACTCAGAAACTACCTAATATTATTATTATTATTATTATTATTATTATTGTTCTTCTTCTTCTTCTTATTATTATTATTATTATTAATAATAATATTATAATAATATTATCGACAGATGCGACCCGTTCAATAATAGGTGGTCCGTGGGCAAATTTAAAAACTTTTGTGTCTTGAAATTGTAATTTATTTATGTTTCCCATGTATGTAACAAAATTTGTCATATTTGTCTCTTGTAGGTAGAAATTTCAAAGAATTTAAATGCTGCCTTGTCTGTTAACGAGCACTTTTATTATAAAAGTCATAAGACGTGAGGCAGTCGGCGTGGTCGCTTGTCATTTTTAATAGGCCTATTTATAGACGTATATGAATGCGTTTTATTCTTCACTTAGCAGTTTGTTGACAAAAGACATTACAGCCTGTTGTCATACAGAACAAGCTACCAGGGTTCTAATGTTAATTGAACAGCCGCAAAATACACATCCATCCATCCATCCATCCATCCATCCATCCATCAATTTTCTGTAACCGCTTATCCCATTCAAGGGTCCGGAGCCTATCCCGGAGGTTACGGGCGCAGGGCAGGAAACTCAAAACAAACAAACAAACAAAACTGGGATATCCGCTGTCTTTATTGTCACAAGAGAATATATATAAACGAAGACAACTGATAGGTAGCATGCGGTGGAATACAAGCCTGTCGTGGGTTTGGCGATCCTAACATTGACAGAGGCTCATTTGGCTCGCCTGTAAACATAAACACATTATGCATGGTTTGTGAAAACTGTTGCAATAATTTCTATTTTACTTTTTTTTTTTTTAACTATTTTACTGAATTTATTATTAGATGTGGGCTAAGTTTTCCTTTTGCTGGGACTGCATGGTTTGATGGTGGATGGATTGGTGATATTTTTCGTTTTGCTCGAAAAATGAAAAATATTTGCTTTTTATCAAATCATCATGCAATCTGCTTCCTTGGGGACCCACATAATAGAAATCTTTTTCCTCCCTTCGCATTTAAGGTGGATTCTGTGCCTGCCCCTACTAAGCGGAGGTGCGAAATTATGCATCGAGAAACCGTCACAAGTATATAAGGTTTACCGTGGAAACGCGACCTTTAACTTGATGAAACTCAGCGAGGGCACCTTAAAATTAATTTCTCGGACCACAAACACAGGCAAGCTACATATAGAACGGAAAAATATCTACTCAATGTCAGAGAACCTGTTATTACGGCAAACAGCGATACCTTCGGATGCACCTCTGCGTCTCTGGTGCTACTGCTGAGAAATTTCAGAATTCATTTTCACATACTGACTGTAGTCCTATATGTGTCTGATGGTGTTATTTATCAATACAATTTAAATGGGAGTGAACCCGTTAAGATGTGACCAGGTATTTCGAAAAGTGAGTGAACTATAACAGTCCTGTATCATCAATTGTACACAATGAGTCCCTGTGCAATGCGAGTGGTCCAGGTAAGTTTGTTTTTTGTGTAACTTACGCGGACTACCTTAACATCCCAAGTAATTTTTGTGGACTACCTTAACACCCCAAGTAATTTTTGCGGACTACCTTAAACGGTTGTGTAGCATTACTGCTGGGTAGTGAGTCAGAGGAGGACCGACAGGAGACCACACACAGCACACGAGGCCCACGTTACAGCGGCTGGGCAGCACTAAACTTTCCCCCTACCTTTCATTTTCCCCTCCTCTCTTTCTCTGTGGATAATCAACCTACAGCGAGATCCTGACTCGAACATTGCTGTACAAAACGTTCTACGAATATGCCTGTTGGAATAAAATAGTAGTCATTCAGAAATATGTAATGTGACACATTATTAGTCACATTATGTAGTATTTTTTATAATACAATAGACTCCTCATGTGTTTTGGACAAAGTCTCTGTAGAATATACTAAGATAGGGGTGTCAGAAGCATTTTGAATGTGGGGGGACACACTGGCGGTGAACTAATAATTTATGTTAAATGTGGTGGGGTCCAAACGAATAATTATGAAATGTGAGGGGGACACGTCCCCCTCAGATTTAATGGCGGCGACGCCGATGTACTAAGAAAACCACGTTATGCGTAAACAAAAAAAAAAAAAAACAGTTATAACAAAGCAGTTTCTGTTGGAAAATGTAAAATCAGATTTTGGGCCAAAAATGTGCCTTACATGAGAACTTTAATGGCTCCTCAGACATTTTGGGTGGAAAATATACGTCTCTAATCTCTCCACAAGTTACGTTTAAATTTCAGTTTGTGATTCCCAAGTAACAGTGACCGCTTGGCGCCCCATCCTGGGTTATTCCTTGCTTTGTGTCTGTTTGCTTCAGAGATCGGCTACAGACCCCCTTGACCCTGCATAGGACAAGCAGCTATGGAAAATGCATGGATGGATTCCAGGGTGGGAATAATTAAGGCGCAGTACAAATATACATTTTCCATTTGTCCATTTCACTCTGGCACTGATATGGATTGATTTGCACTCATGTCGTGATGATGCATGTGATCCAGGGTGGATAAACTTAATCTCGTGGCCCTAGGCCGACATCAGCATGGTCAAAACAGAATCAAGAGAGGATATAAAGGATGCAACATCAATAACCTGCTAATCAGCACACGGGGTGCCTGCAGTGAGACTTGCCTAGTAAGCCGGACACCGGCAGGTAAAGCAAGATTTAATACGTTTAACCGTACATGTAACCGTTTTTCCCGAGGCAGGGTGGGGCCCCTGATATTTGTTGGTGCCCTAGGCTGTAGCCTGGGGTAGCTTAAGCATTAATACGCCCTGCATGAGGTGTTACAGTGGGGCTCAATGGCATATACTCCATTATGCTAATTGGTTTACTTAATTGGCACAAGGATCTAAAAGGAGTCACGTGGCAAGTCTGCATGAACTGCCTTTTGCGCTGGAAGCCTGTACAACTGGTCAGAAGACGGAGGGATGGATAGAGGCACATTAGAGATGTACACAGCACCGACCAATGCATCTGTAAAGACTTACAGTGTTTACAGAAAACCAAGAGGCAGGAGGATGGTTTGCTGACGAGACTTGCAGTGTGGTTCACCACAGTCTGGCGTGTGCTCTCACGTCTAAGATGCTGGACTTGTAGCCGGAAAGGTCACTGGATTAAAACTGATTAATTGCAACATACTGTTAAATTGTTTAATATGATATATACACAAAATTCTACACTACCTTTAGCACATGCTGACCACACACCTCTAAAAACCCTCTATCACAGTTACCTAATGGTTCCTTCCTACAGACCTGGTAATCCCATGTGAAAAATCAATAACAAGTACCATTGTTTAAATGTGATTTAAGATGCATGCTGTTTCCTGCAACCTAGACTGGAGTTGTTGTGATTTAAAGAGTCCTGTAACTGCGAATGACAGCTTGGGTCGGTCATGTGCACGAGACTAAGAGGACGAGAGTAAACACTGTGGGAAGAGCGTGCCAGAGTAAACACACTGGATTTACGCAACGTATCCCAGAAGTTAAGATGTGTTTATTATAAATCACGCCTTTCGGTTGTTCCTCCCAGAGGAAATCCTTTATTAGTGCATTTTTTTGCACCAAGATCAGCACTGCAACTGCAAAACATCAGCAGTTCAGGTCACATGTGCCGTTTTGGACCAGGCAAACTCTCATATGTCACAAAATCAAAATTTATTAAGAAAAGAAGTGTATTCAAAAAGACTGAACATCAGAAAAACTAACACTAAAATAAACAGCTTTTGAAAATGACAACACAATCACCATTAAACGTTCTGTTTCAGTAAATGGCTCTGTAATTGTGCCCAAAACTACATTTATAAACTTGAATACTCAGGACCTACTGTATGAATACAAGTGTGAAAAAACAGAAAGATACAAAAAATCAAGATCTTAACTCTTACGGTAGTGTATAGTACTGTGCAAAAGTCTTAGGCAGTTCAAAGAAATGTTTAAAGCAATTTATCTGGGTAGTAAGTGTACTTTTGTGCAGAACTAAAACACAATTTGACAATAGAACATATACAAATAAAGAGTAACACAATAAAAGCTAGTAATAATCTCTTCTTTTCTCTAATCAGTCACTGATATCTTGCTGGATGGCTAGATGAACACCACTTCAGTTCCCAAACCTCTCCTCAGGGGCACCTCAGCCATTCCAAGTATTTATTAAATTTCACCACCAGCTCATGCAATGAGAAATATCAATGTGATATTGATTATTTATATGAGGTGCGCTAGTGGCCAAGTCAAAAAGTACATGAGTGCATTGGATAGTTGCTGCAAATACCGGGGTAACTTTAGGAGAGGTCTTGAAACGGCTAAGCTAACACACTTTGTCAGGCATAATAGCATAGTTTTACACCAACATGAATATCGATCAAACATCATTTTCCTTGGCTGTCTATACCTTCTGCACAGTACCGTATCTTAGAGTAATCTTTTCCCTAATCTGTTCAGTTCTAGAGTTTTCCAATGAATGTTGTATTCCTGGCAGGACATGGACTGCCATGTGTGTTGGAAGAAATGCAGGAAAATCATTCTAAGGGGGGAAACTCCAGCCTTCCTTTATGTCTCTGCCTCAAAGGTCTTAAGCCAGACATAAAACACCAAAAAATGTCTACATCCAAGTAGATATTAGGCATGTGCAAGAGCATAAGCGGTACAACAAACTCTTCTTTTCCAAGTAAATCAATGTCTTCAAGTCTCCTTAGATTAATTCCGGAAGCACTGTACCAATAACTCAAGGCTTGGTCCTCATACCCAAAGGGATATTCCCTCAGGTACATGTTCTTCAGAGGACCTCAGTCCAGGATCATGAATGACAGTACAGGATACTGCGTCAGCGTCCTCCTCATGGCACAGTCTCACTGCCATGGATCAGAGCGGTGCTGGAGGTTGTATTGCTGCAGCTCGGCCTGGTCTGTAATCTGGTTGATCAGGACTTGGGACAGGAGGATGCCCACTAGCTGCAAATGGGGAGCACAGGAAATAGTCGGTGTGAGGAGCGACCGGAGCATGGGATGGGAATGCCGTGGGGGTGTTTGCTGCCACAAAACCTGGACTTGTAACCAGATGGTTGCATGTTCAAATACAATCAAAGGCACTTCTACAGAACTTTGCAAAGTTCAGAACCTGCCTTGCTAGAAAGAATAACTGATAGAACTGCACGTGTCTTTGAACATTATTAGTCACAAAATCCTAAAAGCCCTCATTTTATGCCAAAGATCCAGTAATACCCCAGTGCGTCCTCTTGATGGTGCCATTTCCACAAGCTTGGTAGCTGGAGAGAACCCTGCAGTGTAACCTTCTATGTGTTCTCACCTGGGGGATAGCAAGTCCCAGTGCAATACCACCCAACAGGAACAAGTTGTCATGGATCCAGGCGACCAGGCTGTCAATGCAGCCTTTGGTGTTGATGAAGACACTGGCCTGCTGCTGGTCCAGGTCCTGCATCCCCTGTCCACACATGGTGTTTACGATCGCCTTGAGGAACGTAGGCAGGACAGAACAGACCTTACCATTCTATGCAGGAGGCTGTTTATTTATTTATTTAACAGTTAGCCAGTTAAAAAAGGGCCCTGGAATGTAACATTATATACATCCAGCCACTTGGGGGCGGCATGTTGATCAGTGGGTTAGGATGCTGGGACCGTCAAGTTCACCGGTGACAGAGTGATTTCATTGCCGGGCCCTTAAGCAAGGCCCTTCATCCCAATTGTTTCAGGGACTATCTGCTTCCTCAATTGTATGTCTCACTGGATAAAAGAATCTGCTAAATAAACTATAAAATTATGAATTCATATTTATGAAACCTAATGGTAAATGGTCTGCATTTATATAGCGCTTTTCTACTCCTACGAGCACTCAAAGCGCTTTACAATTTATGCCTCACATTCACCCATCCATACACCGGTGGCAGAGGCTGCCATGCAAGGCGCCAACCTGCTCACTGGGAGCAATCTGGGGTTCAGTGTCTTGTTCAAGGACACTTCAACAGGGTCAGAAGGAACCAGGGCTTGAACTGGCAACCCTCCAGTTGCCAAATGATAGCACTACCTCCTGCGCCACCATCGTCCCATAAGACATAAGAACCAAAATTTCTGCAGTACACATTAACACAACCATAGAAAACTAATTAGTGAGTTGTGTTTTGAAAACCTTCGCTCTCTAAGATGTTTTCAAGGTCCTTAAAACACACACACACACACACACACGTACCTACACACACACATACAAACAAACATTTTTGAAGGTATTGTCTGGGAAATATCATTCATTGCTTAGCACTGCCACACAGTGGCAGAAAGGCAAACTGACAGAGGCAGAGCACAATTACAGAGTTGTGAAGTAATTGGAGGAGACTGCATGGGCTCATACTTCATCTTTGGGCAACAGGCAGCAGGAGAAGGGCACGGAGCAGCGCTCTCGGCTGGGGTTCTCTGAGGTGCAGTTGAAATACATGTTTAGGGACCAGTCCTTGTAGGAGACTCCACCACAGCAGTTAAACTGGGGTAAGAGAGACCCATGTTATAGTAGGTGTTTAGGTAAACCCTATTACACTGAAATATACTGCAGTATCACTAGTTATGTATGACTAGAAAGTCTCAACTGCCAACAACTGGTTAAACCAGCTTTACTGGTTACTCCGTAAGTTCCCATTTTTGCCAAACTGGGCCGTGATTACCCAACAACTGCAATCTCATCCCACATGGGTTTCAAAATCTTAATCCGCCCATCACTGACAGCCTTGCAAACATATGACATGTGCAAATATTACATTTGAACAAAGCTGTGTAACTAAGGTGACGGGGGCCTTGTTTACACTTGGTTTTAAAATGGGTCTTGGGCTATCAGAAACCAAGCAGACAGCGCTAAATACTAGTGTAAAGACCAGCAAGACGTATTGTGGTCCGATCACTCAGGCCACTTGCCGAAGTGGTCTGGGATGCATTTGACCACATATCTTTTGCAATGTAAACGCTAAATGTGTTCCAATGCTTCCCTGCCAAGGGGATAACTGTGCGTGGGGCGTTCTGACCTTCTAGGAGAAGTAAACTAGGCAGTAAAGAGATCTGAACGCAAATGGTCAGCTGGACACCTTGGAGATGCACGACAGACACAGGAGGGTACAGCGACGCGTCTCAGCTCTCTGTTTCGGATCGGATCGCCCAAGATGCATTTTAAACCCAAGTAAACTATAAACAGGGCCAGAGGATATTGAATCACATGCACATTCATATCTGATTATAAATCCAGCAACAAATTACCTCCTTCTGACCGAAATCAATAAGGTTTTGCAAATCCAGGTCATCTCTATAGTGAACAATGGCATTGTTGATGAACTCGCTGACTTTGCCTTGGGCCTGTGGGAGTCAGGAAAAGGCAATTATGTTCATGAAAAAAAATAAAAATAAAAATGCATTCACCGTTCTGCCCTACTGTAAACTCCTGTTGGTTCTTATTGAGAAAACTGGGTCCATAAAACAACTCGTTTCCATTAAGTTCCTCACAAACTAGGTAAAAAGTGCCCCCAATCAAAAGTCTCAACGTTGTCTTCAACAAAACAAGCAAAGGCTTCATGTATTAAAATAGGTTGCGAGTCGTTCGATGCGATTTCTCTGTAAGCAGTGCTCTTGTAACTGCACATCACCGCCAGCAGAGGGAGCCAAAGGCATCGGCCTGCCAGTAAAGCTACACTTTACTCCCAGAGCTCTTCTGCTGCACTACTTGACCTTGAGTTCACCTAAAGCTGGATTTATATAAAGAGGACAAGAGCTGCTAGTCCTGAGAATATCTGCGATACATAAACATGTTCAGCCTTCCCCTCATTAGATGGTCCATGCACACTCAAGGTAACATGCTGTTGAAATAAATAAGGCCAGCTAGGTTTGCACTAGAACATCAGTATCAAACGTTCATCCAAATAATCCGGCATTCTTCCCAAGAGAGGCCAGCCAGCTGTGTTTTAACGATCACCAGGAAGCTGCTGCCGCCATTTTCCACCCTGGTACTCCCTAACCCCCCCCCATACCCCCCAAGACAGATGGAGACATCCTCCTTCACTTAGGGTGCACTCATATCAGCCGATCCACATCGTACCTGAGCACACCTGACCCCCAAAATCCAGTTTGTTTGACTAGTGTGACTGCAAATGCTCCTCAAACCAGCTCACAGAATTTTAAATGATGATTTACACCCGACCATTTTACTGCAGCGGTTTAGGATGGGGACCTTCAAGTGTCCCAATAGTAGTGATGTTCCTGGAATTTCAGCATCCAGCCCTGTCTAAAAAGCCCCTTCCGCGCCCTCCGCAGCACCATTCCGAGACGCACCTTGTCCGAAAAGACGAAGCCGAGGACTCCAGCTGTCAGCTGCATCAGGAAGATAACAGTCAGGCAGACACAGAACTGGAAAAAGAAGAGAGAATACATCATTCACCCACTGCGTTTCCTGGTGAGTGTAACAACAGAAGAGGTAATACATTTGGGCTTAATTACCTTACCTTAATATGGAGGACGGCTCACACCGACCACCTGCAGTGTACCTAACATGTCCTGCAGTTTAGCCTAGCTGACGTCCATTGCTTATGCAAAACACAGGCAGATGGCAACTAATATCCATGTAACAGTACAATGGATGCATTCAATCTATGTAAAATACCAAGCTGTGTAAAAAGATGCAATTTAAAGTCACTATTTTTGTATTATAAATGTAAGGGGCCCAGCCAAGAAAGGAGATTTTCAAACAAATAACTGTTTAGCTGCCTTACTATGCAAATAATTATCTGTAATTATAGTAAAGCACAAGGCAGCTGACTATCATTTGTCCTACTGCATCCTCCCCGTGCTCTTAGCGGCTGACCGTATGCAGCAGGGTAACGTTCTCGCGCAGGGATCCGACGCAGCCACAGAAAGTGATGAGGAACATCAGCGCCCCCACAACCAGCAGCAGGATGGCGGGGTCCACAGCCAGACAGGCCATCGCAGCCTCTGCAGTGGGGTGCAGAGAGATGGAAAGGACACGCGACGAGGCTCAGCACAGAGCGCAGGGGAGGCTCGGAAGACACGTTTCCTCGAGGTGAGAGAAATATTTCTCAGTGTATTCAGGTAGCAAATGACTCACCTGCATGCTTCATCACTCGGGCATAGACACCCATCAGCATCATCACCATGGAGATGATCTTCCAAGGAGAAAGAGCACCGTTCTTTAGTGTGAATATCATACTAGACCACTGTTTCCCAACCTGGTCTTTGGGGATCCCCAGACAGTCCACATTTTTCACTCTCCCAGCTTCCTACCATATATAATCCATTTTTTTGTAAAACATGTGGACCATCGGGGGGTCCCCAAGGACCGGACTGGGAAACACTGTACTAGACAACAACAGAGCACTGACTGCCATTCCACAGAATATTTTGGCAGAAAAATTCATGGGTTTGGATGATGCCAAGACGACCCTCTTCAGTAATGGAGTTCGCCTATTTTAAATTAATTAGAAATTATTAGAAATCATTAAAGCCAAAAAAAGCCAAGACTAATTTTTCTTGGATTTTAGTAGGATAATTATTGAATGACCGGTTATCTTCCTCCTATATATATAAAAATATATCCTCTCTACCCTTAAGTGCCTTTTCCCAAAGGAACATGGAAACGTCTGGGCATCAGTCCCTTAAAGACTGCGCCACCTACTGGTCCCAAAAAGCATCAACTTCTTCCCAAGTGCCCAGAGAATTTCTGCAGGTTGTGCAACAGGAACTCGATGGGGCCCTCAGTGTCCTTTACCCATGAACAGAAGCCCCCTTCTAACCCGAACAAAAAGAGGCAGGGAGGGATTTCACAAAAACCTGTTCTCTGCTAGATACTACAATGATCAGGGAGGTAAAATAACCTTTGGTAGCCATGTACAACGGGAAGAGAGCATTACTCAAGAAAACCCTGTGACTCTTGGATGCTCCCTTAATATTTAGGTGCAAATTCATAATCATATGATAACAAAGCAACCAAGCGCATATAAAAAGGTTTTTTGTTAAAGAACAGTCTGCATATTTTACCATGTGTTATGGAAGACAAGGAATTGCTTCAATATGACAAAAATGCACACATCTAATGCCAAGTTGGACAAAGGTATCTTAAAAATAGCTAGTAGACAAAACACAAATCAGAAAACTATGGTTAAACATCTACACAGCTCTGTGTTTCAATCTGAGAGCAGACCTAGAAAAAGGCACAACAGTAACCAGATCCCTCCCCCATCCAGAGCTTTGAGAAATCTCCTCAAAAAGCCCTCAGGGCCCTGAATGAATGAGCGGAAACCAGGATGACCTGGCCAAAGTGCCAAGCATACACAGCATTATGGGATAATTTTCAATCCTCACATCATTACTATTTAACCAAGACATAGGACCACACTTTTTACTGGCGTGGACTATGGGGCATTACATGTAATTACAATAATTTGACAAATATAAGTTGGTAAACACTCTGATCAATCTGGGGCATTAAATCCAGGAGCAAGGTATGGTTTACGCAGTGCAATGAATAAAAAAACACACACACAGATGACCAGAGTTGGGTAATTCAGGTGCAGAGAGTAGAAGTCCAGACCAGGATTTTGTTTCAACCAAACAGTTGAATACTCTGTGACTGTGACTCTTTATGCTAGACTGGTTGGTTGAAACAAAATCCCAGTCTGGACTTTTACACTCTGCACCGGAATTTCCCAACTCTGCAGATGACTGCTGGAGAGAGAAATCGCATTCCTCTTTGACTTTGGCCCAGTTCATCCACACACAGCAATTCGAACAACGAACTGTCCCCAGTGAAAACACAGGATATAAAAACGTGTTTTTCCTGCCACAGATGTGCACTGCTGTGCCTTGTAATGCGACAGAAACAATGCGTTTCCATCCACAAGTCCCAAATAAGAGACAAAAAATTAATGGACGCATACATTTTCATGCTAAAATTTTAAACCGATTGGTGTGCATTCTGTTTATTCTTTAGAACTCAATCAATCTGGAACGTCAAACTGACAACGTGCAACTAACCCTTAAAAAAGAATTTTACACTTGACAACACCGACAAGTAGCCTGGCAAGAGCGCCAGCCTGAATTATTGAAAAAGGGTTTCAGTGGGAGCCGGTCCTATCCTAAAAAGGAAAACACCGGACCCACAATGCACAAAGCCCAGCTACACATCAGCATATGAATAAATGAAGCTCTGGTTGCTTGGCAACCGTGCAGTTAAAAAAAAACTAGTGAAAGTTGTCTAGTATGTAAAGTACAATGCAGGAAGACATTAAGGTATCCTTCACACAAACCCAACTTGTATTGTTAATATTCTTTCTCTACACTGAATTTCCGGGCATTCTGTAGATATTACAGAATTTCATCATAAGATGTGCATCGTCCTCTAAAAAGCAAACCACGAAAAATCTTACGATACTCGTGGAAAAATCAACATTCGTCAAAAATGTCTATTAGTGCAATAATCAACTACTTTTTTAAACTACTTTGTCCGCGTTATTGGACAACGCAATCGGGACCAGCTATGACGAAGAACGACTCACGACGTTTTCCATGCTTGTCCGTAGGAGAATGAAGTTTACAAAAATTGTACGATGACGTAGAAAAAAACAAAGCAACATACACCTTCACCTTCACGCCATAAAGCAAAACATGACTAGTGAAGAAAGGGGTGAAACTCACCCAAAACATCATGTTAAAAATGAAGAGCAAATATTTGACAAAAGGGCTAACAAAACTAAAATCTTCATCTTTCCGCCGTGCTTGTTTTCTCCCCATGATTCAACTTTTTTTTTTTTTTTATTGATTTCTTGTTTAACAGCAGCCAGTGTCTCCAAACTTTAACTAAAAGTTACACAAGGATACCTTACATCCGCAACTTGGTGCACAGATCAATGCTGTGAAAAAGTCTAAAAACAATCGCAGAAAAAGAATAAAACCTAACTGCGCATTTTTGGTCGTTCTTGTGAGTTTTTTCCTGGCCGCTGTATCAATGAGTAGTAGGCGTTCCCCAAGTCATTGTAGAGCTCGTCTAAATGAGACCAAAAATCCGTGCCGTGGAACCCAAAAATGTATTTCTCGGTATAAAATCGTTTCCATTTGTACAATAAATAGGGCGTATTACGATTGCTTTTGTTTTGTTTGACAGGTGATCTGAAAATTTAATGCATATTTTGAGTCTGTCCATGTGCAGAGTCAGTGGGACTGGTGCGTGGGCAGCGCAGGAAAACACTTACATGTAAAAAAAGAAAAACAGATTAGGTATGATAATTTATGTTTTGAATGTAGGAAATGATGGGTTGGTTTTGCACTCGGAATACAGATTATTCCTGTTTGTTGGTTTTTTTGTTTGGGGGTCTAGACCAAGTTTCGTCACATCACCGTGACTAGTGAAAAAGATTCGATCGTTCGAAACATTGGATTACAGTGACACCTGGTGCCAAAATAGTGCTTCGCGGAGGGTCATTAAAAGAGATACTCACCTAGGCTATTTCCCCTATAATCATTACGGCACAATGTCTTTGAGAAACAGGGGAAAAATTTAACACGCCTATGACATTAAAAAAAACTTTCGATTTCTAGCCGCTTATAAATGCTGTTGCGACAATACCGGACAAAGAGGCTTGACGTCAAGCCCAGATTATTCTACATATCTAAAGCACAAATCAAAATCAAGAGTGTGGGTGTTCAGGTTCAAACTGGAGTAGGCAGGATACTCGAGTTCAGACAGGCTCAGAATAATAATTAAAAAATAGACTACATTAATTACACCACTCTGGAGACTACACAAGGCTACACAAAGAGTTCAGATTTAGACAGGCGTTATATAACTGAAAAGAAAATTGAAGGTTTGGCAAAGCAAGTTATGTCAGGTAGCATCCATTCATAGTGCAGGGATCTGAGATACAATTTTGTACAGGGTGGCACACGTGATCATGGCCCACCGTCTTAACAAATATTACATTGATACATTCAAGCAAGTAGACACAGGAATTCCTGTGCCCTCAGCGCAAGATTTGAAAATAGAATTGATGTGTGGGTGTAGGCCAGCCTGGTACCTTTTAATTGGGTGTTTTTGAGTCTTGTCCTCATCCCAGATCATCAGGTTGCGCTACATTTTTTTCTACACCATATCAAGCCAAATCATTCGAAACATTTCAAAACAACATGATGCAATGGGGCATTCAACAGTGTAGTTACATGACTCTGCCATTTTTGATACAAACTACGGAAGAATTTTTCAAAATGCTCTGCTGGAAATGAATGAAAAAAATGTTTTGAAGAAGTATTTCGAATTTGGCATTTGCAATTATAACCTGGACGAAATCAAGCCAAAACTTTCACTTGAAGCTATATTATTTTGGGCGTATTTTTGAAAAGACTCGGTTCAATCACAGAAACAGTCCCCCCATGTTCTGATTTTGTGACTTCATTCTCTTGAAGTGTCTTTAGTGTTACATTCCAGGTGCTTTGTTTCAAGTTGCCTTGCTAGCTTACTTGACACCATTGTTACATTTCTTAACATTTCCTTGCTGATGAGTCATCTGCACATAGCATTTCCATCCATGTAAAGTCACCTGACTGGTTGCTGATATCTGATTTTTGGCCCTTTGGTCACTGGCTGCTCCGGTTTTGCTAGTACTGTTGATGGCTGAGGGGAAGTTGTAGTTTTATTTTTGTTTTCGTTTTGAGCATTTACAAAGCTGTGCATGTTCACTCTCAAAAGGAATGGCTCTGTGACAGTAAGGTAAGGGTGCCCTCTCTCTTATCCTTGACAAAACTATGAACAGCTACACAATCTTTTAGGGACACAGTCCAAGATGAGGAACTACTACCTATATCTCAATTCAGTAGATGCTATTAATGCTTCTTGTTAATGTGAATGAAGTTTTTGATAGGAGTTAGTTGAGACTATGACATAAAGTCCGAAAAGTAGCAGATTGAACAGGTATTGGTGCATGATTCTAAGTCAGTGGAGTCAAACTCCAGTCCTGGAGGGCTGGAGCCCTGCACATTTTTGGGTTTCCCCTCATTTAACACACCTGATTCAGCTCTTTGTGCTAATTATCACATAACTGAATACTTTATGCTGGACGCAGGGAAAGGACTAAGCTACACAGGGCTCCAGCCCTCCATGACCGGAGTTGGACACCCCTGTTCTAAGTATTAATCACTGAAATCATCTTCATAAGACCTTCATCTAGGAAGCTAAGGCCAGCTGTCTAGTCGTGACAGCTTAGAAGACTCAATAGTGAGGCTGAATGGGGTTGAAGTGTGGCAGCATTGCACAAGGACAAATACTGGTTGTTTTGAAAGCCTTGCAAAAGAGGCTTGTCAGCATGTTTATATTTTAATCCAACTTGTTCCAAGAGTCATGATGAAGCCAACCGACCTGAGGATGGGGTTGATCATCTGCTGTTTGTTCCCATGATTCCCTACCAATCATTGCTATATTTACAGTTCCAGTCTGTGCTCGCATTTCCTGTAATGGTTTACTTGCAAATGATTGCCCTCATGCGGTCATAGTTATGTGCAAGCAAACCTTCAGCACAGCTCACATAAACAATAATGTTCATAAGCAAAACATTAGGAACGTGGTGGCTATAAATACTTCATTCTGATTGCAGTGAGATTCAGAACAGAGTCGTCGCAGGTTTTTATACTTACATACTTAGTACAAACAAGCTAATCAGCACAACAAGTGAATTTAGGCAGAGTTAAGATAATTCTTAAAAGACACAGCTGCCTCAATATATTGGAAAACTAACAATTTAAAATGCCAGCCTGGAGGTAATGGATCTTGCACTAATCTTGCTCAACCCTAGTTGGTTAATTCAAGGAGCATGACAATGTCCCATTAATGTACTTTCCTGGCCTGTTACTTAAGCATAAAGTATATACATTATACTATAAGCACATGTTGAGGTGCGTGCATTATAATGAATGTTTTAATGTGTATTGTTACAAGATGTCACGCTCAAGTTGCTGTTTTAAGTTGCTTAATGTGTTTAACAGAACTATTGGATTTTGCCTTTGTTGAAATACTTAAAATTATGCATTAGAGTACATTGTTAAATAGATTAAGGTCATTTTACTACAATTCTTACAAGTGAAAATAATGAGGTGGTTCATTTAAAACCATGAGCTGATGATTCCAGAGCTTGCGATTTGTGTGAAATGTTAGTTTTAATTCACTTCATTTTGTAAGCTCTCCTGGGGTCTCGGGGTCAGTTAGTTTGTGGGCAGTGGTGGCTTAATGGTTAGGGAAGTGCACTTGTAATTTAAAGATTGCTGGTTTAAATCCCTGACTAGCAAGGTACTGCTCCCTGGGCGCCGAATTAGCTGCCCCCTGCTATGTCACATATTGGTTAAATGCAGAGGACACATTTCGTTGTTGTGTGCTGTGCTGTGGTGTGCCGATAACGACCACTGCTCACCTAATTCAAAAAAGAAAAAAATTCTAATTCTAAAGTTTGCCAGCTGAATGACCTGCAGCTGTTGGTAGAGCAGTTATTAACTACTTATGAATCACTTCTTAGCAGCCTCCCCCAAGAATGATGTATGCACCAGCCATCATCCTGCTGGTCATCTCCACAGGTCTGCCCAAGGTACAATGTTTGGACCAGTTGGAAGGCTTGGCGCAGGCAGTATGACAGTGTGCAGTGTGCCCACTCTGGCTGGATGAGATCACACTACAAATGCAGTGCAGCTGGAAACAGCCATTAAAGGAGTGGCACTGCAGGTTTTTTTCTTTTTTGGAGATTCCTGATGGTTGCTTACTGCACTGGCCCTTCCTAACTGCTAGCCTAGAGTGCCAGTTTTAGAAAGACCTGGCCAGTGAATGTGAAACAGTAGCTGCTCTGACGTGAAAGTGCCAGGGGCAACCTTCCCAATACTGTGACACATACAGTACAGGAGCTCAGGGACACCAGATCCACCACTTGTCTGAGACAGCCTGGCAGTCCTCCCCTGAAGTGAATGGTGGCAGGCAATTGCTACACATTTGCTGAGTCATGAGATTAGCACGGGAGATACACCTCCTGTCTGTCAGACAGCACTTTGACTTGGACTGGCACTGTGGACGGAAGCTGTAGCCAAGATTAAGGAGTTGGCCACTGCTGAACTCATCGAGTTCTCGAGCAGCTCGTGGGCATCACCTGAAGTCTTACCCTGGAAGAAGGGTTAGGCTCCTCTGGTCTGTATGGACTACCAGCAGCTTAGTGTAGTCATTAGGAGGGACTCGTGAGCCCTACCCCTTATTGGTGACACTCTAGACCAGGTTTCCAGCTTGGCCTTATTCAGCTCACTGGACCTGTTATCTGAAACTGCCTGCTCATAAGCAGCATTCACAGTTGAACAGGAGCCATTTGAATTTAGCAACAGCCCAGCCACATTTGAAAAACTGATCAAGTAGGTCCTGTGTGAGATACCCCCTTGACTGAGCATAGACTACCTCAACGACCACCTTGTTCATGCCAGGAGTTGCACCCTCCTCCTACTAAAGAACTTTTGGCTCATCTCTCTCATCTCATCTCATGAGACAGTAGACAATGTTCGTGGGGCAGATGTTGGAGTCTGATTGAATAGGTACCTGTCAAGGTAAATGCGGTGAAAGGACTGGCCAGTGTTGAAAATGGTCTAGCAAGTCTGCAGCGTCCTCTGCCAGACCTCATACAGTTGCCACTTCACCCAGTGATATCCAGACATTGCCTGGCCCCTCCATGACCTGACAGAGAAGGCCCGACACTTTGAGTAATCCAAGGCTTGCCAGGACTTCTTCAATCAGCTCAATGTTTGCATCATCCACACCCAGTTCCTGGCCTTGCCTGTCCCAGCCACTCCCCGCATCCTTGACACTGACATCAGTGATGTAGGTCTTGGTGAAATCCTGAACTTGCAGCTCGATAATGACGAGAAGATGATTGCATATTTTAGCTACTCTCTAAGCTAGCAGAAGCTGAACTATTGCATCACCAGTCAAGACTTGGGAGCTCCTAGGTCAGGGGTGTCAAACTGCAGTCTTGGGGGGCCGGAGCCCTGTGTAGCTTAGTTGTTTCCCTGTTCCATCGCAAATGATTCAGCTCAAGAGCTATTTGGTAATTAGCAGAAGGAGTTAAATCAGGTGTGTTAAATGAGGGGATACCCAAAAATATGCAGGGCTCCGGCCTCCAGGACTGGAATTTGACACCCGTGTCCTAGGTGGAGATGTTTCAAGGCTATTCTTTTGACGCATGCAACCTGACAGTAACCTGTTAACCTGTCAGCTTACATGCAAATGGGCGTTAAATAGCTGCAGTGGGGTCAGCTCAATGATTGTATGCTAGTACTTTGCAGTGAGGTCACCAAGAGACCGGAGGCCATGTGATGGTACTTATACTTAGGGAGTCCTCTATCAGCGGTGCAGCAGCACGAGGAGTGACTGCAGATTGTGGTTTCTGAGGCCCTCTAGGAACAAGTTCTCTGGTTGCTCCCTGACTCAATGGGCGTGGATCACTTTGGTGTCACCAAGAGTTGACTCGCTAAACCCTTTTATTATGACCTAAGCCAGGCCAAATTGTCGCGTGGCTCTGCTTGCAATGCAATGTGTGTACTGTGTACCCCACCAGATGGAAGAGGTGCACCAGCTTGCCTGAGAACAGCACACCAGGGCCAACTTTTGAGAAAAGAGTTATTATGACACGTGCAGCACCTACAGAGAGCTTTGAGTTTGAGAGCAAGTCTGGGTGTCCAAACCCAGCAGGAAGGTCTGAAATTCAGCAGTAACTAGGTGGGTCCTCACCCTGGTCTTGCACCTGCCCCCTACATGGAGGATGAGGTGGAGGTGACACAACTGTCAGCTGAGGGAGGCCAAGCTGCCTCTTTTGTATTTGACCCCTCATCTTCCTAGAGGACAAACTTAGGAACCTTCATCACCAGGAAGCAGCCTCAAGGGTTTAAGGGACTGGTTATTATGGGACCGATAAGCAACGGGGTCACTGTGCTTTCCCAGAGGGAGCAATGCGGAAAACGCCACTGAAGGGAATGTCCTTGTGATGCTCACGTAAGACAGTGTTTCTCAAACCAGTCCTCGGGTCCCCCAGATGGTCCACGATTTTGCCTTCTCCCAGTTCCCTGACAGTTGGGAGGGAACAAAAACGCGGACAGTCTGGGGATCCCCAAGGACTGGTTTGAGAAACATTGATAAAAGAAAATAATTTGGGGAGTGTGATTGGTTCTAAGGAGTCCCATGTGCCTTCATGATTGTTTTTTTTGCCGTATTGTGTTGATGTGCTTTCAAGTTATTAATGATAACTTCATTTCTGGTTTCAGACGTGTTGTTGGGCATAGTTATGTTATAAACAGTAGATGTTTTGTTTCCGTGTTCCATGTTCCGTGTTCCATGTTCCGTGTTCCATGTTCCATGCACAAGTCGTCCATTTGAGAAAAGTGGCTTACCGGTTTCATAAAAAAGATTAGACTGGCTGTCATTATACTCACTTTAATGTCTAAAATGGAAAGAATTGTTGTTATTGTGACACTACCTCTGAACTACCCATTTAGTAAAGTTCACCTGTAGCGATGATGACTGCCTTACAGCTTAGTACTCCCTTCTACACCCTTTGCTACAATAATGAATCGTTCCAATTATCTTACACAGTTAGGATTCATTCGAGTTCAACAGGAAATACACCGAATAAAACCTATGGCCCATGATTAAAAAAAAGCTGTAAAAAGAAAATCTACTGAAAATAAAACAAGTCAATAATAACAAATGAGAAATGTAATTTAGGCTTGTTTAAGAAACTATATTGCAAAATTACAATGTTCCATAAGATTACGCACCACTCACATGTATTATTTCAAATTATACCATTGACTGTTGAATCGGAAATATAAATAAATGTATTTTAAGAAACCTTTCCCTGCGATAGACTGTTGGCTCCTTTGGGGAGTGCCTTACTTTCTGGAGCTTGGCTCTTGCTCACAGCACTGCTGCCCATAAGGATCTTTATTGAAGACGGATGGATGTTGGCCTGCATATGTACCGTTCGTTAATAATAAAAACGTCCACAAGAGGGCTCGCTTAGCTTTTTTTACTTAATGTTACTGTTTCTTAGCTATTACTTTCAAACCTAAAATCCGCAAAAAAGTCGGTGCATTTATTACTTATACCATAGCTTTTAAAAGTTCTGACAATTATTTAATGTAGCCTAGTATCTATTTACAAATGGCCGCTCCAATATGGGTTGTCAGCCATAAAACCACAGTTCTTCCAAGTTTTATTTCTGTACGGAATTTTCTAATCCGCTTGTCACTATCATGGGACTAGCCGCTTAGTATGTGTGTCAGAGGTCATTCCCAGTACACCGATGCTATTCGGTCGGTCGCGTTCAGGATTATTATATTGGTTTATTTGAATAAATCTGAGCCAGCAGCAAAATTATTGTGATATTGTCTTTCATATACCAGCAGGATTTTATGCAATCATCGAGGAACAAAGGAGCACACAGAGCTCACACGGACGACCACGCGCATAGAATCACCATCAATCACTTACAATCGCACGTGTATGACAGCTCGGTCTCTCGAGACTGTAGTTCCTGCTCAGCTGCACTCCTGAAAACACAAGTCCCATGAACCTAGCGGGGAATGACGTATGCATGAGACGTATCTATTTACTCCGGGCGCGATCTCGCAGCTGTCGCATGTATTTAAAGGGTATCGGAGTTTAAGCTGCAGCTTCGGGGCTCCGTGCGCCTTTAACCGTTTTACCAATTCGCGTCCGGCTGACATCCTTGAAGGAGGCTGGCAAAGGTAGGGAATCAACGCAGCCTTTGAGGCATCTTTATTTGTAACGTTTTCATTACGTGCCGATGTTAGGCAACGGACAAATAAGCATAGGCGACAAATAACACTTGATATTCCTTCGTCGCAAATTGGCTATTATAGTACCGACTCGTCCATTCCACACGACACGTTATATCGAGCCAAGGTTTTTAATTAATTATTGCTGCCGGCGTAATATTACATAAAGGACGTTCGATAACTTCTTATTTTTATTAAGGAAACTGGCACTCTACCATAATTAAAATGAAAAGTTGCATTGCGCTGTATTACTTTTATAGTTAACAAAATACGTATACCTAAGCTAATGTATTTAATTCTGAATATCAGAATATCATTTAAACAATCCGTTTTCATTTTTCATTGTACATCATTGTACATTTTCATTGTGCATGTACATTTTAGAGTAATTAACTTTTCATTTTAAAATGACAGGAAGCGAATCTGAAAATAACACCGCTAATGAAAGTGGTTTACTTAAAATATGAATTGTACTTAAAATTTTCTGTATTGTGGTAAATTTTAAATTAATGGCCTGCTAATAATTCCCGCATCAGTTTGCGGTGTTAGGTCTCGGTGCGTCAGAAATTCAAGATTTGAGGTGATACAACAAAATGCAAATATAATTAAAAAAAAATCTATTTATGTCAAGCCACTGTGTATAAAAACAACGGATTGGATTATCATATTAAACTATTTTTTGTCTACTACAGATCAGACCAGTTCTGCAAGTCGAGGTATTAATTCAGTAAAGTAAGAGGCTCCTGCTTCCAACCTGTATATTCCGGATCTGTGGCTACGAGCGGTCAGGCGCACGGTTCGTGTATTACTCAGGTGAATGAGAAATTATTATAGGTGATAGTCCATTTATTATACGGGTTTTGGTGTAGAATATAGAAATTTTGCAAATGGCTTCATGCTGACATTGTTTGTCATCTGATATACGTGAAATAATTATGGTCGCCTGCCTTTTACAGCGGTAAAACTTCCCTAAATCATTTGTTGTTGCTACAATCAAAGTACACATTGTACAACGAAGCAGACAGATACCTGTCTACTTTCTGAATACATTGTACAGCAAATGTAGTGATTGAAATTTGCAAAGGCTTTTGTGTTTACTTATCTTGAGTATATATACTTTATATCTAACTCTTGGATGTGACTTATCAACTATATTTGAATTCCTTAAAAAAGTATTTGCTGATATTGGAAACTTTTACTCAATGTAAGCAAATCGCGAAGTGGACAGAGATCTCCAACTTTATTGGATCGCGGTACCCCTGCTGGAGTTCAGTTCAGTTCTTTGTTTTGCAACTGTCCGTTTAACCATATGGTTTGCCCTCCCGTTTGTTCCAGGGAACGCTGGTGGGCCCACGCTGACATGTGTGTGGTATTCCTGTTATGGAACTTATAAAACAGAATGCAGACGCTGCCACTGCCTTGCTGTATCGCGTGGAGCGCCCGGTGTACAATGAAGGGTACATCGAAAAACACCTTCTGCATAAAAAAGGAAAGAGACCCAAGACGATCTTTCAAAAGCTAACCAGACGACTTAGGTAAGTCTGCGCTCTCCAGCTCATAGAGGAGCAGGCATCGTTTTTAAATAAAGAAAGTCAACAAAAATGCCATCACCGTTGACTTGACAGTAGCGGCTCGCTGTGAGTTCGGGTGACTCAGCGAGGTCACCGTGTTGGAGGTGTAGAAGGAAGTCACTTGTGGTGAGAAGATGGTTGAATCAGGTATCCGTTATTTACAAGCATGCCCAGGAGTCCTCTTAGCGTTAACCTTTTGGGCAGCTTAAAATCAACTTGGATCTAATTCACAGCAGGATGAAATAGCAGGACGTGTGATGATGGTCTGCCCATGCCTCCTGAGATGGGAGAGATGGAGGTTTACTAGCATGTGGACCTCAGAATATACAAAAGTAGGTGAAAATAGGAGGGTCATCTACCTCTACCAACCAAAGAAAAACAGCAGGCAGATCTGGAGTAACTGGACGCAGACAGTTTACATACCTGCTGGAGCCAAACTATACATTTTAATCTTCTTCCACAATCCCCCCCCTTTGGCACTAAACTGGTTTAGACAGCACCATAATTATTAGGGAAAAACAATATTTCTTAATCATCTTGCTTCCATTTCACATAGGTCACATTTGATAATATGAAGGTTGAGTTCCTGTAGTTGATCAGAAAGCATACCAGGGAGAGACACAATGAGCAGTTTCTCACATACTGACGTCCGGCAAGACAAACACATAGATGACCACGATAACCAGCCCCGAGATTGCATAAGACAGAGTATTGTCATGGCTGCCTTGACATTTCGGTGTCCAGCAGGTTGAGATCAAAACCTGATGGGGAGAGCTGTGAAATTTCATGATGACTTGACAAATGTGTTTAGTGAGATTAGGTGGTGATTCTGAATCACCAGGAGTGTACGTGTGTTATTCCTGTAAAATGAAAACAAAGTACCACCTTTGGCAGCCGGAATGAAGTTTCATGGCATATGATTTTGCATTGTGACTTTGCAAATCGCGATCATTTAGTTTAAAACATCAGTTTTCTGTATGGTCTATTTTAATGCTCCAGGTGGAAGTCAAATTTCTTGAATAGCCCTGTTAGAACCATACATTACAATCAAGGCAGAGGATATTTTTGGAAATTTCTCTTCCTGTTTTTGGCTTGGATAAGGAACTGGTTTGTATCATGGTAGGATGACATAAGCAAGTCATACCAACCATGTGATAGACAGCGATAAAACGTGAACTCTACAGACAAAATATGTGTTATTCCAAGGGCACATACCATTCATTCTGTGGCACTGGATAGTGGTGCTGTTTATTAATTGGTGAGTTTGACTGTACTGATTTTTTTACAATTTCAGGAGACATTTTGCACATTTTTCACAGTTGCAATCAATATATCATTCACTTTCACCTACATAAATTAATCTAATCGGATGGTCAAATGGTAACAGACCTTTGCCTTGTCTTGGGAAAAGATAATCCTGCTGGATTTTGATTTCTAGGGCTACACTGGGGAAATACCAGGAGGTGAATTTGTGTATGTCTGCAATGGGGATTAACAGAATTTACTAAAAGCATAGAAATATAGTGCTATCATTGCTAGAATGGCTGCACAATAGCTGAAGATATGTTCAGAAACCCAACGATTCGTGAAGTTGCTCAATGCTGGTGTGGCAATGACAGCTGAAGGTTCTGTATGCTATTACAAAATATCAGCCAGTAAATTATCAAAATAAGTATCCCAACAGATTGTCAAGCTCAATGCTGATTTTCTTCTGGTCTTCTGGGGAACTTTTATTGGGTTGCAGGAAGGCAGTGTAGGCTCACTGAGGTCACTAGAACTACATTCACTGGCATTTATTCTGAAAAAGTCTTCACTCTCCCTTTAGCAGTAATATCCAACAGCTTCATTCAGCAGGTGCTGAAACTCTATTGCAATAAGTGGCCCGTATCCGCTTTTCTCATGCCATTCACAGCGAAGTGTGTTGTCAGCAGGACCTGGTAAGTATCCTTCTTGGGAGGAGTCAGTGCAGAGCATCTGTCAAAAGACTTTATCATTGCACTGTCACCAGGTTCCAAGGTGAGGTCCAGAGTCAACTTACGGTGTTGTCTGGGCGTGCTTTACCTGAGAATAAACAGTTATGCAAGCAGTGAGTTTTTGGCAATAAACCAACGGGCTGTTATCCATCATGTTGTGTTGTTTTTCTGTGGGGCTGGAGGGGAAGTACATGGCGAAAGGCAGGATTATCTTCTGTAGACTAGGGCCTGTCTTCCTGTCAGGAACAGCATACTGCCATTTGCATGGTAGATAGGGCACCAGTCCAGGACAAACCAGTTTCATTAGTGAATGTTGCAAGATTATTTTTCAGTTCCCCATTTTTCCTTTCCATCACGTCAGAAAATTTCAGGTGAAAAGGAGTTGTGAGATCTTAGATTTTTCCCATCATTGCACAGTTCTTCAAGCATCCTTGCTGTGAAATGATTTTATCGATACCAGATCTTTGCCACGTTATTTTTGCATCAGCTTTCCAGGTGACGAAAGCTTCGGACCAACCTTACCATATGCTAACCTGTGCTAGCCATGACAGCAATGTTGATAAGCTATGTCCTTAGGCAAGTCTATCTAGACACATTCAAAGGAACCTATTCACTCGGTGTAATAGGCCAAGTGTAATAGGCGTGGCTTTGCATGCGTTTTATTCACAGATAGTACAGCTTGAACGTAGTTTCTGTGCAACCGAGTTGAACCTTGGGGCATACCATTCTTTTTTACATCCCACTATCATCCTCCATGGTACATGCATGCGAGATAGGGAATTAGAGATGTCTGCGCCATCAGGTGACCCCCCCTGGCTTTGCCGCGATCCATCAGAGGGCAGCTTGCAGTCGTCACCCACCCAGGTCCGTTTCTCTTACCTGTCGGCACTCTGTTGAAGGGCAGCAACATCGTTAAAAAGGTTATGTTTGGGTAAAACAGAAGTCGCTAGAAACGGACACGGTCATGTGGGACAAGCTTTTTGAGCTGCAAGGCAATGATGACTGCTGGGGGTGCACAGGTACAAAGAGGAGCGTGCTGTGTCAGTCCACGAAAGAGGACTGTCAGGCTTCCGGGGGTACGCCAGCTAGGTTGCTGGCTGGGTTGGGAATGAAAGGGAACGACTGCATCATTAATAGCTCACAAATCTTCTACAAAACACCATTTTCCTGACCTGATTTCTTTATAGGGAATATTGGGGTGTTACAGTGGCTGCCAGGACAGGTAGTTAGAATGTCTCGATTACTCAGAAAGGTCACCACAAGGGTAACACCATCCCCAGGTCAGAAAGAGTACTGCCTGAGGAAGAGGTGCAGGGGGACTCGCAGTGGTAAGTGATGCCTATATGGCTTTTACATTTAAAGGGTGGAGAAGGGTGGAGAAGAGTTCCATGCCTATATAACTAGAGTGAGAAGCCCATCGTTTTTGTGAAATTCCTGAAAGATCGAGGAAAGGAAGAATAGTGAGAGTAGAGAACTGAGAATGGCAAAAGGAGTGGTCTGTGTCTGCCCAGATCTCAGCGGTTGGGGATGCTGAATCAGGGACCTGACGAATAATGTCCTCTGGGCCACGAAGGAATATAGTGTTCCCCTTAATCATTATAATGACCTGTAAGATTAGCTTTGCTACCTGGTGTAAGAAGGAGCTGGTGTTCAAAAGATAAGGGATGTATTTGACAGAGAATGGGGTTGGACTGTTTGTTATAAACTGGAATTCCAGCTATGCCCATCATAGAAATAATGTTATCAGAAAGAGACATAATCACAAATAGTGTGAACAGTAGTGTCAGTGTCAACACACATTTTCAAGGCTTTGCCTTCAGTTAAGTTATGAGTGGAACTGACCCACAGGCAAATCATCCAATCCACTTGCTCCCCCATGAGTTCCTCTTGTGAGGAGTCAGTGGGCCTGGGTTGTGGGGCCTTTTTGTTTCTAGTGTCCCTCTTTAGAATAAGCACAGGTATTATAATGCGGAGACTCCACTGAGGCTTCTTTTAGTGCTGCGAGCAAACCTCGATCACTCATGGGCCATGGGAAAAGTAGCAGGAAGTCAGAAAGTAGTCGGACTAAAGATTGTATGTGGATTCCATTTCTACCCTCTATGATCAGAATAATAACAAAAATGGCTGCTATTGGATATGAGTGATTGACAGAGAAAGTCCTGAAATACCAGCATTTATATGATTTCTCAGTACAGGATTTTAAAGGTTCCTAAAGTTCAACAAAGCCCTTTGGTTTACCCCGACACCTTCGTCTCTAAAGTCGTGACACTGTGTATGTTTTTGTGTTAGTGTTATTATTGTTTGTTATTGTTAATTTAATTTTTATATTATCTCTTATTTTCATTTGAAATCTAGTTTAGTTTAAGGTGTGGTTTTATTCGTTTTTATTTTAACGATGTAAATCTATTTAGTTGTTATATATTTAACTTTAGAAATATATTTCTAAATTATTTTCTTTAGTAATATTTCCATATAAATATGGAAGTTTGTGCGAGTTTGCTGGCTACTACAAAATGTCACAACGTGGTGCCGTTGGCTATTTTTATGGTTCAGGTTCATTACAAGAGAGACACAAAGATAAACAATCACTACTCTAGCTAAATAGTATTTAAAAATGATAACGGGAAGTATCTGACGTCTGTTTTTATTTTATCTCACTTGGTTTCGGAACCAATATTTATAGTTGACGTTTAGCTGTCATTTATATTTTGTTTTCATGTCTTGTTTTATTTCAGTTTATGGAAGTGTTTTTGTTTATCGTTATCACCCTTGTGTACGGTAAGTACATAGCGCATGGTTACCGGGGACGCCGTGTGGCTCACTTAGCTAAACCTCTGTCACTGTGATTAGAAAATCACCGGTCCTTGAGCAAGACCCCTAACCCCCAGCTTCCTGGGCACCACTATGCCTGGCTGCCCTTTGTGGCCAGCTTACTCTCACCTACAGAGAGCAGGTTCGGTAAGGCAAAAACAGAATTTCCCCATGGGGATCAATAAAGTATCGATTATTATTAGTTTTAGTAAAAGTCTTATTTACTCTTATAACGTCCATACCACACTTCATAAATGTGACTTTTAAGAGCAGCTTTGCTCTACAGTGCCACCCCAAGCCTCATGTCAAAGTACATAGTTGCCTTGTACATTAGCACTACCAGTACGAACATTAAGGATTGCCTACGGTCTGCGACTGTGGTGCACATGCTGTGGCGTGCCTGCTCTTCCCCTGAAATATGAAACAGTCTTTATGGTTTCATCATCTGCTGGGAAGCCCAAATGTTCTCTGAAAGTTTCTTGTCTACTACACTTTCACTGACTCAGAAATGTTGGGCCAGTCAGGGCTGGCCATTTCCTCTTAACCCAATGAGCCTTGTGGTCTAAGGCTTAGTCAGTGAGGGGGATGGTGTCTTTCCAGGTATTATCTACACCTCCCAAGTGAGCATTGGCAACTAGGAGTTTGAGATCTGCACATGGAACAGCAGCCTATAATACCTGTCAAACATCTCTAGCAGTACAGTGATAATGTGCAGCTATTTTCTCTAACCAAACTTCCCAGGAACCTTGTGCATTTTTGTAGCATTGCATGGTTTGTGAAATAGCTAAAGGTCCCTAGGAGAAGATGGAGAATATGTTCTGTGTTGATGAATATGTAGTCTGAGATCAAGGGGTGCAGTGGGGTTGGACTTCTTGGTAGTCAGAGCTATAGCTGATACTACTTGATTGGTTAAGTCAGGGGTAGCAAACCTGGTCCATGGAGAGCCACTGTGGGTGCGGGTTTTTGGGATGGCCTCTCAATCAGCCAATAACAGTGGTTCCCCAGGACTGGAGTTGAGAACCGCTGCTTTATTACTGGCTGATTGAGAGGTCACATCAAAAATCCGCACTGGCTCTCCGTGGATCAGGTATGTCACCCTTGGGTTAAGTCGTCCTCAGTTGGGATTGACCTTAGATATAGTGGGAAGGTGCCAACTGAAGAAGTGAGTTGTCTAGAGCATTAGGAGTAGCTGAGCTAGTTTGCTGTAATTTCTCTCAAAGCAGGTTAGTAGTTTCTAACTGCCTCTTGTTTTTAGATTCTGCAGCTCTTTCATTGGCTTCTACCGTCCAATCAAGGAAAGTTCTCCATGTGTCATTAGGCAACTTGCGGCCATTAGATTCTAAGATAGTTTGCAGGTCGTTCAGCCTATCTCGATCAAAAAGTACCCTTAGGAAGGAATTGTTTATCAACACTATTTCAGTGAGTGAAACCCACTTAGCTAGGCATTTGGTAGAATCAGGCCAATAGGTTTTAAACCTAAATCTAGCTGGGCCCCTAGGTGGCCCAGGGGGGTCAAATTTTGCAACTAGCTTGGATTCTATACCAGACTATCCTTTCCTGTTTTTTCCCGAAAGAGAGAGTTGTGTAACGGTTTGGGGACAAGAATAGCAAGAGAAATAAAGAGTATATAGGGAGAGCTAAAGTAATAGGGGTCAGCTAAAGGCAAAGCACAGTGCTGATAAAATCATAATCTGAATTGGTGACAGAGCCGAAACAGAAACCAGACAAAAAATCTAAACAGGATGATCAAAGTTACAGCCATACCAGGACAGGACCGAAATGGAACCATAGTTATGACTACCAGATTAAGGAAGAAAATACCCAACAGATATAGCTATTCAACCAAAAACACCAGAATCTGAAATAGACTCATATTTTAGTAACTTAACAGAACCAGAATAATGAGTATCGAAGACTGATCAGGCTGTAAATCAGCAATTTTTAAGGTATGTCATTGCAGACCAGAACTGATCTCCTGTGGGTCCCCGTAATCCTGTGAGCACAGGCCTGACTACCACAACTGCTTTAACCTCCCAAGAATCTCCAAGTGTGGCACTTCAACAAAGAAGGGTCCCCCACCTTCTTTCACAAAGTCGGCTGGTGTTTGTCAGTCATCTGGGACGTAGAGGTAGGGTTGATCAGCAGGGCTACAGCTTCCAGGTTCTGGCACCCAATCGTGGAAGAAATACACTTCCAGATAAGGAGATGGTTGAGTTGTGTATTCTTTATCTGCAAACAAGTCCAAGAGGCCTTTTAAGAAGTGAACATAAGGAACGCTACTGAATATGGAGTTTAAGTCCAACGCAGTATGATTCAACGACAGGATGTGTGATAGCGGTAAGTCCTTCTTTAGACGGGCCGACCACTATCATACATCCTGTTATTGAACGGAGAGGTGGAACACCAGTCACACCATTCAGAATACAAAAAAGCAGGCTGAGGCTCACTGGGTCGTCGACATACTGAACAGAAGGGGCGACTGGAACAAGAGTGACAAGGCATTTCCAAAACGTACTGAATCCAAAGCAGGCATTTTATTCTGCGTCTGCTGAAGTTTATTAAAGGAGAATCTGCAGCATATGTCACTTGTCCCATGTGTGTCCCATTGCGATACTTACATCAAGTTTGGCTTGTTCTAGAACAGTTAGCGTAACCTTTCCTGCTAAAGGTTTGCACACTGTTCAGGACACCAGCAGGCTCATGTTCCTGGAGCTTTGGATCTGATTACTCATATTTTCAGATCCCTTTTCCCTAAAACCGCTTGTGTTGTTATGCCCAGTAATGCTCTTTGTACAATCCCTCTCCATAATCCCCCCTTTTTTGTTCAGTTTTTCATGCTCGTGGTGGTGTTGCAAAACCCTTTGATGTTTAAAGGGGATCTGTTATCATGTAATGCACTGCGGCATTAAATAATTCAAGAACATTTATTTTCCAGACAAAAGAATGGTATAATTTGTTCTTAGACCAGCCCCTACCCTGCTCTTACTCTACCCAGAGGGCTGTAACATGGGTAACAATCAAAGTAATAGTCAAAGTGAAGTGCATTGTGAATTAAAAATGTCTTGTGATGGGCAAATTTATATCTGCCATATTTTGTCTAGGATGGTGTATTAGAGATATTGTTTATTTATCAGTGTTTGTGTATTTTGCATTTGAGATGTTCTCATTCCCTCATTTGAGAGCGCATTTGTTTGTCATTTATTACACGTATCCATTGTTGCCACATGTCACAGGTGTCTTTTATTTGGGTATGATAAATTCAGCAGTGTGTGCTGGTAATTGGGATCCATGAATAGTACTCATAAATTACTACAATAGCACAAAGAAACCGGTACTAGGATCCTCTTTAATCTGCTTAATCTTTGTTTTACATTTTATTTCAAAGTTGTTTGTGATATCCTGGCACATTGAATAGCAGTGCACTTTACTAAGCTTAAGAGCAGAAATCAACATTCTGCTGTTTTGCATGGATGGATGATACTCAAACCGTGTCATAACCCCGTTTCCTGTTTCCAAAGCTGTTCTTCAGCCAGGGCCAAATCTATTGTGTTCAGCTTCCTGCCCATCCTAACATGGCTACCTTCCTACCCTGTGAAAGAGTACCTGTTCGGGGATTTGGTCTCCGGAATGAGTACAGGAATCATGCAGCTGCCACAAGGTCAGTACAGATTAAAGTTAAAGCTGCAAGAGAAGGCAGTGGTAGTTAAAAGCCTGAATGATTGTATCTGGTATTCCTGCTGGATCTTTGCATATGGGGAAAAATATGTAGCCAATAAGGTATGAGGACCAGTTAATCTATGTCAGGACACTTTGAACTAGGACAGAATTTTTATTTCAATTAAAAGGACATGGGTTTCACTTAAGCACTGAGTTCTTGCTGTATGCTGATTGATTAGTCTCCTATAACCATGCATTTGTCACTAATGATAATGTAAAACAACTTAATGAGTCCTTCAATCAGGGAACCTAACCAGTCAAGGTACAAGAAGAGCTGAACTATTTAGCAGCGCACAGAAGCCTATCAGTTTTAAAGTAATTTGTAAAACCTGAAGTAGCTCAAAGTGTTCTCCCTGATGTGGATTATCTGGTCTAGGACAAAAGTAAGATTCTCTAGGACAGGGGTAGGCAACCTGATCCACAGAGGGCCATTGTGGGTGTGGTTTGTTCGGATGCCCTCTCAATCAGCCAATAACAGTGGGTCCCCAGGACTGGAGTTGAGAACCACTGCTTTATTATTGGCTGATTGAGAGGTCATCCCAAAAATCAACAACCACACTGTCCCTCCATGGGTCAGGTTTTCCACCCCTGCTCTAGGATCTTTTAGGAATCATTAGTTATCATTAGTTTCCAGGAGATGGTGCGTGTCTTGGAAAATCCAAGGCACTGATTGATTTAATTGAAGATACACTGGTAACACTTTACCCACGTTTTTTTTAGTTACTACTAAAATACAAATCATGAACAAATATAATGGCTACTTGAGATAAAAGATGCATCACGATTCATTAATGATGAACAAACATGAGATCAGTATTTTGTGTTATTCATGACTTGTTCCTCCAGTATTTCACAAAGGTTTACAGAATGAACAAATACAGTAAAATATAGTAACTGCTTGGGATGAAAGATGCGTCACGTTTAATTAACATGAGATTAATTAACTAATTAACATGAGATCAGTTTGTAACTCAGACTTAGTTTATGGTTATTTAATACACAAGATATGGCGTAATGCTATATTATTTGTGCCCCGTCGAGTAAAGTATTACCGATACATTAATCTTAGCACTCCAGCTAGTGGCTGCTGGCGATTAGAGAACATGAGGGTGGGGGGTATCCAGACAGTCTGGAAGGAATGAACATGATAGCATTTCATGCTTCCAGTTAGATCCAGTTTAATTTTGCTTACTGGCCTGGAGGAGCTGCTTCAAAGCTGTGCTGCCAAGTCCTTGTTTGAAATTTTGAAAATGTAATAAAATGAGAAGCAGGCCATCAGTGGATGAATCGTGTTACAGATGGCGCAGGGATAACGTGGAAACACGTTCCACGTTTCACGCCCCTTATTCAACAGTGCTGCACTCCTGTTGTGCTGGCTATTGATATGGGCGGACGCTGCACTATTCTGTCAGCGTTAGATGACCGATATCTGTCCCACAGGTCTAGCTTACGCTATGCTAGCTGCTGTGCCTCCCGTGTACGGCCTGTACACTTCCTTCTATCCAGTCCTGCTGTACACATTTTTCGGGACCTCCAGACACAATTCCATAGGTGAGTTTGCTGCTGGATCGGCCTCCTCTGCTTGTCATGTACTTTTGAATTGAAAGAATGATATGAGGATGTGCAGCGGATTCAGGTTAAAAGAATACAGCAAACTGTTCATAAAGCATCATTTTGCCCATCACTACTGATAGCCATGAAAACATACATTCAAATTACCTGAAGGCATCAAGTACTTATACAAATGAAGGACTGAATGAGTGAGGTTGACCAAAGATCAGCCTTTTAAGGACTAGAGATGTGTGCTGGCTTAAGGTAGCTGCATACTTCAAACGAAATCGATGGAAATAACATTGCTTTAGCAATATGACTGATCACCATTTCGGCGTGCCGCCTGTGCAATGTTTTTGTTTGTTCTGATCCATCCCACCCTCGGTCCATTATTGCCAAATTGTCAAAGTGTGACATCATGTGGTTGGTCAGCCGGACTAATTATGCATTTGCCGCCATGCTTTGCTCACGTTAATGTGTATTACTGTTAGTGTGTAACCATGAGTGTTGTGTAAATTGCTGGCTTTCATGTCTGTGCCACTGCTAGTATTAGACTAATTGTGGCTGTTAATAAAAAAGAGCAGCTTCCATTTTAACAGAGCTGTCATGTGCTTCGTTAGACTGACTCACGCTCTCACCGCAATACTTTTATTTGCATTCTGTGTCCTTTAAGGTTGTGGCATGGCAGAGAACTACTGCAGGGTTTGTTTAAAATATGCGACAGATTGTTCTTGTATATATATTCGATTTTGTTTTGTCTGGACGTTGTTTGAAGTGTGCGGCCACCTTCTGACTATGCAAGGTCACACCTCACAGTCCTCACTTTGGTAATTCCTGTGGGTTGATCCAACCTTTTTTGTTACTACTCTACTGTAATTTGTTTGTTTGCATGTTTCTGATGTTTTCTTAATATGCAAACCATAAATGCAGATTAAGATGCTTCCTTTCCCCGTTTCTCTTTCTCTGTCATCCATCATGTATTAAACTGTCCAACCATTAAACTTTAAAACGTTGCATGTGGGCAAAAAATAAGGATACAGTCACATAAAAGGCACTCATAGCTGAAAGGAGAAGATGGTCAGAGGGGACATTGGCCACAGCAGGTGTTATGAACACAGAACCCCGTGGGCTTTATGGATCTCAGGCTGTAGGCCGCTTGGCTCTGCGTGAGTCTGTAAATCTGACACTGATGGGTAGGGAAGACAAGAAACAAAGCTTAACTAAACAAGCGGTTACCCTGCTGTGTATGAAAACATGGCACTAGGTCACGGTTTCTGGCGGAACGGCTATCGTGCTGTTCATTCTCATCCGATGGTCCCACATTCAGTAGAGGGAGACTAGGGGATATTAGTAATCGGAATTATTCTGAGATCTCCTGGTGTTTGTTTTTGAAGGTATATCATAAAGAGACCCTGACTGTTCAGGGCTTTGGCACGCAAGTGTTATGCTGTGATAGATCTTTTGTGAGGTTTCTCTGTGGTGTCACCTTAACCAAGCAGATGGTAGATCCTCTCTTTTCTTGTTCTAAGTTCTAAGTTCTACATTTTCATTCTAGGAACTTTGGCTACTTTTGCCAAACTGGTCTTTTTAATGGGATTTTTTACTGATAGACGGCTATTTGTCATTGAAGGATACCGTTGAGGTAGATGCTCGTGTTTCTCTCAAACTTGACCTGGCCCATGGGTGAAATTGAGGCCAAGTGTTGTATTTACAGTTAAAATAAACTGTAACTGTGGCCTAACTTTCCAGGAGTATTGAATCATTCAGCATTTGAGAAGCATGTAGACAAGACCTCTCTTTTGGGTGTAGCTTTAAGGTGTCAAAATCTAAAGACATTACACCTTGCTGGCTTGTCATGTTTCAGTTTTGTTTGCGCACGCGATTGAGCTTCGTTCTGAGATCGTGGAACCCAAACCGGCCATCCACTTCGGGACTGGCTGCGTGACTCTCTGGGATCGGCTTCTTTAACTACTAAGTCGAACTAGAAACCTGAACATTGAAAAACACATTCCAGTCAGCCTTCCCTCAAAGCACCGAAAGTTCTTCAGCAGGACCATAAAGATTTTTTGATCGTGAACCCCCCCCACCCCCCCATGGGCTAGGCTTATAACTGAAAGAATACACCCAGCACTTAATCTGCGTGGGTGAATGGACTCGGTCATCATTTAGTTCTGGGAGATGCAACATCTCAGGGAGGACATGCAGAATATTTGCAGAAGTGCTTATGAGAACCGGTCTTGTACAGCTTTTACATCACCCCATTCTGCTCAGGGAAATCTCTAACATATGGTGGGAGATCTTCAACACTTCACCATATAAAATATCCTTAAATAAATACAGTGTCATCAGCTTGTGTGTGTGTGTGTGTGTGTGTGTGTGTGTGTGTGTGTGTACGCTTGTGTCATCCCCCACACAACCGCACAGGAACCTTCGCTGTGGTCAGCCTCATGGTCGGGGGCGTGGTGGTGCGGGAGGCGCCCGACAGCTTGTTCCTCATGCAGCTGAATGACACCAACGGCTCTGCGGTGCTCGATGTGAACACCCGGGATGCCAGGAGAGTGCAGATCGCGGTGGCCCTCACCTGCATGGTGGGCGTCGTGCAGGTGAGCTGGGAGACCTTTCGGCAGCCAATCCCCTCGCAGTGTTTGGTAGGATAAGGGGCTCACATGCGGCTTTCAGTCAAAACAATCAGTTGTGTAAATGGGTAAAATGAAATACAGACTATCCCCGACTCACAGCCTATGCAACGTACAACAACTGGCACATGCAACTGAAATCAAACAAACAAATAAATAAACAAACAAATAAATGTGTATAAAAATAAATTTCAGCTGGTCGTATATATGATTATCCTGTTCTGACATACGTCCATTTCAATATGCGACCCATCTGTTGGGAATGAAACAGGGTTGGGGCAGTCTGTATGTAGCGGGCTATATCAGTGGCTTTCAATAGCTGTGTCTCTGAATCTGAGGCTGCTCTTGATGCCGGGATTTTGCCTTTTATTTTGCTGTATTGCCCGTGATGTCTGTGTGCAGATCTGATAGATCAGGGCTATTCAAATCACGATCCTCAAGGGCTGAGCACTGCTGATTTTCCAGCCTTCCTTTACCTGTGAACCAACTATGAAGCCTCTGGCCAATCAGAATCAGTAATTATTAAAGTAACTGTCTGGGAGACCTGAAAACAATTCCTGGATTTGGATTCAGGGGCCAGATTTGAAGAGCCCTGTGATAGTCGTTGTTTGGGTTTTTTTGGGGAAACCAAATTTAGTAAACTAATCTGCTTCTCTCTTTACCATTGGTAGCTGATCCTGGGCCTCCTGCAGTTCGGCTTTGTCGCCATTTACCTGGCAGAGCCCCTTGTGCGTGGCTTCACCACGGCTGCCGCGGTCCACGTCTTTGTGTCGCAGCTGAAATACCTGCTGGGCATTCGGACCCCACGCTACAGCGGCCCACTGTCTGTGGTCTATGTTAGTGTCACTGATGGGCTACAACATGTGACTGCTGCAGCTGTCAGCTTTACATTAATCTGATGTAACTGGGACCTAGACTGTGACTGTGACCCATGAGCAGGGTGGGTAGTTCAAATCTAGAGACTAAAAATCCAGACTAAGATTTTATTTAAACCAACCAGCTGAGTACTCTGTGATTGTTACTCTTTATACTGGTTGATTGAATCAAAATCTTGGTCTGGACTTTAACTCTATGGACCCAAATTACCTACCTCTAACTGGGGATGTGTCAAAACCCTCCTGTCTTATATGTGCGCTTGTCCTACCTCACTGTGCCTGTGAATGTTTGCTAATGAGTAGACGTTAGTGACTGTGACGGTAACCATAACTGTGACAGTAACATTGACTGCCATTGTATCCATCATATCAGTTTCCCAATCCGGTCCTTGGAGACCCGCAGACAGTCCACATTTCTGCTCCCTCAAAAATGTGGACTGTTTGGCAGGGACCTGGGAGGGAGCAGAAACATGGACCGTCTGTGGGTCCCCGAGGACCGGATTGGGAAACACTGAATTATATAATTATGAGCCTAACTATGATTGAGCTGAAGCCCTTGCCTCCCTCTCACTACACAGAGCCTCATAGCCGTTCTGAAGGGGGTCCCCACCACAAACGTTGCCACCATTATCCTAGGGATGGTGTGTATCAGCTTTCTCTTCGTAGTGAAAAACCTCAATGAACGTTTTAAGCAGAAGCTGCCGGTGCCCATTCCTGGAGAATTCATCGTGGTAAATCTCGTAGTCGGCACATAGTCAAGTTCTTCGTTTGTTTGAGGTGTTTCATGTAACACTCTGCAAATAATTATTGTTTTTCTTTTTCTGCCCTGGAAAAGGTTATTGTCTCAACTGGGGTATCATATGGGATTCAGCTTTCAGAGAAATTCGAGGTGGATGTTGTTGGAAAAGTGCCTTCGGGGTAAAAAAAAAATCTGCTTTTTCTTATGAAAGAATTATGTTCTTCTAAAAATAAGTTTTTTTTTAGGCTGGTGAATTTGTTTGCTGCATTTTGTTTCTGCTTAGTCTTCTTCCACCTGCTCTCCCCGATTACTCCGTGTTTCCCGGAATGATCACCGATTCCATCGCCATCGCAGTTGTGGCCTTTTCAGTGTCCATTTCCCTTGCTAAGATCCTTGCTCTCAAGCACGGTTACACTGTGGATGGGAACCAGGTAACGTGAGCTGGTCTCATCTCCCTGGCTGAATTTGGAATCAGGAATCACAGAGACCCACTTCTGAAAATGGTGTCTGCTCTTGCAGGAGTTGATTGCTTTGGGCACGTGCAACTTCATCAGTTCCTTCTTCCATTGTTTTACCGTCACCTCCTCCATGTCCCGCACCTTGGTCCAGGAGGGTACAGGAGGGAAGACGCAGGTAATAACCTCCCCTGTCACATACACCCTAAACACCTGCATCTAGTGACAAGTAGGTCCTTCACATCTGAGCCAACAATATTCCTCTAAGGCTGTCATTTGACCTTTTGTGTATTGTCTTAAAGAGAACATTTTATTAATGTGTTGAAAATATTTGTCATTCCAGAGATTAAATGTATTCATATCTAGAAACAGAGCCCTCCAATACACTCAATATGTTTAGCGATATTTTGTTAGTTACCTACATGGAACTTGAAACCTGTATTGCACAGAAAAATTGTGGAAACTTGAAACTATAACATACCTAAAATCTTCTCATATCTAGATATTGTTAGTTGGAATATAACATGAAATAGAAATGACAAGTTCCAACAGAGAAATATAATCCATAAAAGTGCCCTTTCTGGCTCTTAATTGAAATCATTATTTGGATAACAGGTCACCTGACTGCTCCAGTTGTGGATTAATTACTAATTAAAAATAGTAGCCTGAAAATGTGCCAGAGTCCACAGTTCTGTCCCACACACATCTAACTACATTGACTGCATACCACTTTCAGTAATGCACACTAACTAGTGTTACTACAAATGTATGGTTTCGTTTACTCTTCCCAGACCACACCTACGGTGTAATTTATTTTACCTGTAAATCAATCTGTAGGTGTGCCTACCCAATATATCATTTGTTAGCAATTCACAAAGATCTTGTTTTCCATTGGTTTCACACATTAATGAATGTGCAGATCTCTTTAATGATTTTGACTTCTCAGTTTTATCTCAGAATAAATGTGGCGACTCAATAATGTAGACTGAAAGCTGCTGTAAAGACATATAGATAAGATGAGGTTAATCACTGCACTGTGCCGTATTTCCGGCTGCAGTGCTATATGGGAAGCAAATGTTTGCTTAACTTAATGATTGCCTGGCTGTTGTGTTTCCGCATGTGTGTGCATGCAGGTGATTGTGTGTCTCTTCCCAGATTGCCGGCCTGTTGGCATCCATTGTGGTGCTGATTGTGGTACTGGCCATTGGCTTTGTCTTCCAGCCATTGCCTCAGGTGAGTCCCTTGTAAAGGTGCAGTGGAACAAGAGAAAAGTTCCAGCACCTGAATTTTACTCATTCCTCATTGCCTGCACCATAGGCCCCAGGCCAGACCAGGATAAGGCGTGAGAAGAAGGAGGGGTGGATTACCTAAACCATTTTTAAAATCACATTCATGTTCTCAATGTTTATGTCTATGTTTAATTGTTCAGCAGACAGTTTTTAGAGATTAGGTAACCAGTTTGCCCCCGGTATACATAACTGCCTTTTTTACCCAGAATCCTTCAGGGTGACATTGATCATAGTGGTTAAGGAAAAGAATACATGGTTAACATACGCTTGAAAAAACTTTTCAGTAAACTTCCATGTGTAAAATAACAAGCTGGAGGGTAGGGGTTCCCAACCTTTAGATGTCTGAAGGCTGGTTTACGCCGCACAAAAATGTTCCGTACCAATTAAGCCGCGGGGGGGGGCGGGAGTGTGCAGGCAGGTCGTTCATCAATTTCATAAGTTTAATCGTTTCTATTTTTTTCAGATGCGAACAGAACGCACAAACATGAGGGGGTCGTAAAACATTTGAAAATATTTTCGGAAATTAACCAACCCCTCCACAAAACCCCCAGCGTTCCCCGGCCCGGTGGAATACTGGACCGGGGGTTGTGAACCCCTACTGTAAGGCATAAAGAGCCTACCGGGCAAGCAAATTGGTGTGATTGGCAGAGTGCTACCTGGCAATGGATGCTGGGGAATGTTACATGTATCTGTTTTCCATCTATTGACAAATTGTACAATATGCACATTTACTGTGGGAAGTAACTTGCTATCTGTATCTCTTACCTTACCCTCACCTCCGCTTCCGCAGACTGCGCTGGCCGCCATCGTCATGGTGAACCTCATGGGTATGTTTAGGCAGCTGAGGGATATTCCCACCATGTGGAGGACCAGCAGGATCGAGCTGGTAAGTGTTCCTGCTGTAGCCCTCTCTGGGAAACCTATGGTACAGTAACGCACGGGTTGTGGTTCAAGTGGGTTCTGAACCTTGGCTAGTTGGGCTGATGGAAGGGAGTGGTGCTGGCAACACCTCAGCCAGAATCAGGTACGGAAAATTCCAGAACATTTCAGATATTTAAATGCAATGGCAATTCAAGCTGTATTTTGTTTACGTATTTCTAATTTCTTCAGGAGCAAGTCTATATAACTCATAACTCCTTTTAATGAATTATGTGCTTTGACAGTTTTGGAAGATTTTAACTTCATGAACCATTCGCTGTATTTTCTGACACCTAGATGGTGCTCTCTATTCAAAAAAGGGCTCAATGCATGCCTCAAAGCAAACTAAGAGCGCCATCTAGTGGGATCAAAAAATACAGAAGATGGTTCATGAAGCTTCATTTGGTCGTCGCTAGAAGATTCCATGTTTGGGTAGTGTTTTAGGGGTCGATTCTCCAATCAGGTACGGAAAAAAAAGTGCTTAAAAATCACGCGCTTGTGAGTTTTGCGTATTCTCTCCTCTACTGCATGGTCACTCCCACTACATGTAACTTAAAAAAGAAGGCGTGGCAGTGAGAGAATGCATCAAGCAAGAAATGGGGATGATGCCCTCTTTGACAGCAAGCAAAATGTGGAACATGGACTCTTTTAATTTACACCGTGAACCTATATTTTGAACATGAAAGCATGGTTGTAGCCTACTACACCTGGTAGAATGGACCGAAAGTCTAGAATGCGTTGCTAATAAAATAACAATGCAATCAACTGCATAGTCCAAACAAGCTTATACGATACAGCATAGGCTACAATGTATCATTCCAAATCAAATCTTAGTCACTGCCTTTGAAAGCCCACACTGCACCATTATGCATAGAATGTTAGGTACTTTTGTTGGGGGCCCCTGATGTAGTGTTTGTATGAAACAATGTGTAAGAAAATACGGGACAAATCCCATCCTATACTGGTTCAAAAAGGAGTCGGCACAGAAATGAGTTATGCGCATGGGAGAACGGACCCTATAAACCCTAATGAGTGAAGAAAATCATAAAGAGATGCCAAGATATGAAATTCGAGTCTCGGGTGTGTGGAGTTTGCATGTTCTTTCCATGTCGTCGTGGGGTTTTCACCAGGTGCTCCGGTTTCCCCCCACAGTCCAAAAACATGCTGAGGTTAATCAGAGTTACCAAACTGTCCATTGGTGTGTGTGTGTGTGTGTGTGTGTGAATCGTGTGTGAGGCTCCAGACTCCAGGTGACCCTGAATAGGCCTTGAATTTGACACCTGTGATTTATGTGTTCTGCAGATCTCGTCCTTCTGATCCTGTATTGAGTACATTCATAATTAGCATGAATAATTGATGAAGGAGTAGAATTGGGTTGATATGTTTAAGCGCAGGCCTATGACATGTATGGCTCAGGGAATATGAGGCAGTTCCAGTTCTCCCGTTGTCCTGGATTGTTGTGACCACTGACATGTCACGCTGGTATTTGCATTTTGTATGTGTACATGGAGAGGCCCAAAATGTGTGGTTGCAGTCAGGCTGAACACTCTGCTTCTCTGTTTCAGGCTATTTGGGTGGTGGCTTTCATCGCCTCCGTTCTGTTGGGGCTCGATTATGGGCTGCTGGTAGCCTTGGGGTTTGCGATCCTCACTGTCATCTACAGAACACAGAGGTACATGGGTGTGTGGCACTGGAACTTTTATCTCTGTCATATACACGGTACATAGAAATCTGCGTGACATTAAATCTGATGTATTCTATGACCTGTGCATATGTATGAAGGCCTTTTCAGTGATTCATAACAGTGTTGTATAATTAATTGTTTATCTTAACATTCCAGATTAGCAGTTAAATGCTACTGTCAACCAACAAAAATGCTTGCCAAAAAGCCAAGCCCCTAAGTGAACGTAACCACAGCCACGCATCTAAAAATTTCATTTGAAAAATGTTTCATTCTTGGAAACTCCCTGAATTAATTGATTATTTGTTTCTTGATGATCTAGTTCTGAAGAAAATGGTTTACTAGACATAATGATACATTTCTCGGAATTATTATGGTTATTTTAAATTACTATATAATTTGAATTCTTTTTAAAATTTCCTTTTCAGTGATTCTTATTGCATTTTATTTTACAGTCCAAAGAAAATGATTCTAGGGGAGATTCCAGACACGGGATTATACTGCGATGTTGAGGAGTATGAAGAGGTTAGGCCTTTCAGTCTCTTATGTATTTTGTATGTCTTTTTTCAATTTGCTTTCATACAGGAGCAAGTTCTTGTAATTCATTTGAATACCTAATACGATGTTTCACAACTGATTTACTCCTTGTTTCTTGTTGCCATTTTTTCCATTCCAGGCCAGTGAATACACTGGGATTAAAATATTTCATTTCAACATGTCCATCTACTTTGCAAACTGTGACCTCTATGTAAATGCCCTCAAAGAGAAGGTAAATAAATGCTTATTCTAGTTTTCTGGTGACACCTGCTGGTATCATATGGGACGTCATTTTGTGGGTAAAGTGCGTTTGTGGTATCCCGCTGTTTGCAATAAAATGCTGGCGTACATGTGACCTTTCGTCGGTGGAAAAAGTCAGAGGGGAAGAAAATACCCTCCAAACACATTGAAACTGAGTCACGTGATGTACTGTGGTTTATGCTGATGTCCCATCTGCGCTCCCTCAGACCGGAATAAACCCAACGCTGCTGCTGGCTGCGCGGGCATCGCGCCTAAAAAAGGCGAAGAAAGACAAAGCGATGTGGGTCAAGGAAGGAAAGGCACAGGCGGCCCCCGTGAAACGAGAGGCATTAGTCAAACTGGTGAGGCTACTGGGCTGGAACTCAAGCATTATGTCTGAATCAAAAAGCAAATATCTTCTACATTTAAGCTTGATTGACAATTTCCTTTATGGCTTAAGTGGATTTTAAGATGTGTAATGAAAGCTTGATAAAGCCTGTGTGGGCTTGGTCAGGTTTTCACTGGGTGTACACTGAAAGCAGGGAATCATTAATCATTATAGATGTACATATGAGATATGACAGCATGCTTTACTGCAGAGGCGTAAAGGTCAGGTTCATGAAGTACAAATCCAGACCAGGATTTTGTTGCAGTCAACCAGTTGAGTGTGAATATGACTTTTTATGCTCAACTGGTTGGTTGAAATAAAATCTTGGTCTGGATTCGTACTTTCTGAACCTTAACTTTCCACCTCTGGTTTACTGTGCATCTGTTTCTAAACAGGATATGGAACAGGGTGTCACTCAGACAGTGGTGAGTGAGATAGACTCACCATCAAATTCTCAGGACAAAGTGTTGGGGATGGAGCCACTATCGGAGTCAGACCCCGATGACTCCCAGAACCTGTTAGATTCTCCCGGTACCATCCATTCCATCATCCTTGATTTCACTCCAGTCAACTTCATTGACTCTGTTGGAGCCAAAACCATAAAATCTGTGAGTAGGAAACTCGTAGCCAGATACCTTTATCTCTTGTTTTCTTTTGGTTTGAGCAGTGTCCCTTTCACAACTCTTGGTTTGTCTCTGTAGGTGATTAAAGAGTATGGCGAGGTTGGCGTAAAGATTTTCCTGGCAGGATGCAGCAGTGAGTGTGTCTTTTAAAAATATAGTCGTTGTCACCATAGTAACTTATGCTTTGTGTAAACAGATGGTAATGTGTTCGTTCAATGATGAGATAGTGAGGTTGTTTGGAAGTTACCAACACCTGATGCATTGTTGTCCCCGCTCCGCAGGTACCATAGTGGCTGAGCTGAGGCATCTGCAGTTCTTTGAGGGAGCGATGACTCCTGACCTCTTGTTCCCATCCATCCACGATGCCATGCTCCATTGCCAGAACCGTGTCAGACCCCAGCATCCATCACAGCGCTTCGTCAGCTAATCACAGCTGAAATCTTCGACATTGTCTATTTGTTTTTGTGTTTCTGTGTGGCTCAGGTACCTTCTACACTTCTTGTCACTTTATGGAAGATGTACAAAGGAAAAGTGGGATTTTTGGGGGGGGAAAAATCATAGAAGCACTGAAATGTTAACACGCACGTTATGTTTTAGCCTCTTTTAAACTCTTGCACCTTTATGATATGGGGAGACTCTTTCTATTTCTGTCGGGGGGGGGATGATGACAATGCAACATAAAATGTGAAAATGAAGAAGTGCGGAAAAAATCACTCAGAGATGAGCAGGGCCAAGGGAAATACTTAATGAAATGGATCATTTTATTTAATTTTAATCTAGAGGCAGCACTGTACCGGCAGTCCCTGGGTTAAAGACACCCGACTTACGCACAACTCGTACTTACGAACGAACTGCCAAAAAGCCTGTTATATAAAAAGTTAAATAGAATGGCTCATAATAACGAACACACACACAACATTGTGATGTTTGTGAAAACATTGCATGGCTTCAACTGTTCGTTGGCTTGATGTACAGTACAGTACTGTATGTAGTTACTTTTATTATTACTCTGTAATTATTTTTATGTACTGTATTATTATTTTTCCGACTTAAAGACAGACTTAGGGAACGGAACTCATTCGTAACCTGGGGACTGCCTGTAAGTACTCAGTGATTTTTAAGTGACCTATATAGACCTTTGTGTTTGTCATTCATCCAGAACCTACAGGTGATGTTGTACTTAAACACATCCGCCTGTCTTCCTTCACTTCTTATCCAGTTCATGGTTGAGGTGAGCTGTGAGCTTATCCCTTAAAGTGTAGGGTATGAAACAGAGGACATCCTGGACAGGATATTAATCCATCATGCGACATACAGAGGTGAAAAGTTCAGGTTCAGAAAGTACAAATCCAGACCAAGGTTTTGTTTCAGCCAGCCAGTTCAGTACTCTGTGAATGTGATTTTATACTCAACTGGTTGGTTGAAGCAAAACCTTGGTCTGGATTTGTACTTTCTGAACCTGAACCTTTCACCTCTGCATTCACACTTACACCTTATGGAAAACAGAGGCACCAATTGTCCTAACCCCCTGTGTTTTGAATTGCGAGAGGAGACCCGTGCAAACATGCGGATAACGTGCAAACACCACATATAGAGCACTGAAAAAGGAACTGAATCCACAAACCTAGAGGTGTGAGGCCACTGTTACCTACTTATCCAGTGTGCTTCTTGTAGATCAGCACTTACGGTAAAGTTAATGGTGCTCCAGAGCCTTTGAAAATTGGATGTGACAAGGCCAATGTTACTTGCTTTAATTTTTCTGTTTTATCTGTTGAAACTGTGTGTGGACACTGTATGTTGAGTATTTCAGTACCGTTTTTGAATGTATTGTAGCTAGTGCCTTATTTTTACAGAAGTAAAGTGAATTTAATTTCTTATTATTTCCCTGTGGAGCACTGACATCACCCCAATAATACTGTAAAAACACTATATTATTATTGTGTCATCAAACCCTGTATCAGGTATATAAGTGGTCTTTATAATTATAATGATATATTTTAACATTGTTATAAATCCTACTAATTCAGAATTTATAAGAATAATGAGATAAGGGTATGAACTGCAAGTGCAAAATATATTTAGAATTACTTGAATGAATTTGATTGTTGTAATGTTGATTAATGGATAATCAAGTGTGGAATACACTACAGTACTGAAATTATTTTGATGTACCAAAGTATGTGACAAAATCAACTTGGCAGTTAAGTCTCATTAAAAGTTTCGCCATATTTTCAATTACTGCATTGTTCCACTATGCATGCTTACTTTTTGGAATTATTTTTGTACAAGAAGAATGGTTAAGTATACACACGTTTTTTCCAAAGAAATGTACAGTGCAAATACTGGATTTTGAAGTACATCTGTGAAATAAACCTTAAATACAGTCCTTTGTGGTGGATTGTCAATTACTTGGTGGTTTTGGGAGAGTTCATTAATTTGCTGTTGGATTTTGTTGGATTTCATCATTTTAGGTTTTTTTAAGATCTAAATCTTCATTACTTTACATACTGACTTGATCCTATTCAAAGAGGTGGAAGAGGGATCAAATCAATTAATGGAGCACAACACCCCAATCCTACAATTTATGCTTATTTATGTGTATCCTGAGCACCTAACAATTGCTGATCTATCTATCCATCTTGTATAGCCATTACTGTATCACATGATCAGGGTGAACCTGAAGTCTATCCCAGGGCTTTGCTCAAGGACCCAACGATGACCAACAACAGTCAACTGAATCAATCAAAAAGTTATAATTAAACCATCTTTGATGATAATTTGTGCTGTCAACATTAACACGATAAAGTTTCCCATGAATCAGGAACCTTTAACGTGCTATTTTGTAATGCAAATTAACTCTCTGGAGTCCGCCTGCGGGATGAAACGGGAATTTCAGCAAACCGTCTAAAATACTCCACAAGTTTTGTGGAAGACACATAAAAAACACTTCCAGAAACCTTGAGCAGTCTACTTTAGAAACAAATATACATATATAGGTATAAACTACATTAATTTTAGTGCTTTGTAAGGAGAATAAAAAGGACAAGAGTCACTGACTCAAGTGTCTGAGTCATGAAGCAGTCCTAATCTCTCAGTTATTTGAAAATAATGCTATTCATACGATAACGACATAATAATCTGACATCCATATGGGGTCATAAACAAGACCAGATGTCAGGGTTCTGTTTACACTGACCGTGGAGCTTCAACCTTTTAGTCAGTGATGTGAGAGAGTTTTCACTAAAGAAATAGGATAAAAATACATCTCTTCAATTCATGGATAACTGCGAATTCGGATAAGCAGTAACTTTGGAAATTACAAAATGTTACTTTTTTCTAATTTTGATCGCTACTGTTAAACTGTGCCTTTACCAAAAAAGGAATATAGATATATATTGTTGGATGTTCTTTTAGTATTTTTCACTACCTTAATGAGACTGTTTTGCAAGTGTAAGGCTACAAAGCAATCATTTTAATTTAATTTATGTTTCTTAAAATACGTTATAAAACAGCTTGAAATAAGCATGTACTGTAATTGCCGAAAATAAAATGTTTTACATAAAAGATTAACTTTTGCACCAAAAACACTTGCATAATTCACATAAATAATGCAACATACAGGTTCTCTGTTCAAAAACAGAAGGAGTGAAGCGGTGAGACAAGATTAAAAAATAAAAGCAGAGAGGGGCTACGTTTCCAAAAAGCATAGTTGCTAATTTCGTTAGTAACTTACACATTTGGAACCAGGTAACTGAATGGTTTCAACTATCAAAACCAAGATGTTATATTAAAAATACTTGTGATTCCTCTCACCAGCTTGTCATGCATTTTTTGTTCCAAGACCACACATGTATTTGTTTCATCTTTTAAAAAAATACAAATACGAACATTTTATACTTGTGATTAATCACGATTAATCACAGCCTATTATTGTGATTAACTGGATTTTTAAAAATTGATTAACACCACTAATAATAATAATATAAAATATTGACAGTTCTTTTATAAGAAGAGGGTTTTGTACTATCCATTTAGCTTCCATCCACTTATCCTGTTACCACACTAAATAAATTGCATTGATTGTGTATATGTGGCTGTACACAGTGCATTTATTTCAAATTTTAAAATGTTCCTATGTTTGTAACATTTTTCAGTCAGTGAACTCTGGCAGATATGGCATCAACAAGTGGCAACTGAATGAATCAAGGATACTGACAAATAATAATATTATGATAAAATTTTATCTATTTCACATCAGCCAATCATTTCCATTTGGTTCCCAAATAATCTGGCTTTTTAAAATTTGCATAGTAGTGAATAGTAGTATAATGTCAACAGAATTTTCGACTTAATTTAACTTTACAACTTGGATTTCTAACAGTATGATGTGAAAATTTCATATGTAGTTAGATTGATACCTGTGCCCATTCTTTCATTTCAAAATGTTTGAAAGCATACCAACTTAGGTTGGGATGAGTCATAGGTAACTTGACTCTGTCCCTCCTTTCCATTGACCTCCAGGACTAACAGGGTGTGGAGGAGACTAGCTTATAGTGAGTGCCTGGCGACTGACACCTACAAAAGGAGTCACCTGTGTTCCTATGGAGACAGGTGTCTTACCAAGGCTACAAGTTTGCATCAACCACAGACTAAGAGTGTAAATGTAAATGTAAAAGATTACAGAAAGCAAATGTGCCATATATATACGCATACATGCAGCCCCAAGCCCAAGACAGCGTCAGGCTCAAAGGATCCAGGGCAGCGATGGCCAGAGACCTTCTTCTTCCAATAAGCCCAGCCAGCCATTGGCATGTCTTCCCTTTGGCTGGCCCAGAACGCATCTGTTAGAGCAGGGGTGTCAGACTCCAGTCCTGGAGGGCCGGAGCCCTGCACATTTTTGGGTTTTCCCTCAATTAACATACCTGATTCAACTCCTTGTGCTAATTACCACACGGCTCTTGAGCTGAATCATTTGTATTGGAACAGGGAAAGAACTAAGCCACACAGGGCTCTGGCCAGCCAGGACTGGACTTTGACACCCCAGTCGTAGCAGTACCCCACCAGATGGAAGAGGCGCACCAGCTTGCCTGAGAACAGCACACCAGGGCCGACTTTTGAGAAAAGAGTTACTATGACACGTGCAGCACCGACAGAGAGTTTTGAGATTGAGAGCAGGTCTGGGTGTCCAAACCCACCAGGAAGGTCTGAAATTCAGCAGTAACTAGGTGGGTCCTCACCCTGGTCTTGCACCTGCCCCCTACATGGACGATGAGGTGGGGGTGACGCAATTGTCAGCTGAGGGAGGCCAAGCCGCCTATTTTGTATTTGACCCCTCATCTTCCTAGAGAACAAACTTAGGAACCTTCATCACCAGGAACCAGCCTCAAAGGTTTAAGGGACTGGTTATTATCACACAGCTCTTGAGCTGAATCATTTGTGTGGGAACAGGGAAAGAGCTAAGCTACACGGGGCTCCAGCCCCTCAGGAATGGAGTTTGACACCCTTGTGTTAGAGCATACCCACTCCACTTAGCTTCTGGTAACACTTTATTTGAAGGGACGCAAATAATTAATACTATTAAGGTTTTACTTATGTATTAATTAACCACAAATAAAGTGTTAGTCACAAAATAATCTCATGTTTGTTCATCATTAATGAATCGTCACATATTTTATCTCAAGCAAGTACTATATTTGTTCAGCTATCGCACCCCTTCCTCGATGCATCACAGTTCTCTACGATGTGTGTATATATACATTACATATTACATATTATTATTATGTTATTAAAGCATGTGGGAGGGGTATTTTAAGGCTTAAACTATAAAAAATTTTATACAGTATGGTCTTTCTATATTGCAGATTTTCACCTATCGCTGATGGTTCTAGAATGTAACTTCCGCGATGGGCAGGGGATCACTGTAAACCTTTATGACCTACTGAAGGAATTACTGAAGGAAGTACTGTAGGAACAAATAAAACGTAAAATACTGATGGTGTTTTTGTTCATTGTTAATAAATTGTGATGCATCATTTATCACAAGCAGTAATTATATTTACTGGATCTAATTCTGTAAATCTTAGTGAACTACTGAAGGAACAAGTAATGGGTAACACAAGTGAACTTCTGATCTCATGTTTATTCATCACTAATGAATGATGACACATCTTTCATAGTGACTATATTTGTTCATCATTTGTACTTCAGTAGTAACTGAGTTATTACTAAGTATTTCTGTCCCCACGAGTAGTGTTAATGAGCTTCCTGATAATCTGACAGATGACATAAGGCACCTATTGTCAGCAAATTTATTGGTAACAATAAGAAACTTTTGAGTCCATACATACAGTACTATGATTCTATGTCTATCAAAGTGTGTTAGCTATTTCAAAACCTCTCCAAAAGTCATCTCAGTTTGTGTAGTGGTACATATGCAGAAAAGTAAGCCCAAAATGTACATATTGATTTCTAAATGTCAGATTTATCAAACAAACCTTAACAGGAAAAAATGCATATATTTATGGAAACTTAAGGGCAGGCCTACACCACATTTTGGAGAAATCAAGAAATGGTGACACTCATTGAAAAACAGGGGACTGCAGGTAAATGACCCCTTGAATACCATCAACACTCGTTCTAATCTTTCGATTTACGTAATTACTAGCAAGAATGCAACTATGCTCGCATGACAATGTTTATGTATGTGAGTCCATGCATGCGAACGTTTGATGCCTAATTCACACTTAATGCAACTAGTGACAATTACAGACAGGGCTGTAGCCAGGATCTTATATACCGAGGTCAAAATTGCTAGCTCTTCTTAGGTGTATCCTGAAATGGATCATGCTTATTTGAAATGCAGAAAAAACACTGAGGACTTGACCTGTGTCCTCAATGGTAGGTACGGCCATGATTACAGATATTTTCAATTCATGGGAAGAGGTAATGTATTTGAAATAGCAAATTAAATTTTACAAGGCAAATGCAAAGTCTTGACACTATTTGCCTTATACAAATAAATGGAAAATCAAGAAATCCCACTCGACATATTTAGACTTACCATTTTTCATGTCATGAAATTACAATGGGTGCCACCTTTTCCCAGTTTGTCTGAAATGTTGTGTACACACCTGCTCCTGAGTTTCTGTAAATTTACACATCAAATTTTGTTTGATAAATTTTGGATTTTTTTCTTAAAAGTAGCATACTAACCCCAGATGTGCAATAAAGGTACAAAGGGGAAAGAGGACGTCTGGACATTTTCTTAGGTAATGTTAAATAAATGTTAATAAGGAAATGTGTTGTGTATGGACATGACATTCTGGTATCATCAAAACTGTATTTTGTATTTATCATGTATGTTTGATCACCTATAGATACACATTTAGCATGTTTATCATGCACTAGAAAAACACCAACTAGCACCTAGATAGCTAAAAAGGTGATGAAGAATTTAATTTTTAATTGTCCATCAATTAATGTTAATTGGTTCGCAAAATTCTGGACAACAACAGACTTAACTAGCTCTTCAGCAGGTAACGTTAATTTTACCTAACATTGTTCTCAGATTAGTCTAGACCACTAATGGTTTGGAAGCTGGTAGTAGCTTTCTTACTCTGCCCATTTCAACACCTAGTTCAATAAAATAAAAAGTCAAATAATGAGGGTCCGTGTTTTCTGAAGATACACAGTTATCATGCTCACGTAATTTCTCTCTGCAGGCAATAAGTGGCAGTTTCGGGTAGGGCTGGGCGATATGGAAAAATTTTATCACGATAATTCGCTTCATATCAGTTGATGTCGGTTATTACCACGATATAATTTAGGTCATTACTTCTATACTTCAAGGCCCCACTTCTAAGTTCCCTTAGAAATCCACTTAAATCAGTTCAGAACGTGGCGACACAATGAATAAACCACAAAGAAGTCTATGTGGCCTGCTCGGTAACTCAATCAACCTTACTGTGCCTTTGCTAAGCATAGATTGTTCATTCTTAAAAGACTACCATATGACTAGAATTCCTCTTATTTCTGTGACGTGATTAGTCGAGGTGTGCTATCAAGCAATATTCCTCGTCAACAGTTTATTGAAGTTTCTCACTTTATTGTTTAAATGTTATATGATGTACGTCAATATATCATTTGTATCACCCAGGCTACATTCCCAGAGACTGGTCCTCAAAATCTCATGGGTTAATCGGGGGTGTCGGACCCCCCGGACCCCCCTGTATTTCGCACACTGCATATTCCCAGTAATAAATGCTTAAACACCTGCCTCCAATAAGCGGAAATAGGCATTTTGCATTTGGCTTTTGGCTAAAAGGGTTAAAATGATTTAGTATTTTATATATTTGGCCTTCTTGCTATTTAATGTGGTGCTCTGTCTCTGCATAAGCTGCATAACTATGGATTTTACATCACACCATTGAAATAACCTAGAGACAACAAAACCAGTGCCAACCTTATATATGTTGCCTTTCCATCTATTGCTGTTGTGTTTGTGTTATAAATAACATATTATACCTTGACTGGCAGGCACAACCCCAAAGGTATGGAAAGATGAATACTTGTGCAGACATTCAGAAATGAGCTTGCTGGTTCCCTCAACTAGGTGGGTCAAGGGAACAGGAGACGCCTGAAATGTACCAAGTGACAGGACTGCACTTTCTGTCAGTTATGAATAATATTTTCCTTTCAGTTGGTCAGTTTCATTAGACGAGGCACTCATGTTTTTGTTCATTGTTCATTATTATAGTCACCTTCAGCTTGTAATTACAACTAAATCACAGCCAGTAATACTTAAGCTATCTGTAACTTGCTATCTGTATCTCTTACCTTACCCTCACCTCCGCTTCCGCAGACTGCGCTGGCTGCCTTTGTCATGGTGAACCGCATGGGTATGTTTAGGCAGCTGAGGGACATTCCCACCATGTGGAGGACTAGCAGGACTCTACCTCAATAGCTATGACCAAATAAGACCAGTTATTTATAGAAGATGTGACTCTCAGAGATAATGTCTATTAATAACCATTATCATTTGCATAGGATTTGGTACATCTGATTCTAATTGTATATATACACTTTTTTTCTTATGTTTTATAATGGTTTGTTTTACTGTCCCAAACAACGAAACAATTCTTGAGAATATGCCAGGTACAGGACTGTACTGTGATATTAAATAGTATGAAGAAGAAATGGTTTAATATTCTTATGTAATTTTAACATGTTTTTGTTCAATTTGCTTTCATACAGGAGCAAGTTCCTATTTTTCAATTAAATGACCTAATAGGTCTTGTAAAAACTGACTCACTCATCTTTAAATTTATTGCCTGTTCCATTTGTTTCAATTCTGGGCCAGTGATTGCAAACAGATTAAAATATTTTGTTTCAATATATCCATATCCTTTGCAAACAGTGCGAACCTCTATGCCAGGGGTGGCCAATCTTATCCAGAAAGGGCCACTGTGTGTGCGGGTTTTCGCTGCAACTGCCTAATTAGATTACTAATTAGAGGACTAATTGGCTGAAGGGTCCTCACACCTGGGTTTGAACAGCTGACCTAAACGTTACCCCAAAAACCAGCACACACACCAGCCCTTTGCGGATAAGATTGGCCACCCCTGCTCTATGCAAATACCATAAGAAGGTAAACAAACACTTATCCCAGCCCTCTGGTGACACCTGCTGGTGACATAGAGGATATATCAGTTTGAGGCTAAAATGTTTTTGTGGTATCCTGCTGTTTGCAATAAAATGCTGGCGTACATGTGACCTTTAGTCGGTGGAAAAGCTCAGAGGGTAAGAAAATACCCTCCAAACACATTGAAACTGAGTCACGTGATGTACTGTGGTTCATGCTGATGTCCCATCTGCACTCCCTCAGACCGGAATTAACCCAACGCTGCTGCTGGCTGCGCGGGCATCGCGCCTAAAAAAGGCGAAGAAAGACAAAGCGATGTGGGTCAAGGAAGGAAAGGCACAGGCGGCCCCCATGAAACGAGAGGCATTAGTCAAACTGGTGAGGCTACTGGGCTGGAACTCAAGCATTATTTTCTGAATCAAAAAGCAAATATCTACTACATATCTACCACTTGATTGACAACTTTATGATTTAAAGGGGAAACAGGTGTACAATGAAAAACTGACTGCATGTGAGGGCTTGGTCAGGTTTTCATTGGGTGTACATTAAAAGCAGGGTGGGGCTTCACTCATTACTGATGTACAATGTGAGAGCATGGTTTACTGTGCCTATATTTCTGGACAGGATATGGAATAGGGTGTCACTCAGAAAAGTGGTGACAGTCAATAAAATGCTCAGGAGAAAGTTCAGGGGGGTGGAGCCTCCATCAGAGTCCACTTCTCAATAACATTCATCCTTGACTTCATGCCAAATTGATCTCATTGAATCTGTCAGAGTCAAACCCATAAAGTGTGTGAACAAGAAACTTGTAGCCAGGTGCCTCTATCTCTTGAATTCTTTTGGTGCAAACAGTGTCACTCTCAAAGCTTTTGATTTGTCTCTGTAGGCAAAACATTACTTGCTGGATGTAGCGGTATTTCAAACTTGGGTGCAACACCATCAGCGTGATTTGCTTTAACCTCCTGTTTTATCTATTGAAACTTTGCGTGAATATTGTACATTGACTTTATCACTACTGTGTTTTAATGTATCACCGCTAATGATTTATTTTCACAGAAGTGACTTTAATTTCTTCCCTGCAGGGCACTGATATCTGTCAGATCACACTGGTTAGCGCTACCCTACCCTGAGGCTATGACGGTACGACTCTGCCTCACATGGCCTGCTACCTTACCCTGAAGATATGGCGGTACGACTCTGCCTCACATGGCCTGCGGCACAGGGTATTCGCACTGCTATGGAAGATCTCCTAGTCGCCGTTTTATGTGTTGTGTTTCTGCAAGTGATTCTTTCTGGAAAGGTTAGGATGTGTTTGTGAGAGAAGACAGGGTGCAGAAGAGTGATAGGGGCACCCTGAGGTGAGGTCATTTTTCCCAAAGTGCAAGGCCTGATATTCGTGTTGGAATCTCACGATTTATGCATAATTGTAATAATTCCTGCAAATTCAGTGTACATGATGCGGGACATTACTGGACTTTAACTGCCATATTAGTGAAGATGGATATCAGTAAAAATGGAAGAATGAAAATTCTACATACTACATACTGTAACGGCAATACTTAACAAATAAAAAAAACGAACTGTATACAGCGCGACTAAAGAAACGTCCTATGACGTCACATGTCTGACCCGATATACGCATCACCCCAATTTTGCAATATGAAACCTACGCCCCTGACCTCGGATGTAGGTGTCTTTTATCGTCACGGTTTCTCTCTCAACCTCTAGGGGGCACACATACTCGCAAGTCGTAAATACATATAACACAAACATATAAACTAATAGTAAGGTCAAATTAAGTGCTAAATAAACATAAGAAATTATTAAACTCAACTTATGCAATGAATATGGCTTCTTGATCCGTTACAAATGCAATGAGATCTTGTCCTTCAGATAAGGATCTATTCAGATAAGGATCCATCTGTCACTCACCTCTTTCTGGCTTCTGCCCAGACTGCACAAAGCTAATGTGCCTGGGCCGTACATAAACATGCAGACCCCTGAGGCAGTTAGAGGCCTGAGGGTCAGGCCAGCTTCAGCCCTCCTTTCCCAAATAGGGTTTAGTATGTGGGTTTGAACAGGAAAATCTGCAAACCGTGTTAAATTCTGGCTCTTCGGTACCGGAACTGTGGAACCCTGTTTTAGTATGTCTTCCCTTTGGCTGGTCGAGCATGTCTATAAAAGAGAAACAACATCACTTTCTGAGTTTCGTAATAATTTGAAGATATAATACACGTACTCACAGCGATTAAACTGATAACCACAAATCAGCATTCCTGTTTTGATGACTTTTAAAATGGTAGTTCCATTATTTTCTGTGATCTGTACGTTCAGTACTATTTTTCATCAAACAAATCAATTTAATTCATTTCAAGACGGTTCATTTCAAGCTTACCATATGTATCCTCATCCATTTCTTATCTGTATCCGTTTAAATTCATTATCGGAGATCATTCAAATAACGTTAAAAGTGATTGGCAATAAAGTATTACATGCGCGAATTAAAAGCTCCATGAAATAATGCAGGAACCTAACAATTTTAACTCTGAAAAGGCAAATCGCTCATTAAACCTGACCGAAACAAGCCCACGTGCTACGCTGAAGACCCCGGATGATCGAGTCGCTGATCCGTTTTACCGCAAATTATGTAATAAATGGGACTATATGAAATGGAAGATTTGAAAGCCTTCCTTCTGGTAGAAGAAATGCTACTATAAAAGCCTGTGCATTAGCAACAGGTATTTTCAGAGTAGTATTACAAGTGCTATGTACGCTGTTTGTGGAAATGGTAAACCTTGGATTGTAACTCAACTGTGTTTCCTCGCATACATAGAAGTTCTTAACATATTCCACAAACTAATAAGTCACGTTAGAGTACAGTTTAGATCCCACCAATTTTCTGGTGTCATTTGCGCATGTTCGAAATTCTCTTTCCTGACGTAAGAGAACAGTACATCCCACTGTGCATAATAACGCACGTCCCTAACAACAAACTAAGAATGAAATCAGATCCCTAACCACTTTTTGTTGCATGATCGTACTTATTGAGAGGAAGCTTTAAACGTATTTACAGGAATTAAGCGTAACATTCGGCCTGCACTGTGCTGTTCCGGCTAAGCGTCATAAGGGAATGCTTGTAATTCTTTGCGCATTTTACGACTATGGGTTTGGAATGAATTTGCAATTACAGTCGATTTTTTTGGACACAGTACTTTACCGAGATCATCGCCGCAAGGTACGTTAAAAGCATATATTTATTTAAAACACAATATAGACGTGCTATTTTGCGATTGCACGCCAGGGTCCTGTTCATTTTACAATAAACTAGAATACGTAATAAATTCCAAAATTTTTGCAACAGTTCAAAGTGGATATGTGGGCTATGTTATTACTACATTGCGCATTTCACTCTACCAATATGGCTACAATCGGTATTATGTAATTTGTATGTCACAAGGGTGTCAGGAAGTAGCATAGTATAGTAGTATAGTAGTATAAGGAAGTAGCTCAGTTTTTTCGTGTGTTTCTAACTAAAACAGGAGAATGTGCATCGGATAAACAAGTTGGTTCCCTTATATGTTGTTATGAAATCATGCTGAAGCTGACTTGCAGATTTGAGTTACTGGACCTCCGATCTTCAATGGTGTCTTGCGTGTTTCGCAAAATGTTGTATTTGTCATCGTGGAAGAGCAGGCATGATATTTCATCTCTACCGGAAATTAATGCGAACAAGAATCGTACTCAAGAAAGGTGACGATGCAAGCAGTACGATTTTAGTCAAGCCAGCTTTAATTGTATTCAGTACTCCTTCAACTAATCGGTTATGTGAACCATTTAGCAAGGCTACACATGCAGTAAAGGTTAGTTTATACTAGATAACTTTTTATTCAATTCTTAAAAGTTTTTAGTATATGCAATGTAAACTACAAAGATACTAAGAGGTACTCCCCGTCACCAGGCTAAAAATCAGAAGGAATACATATGGGCTGGTGCCCGACAAATAAGCGTTAAATATTGAGCACAGTTAAGACCCAGGTAAACGTTTCATTAACATTAATTTCACGCTGAATTAACTGCCCTATTATGGCGTCGTCACGTGCTCCCATTATGGGGAGGTGGCGGCAGCGGCTTGTTACTGGTTCAAGAGAAAAGAACTATTTTCAGATTTCAGTCTGAAACGAGCGATTATCTGCACACGATAACAAGGTAGGTTATTGTACAAATTCAGGGGATCAGGAAGTGCTTATACACAGTTATATGGATGTGAAGTCTCGGTTTCGATTTTATTGGACTGTTTAAACTTGTGGATTCATTTTGAAGTACGCATTCATTATTATATCAAAAGCACAGTGTTTGTTCTTTTTTTAGTGCAAATATTACACTTCTGTTGCTGTATTAATCATACCATCCTACTTCCAAAATTATAGGTGATACTGGTGGCCATTGTTTTTGATACTTTGTATCGCTGAACCACAGAGAGAGCCCTTCTCAAATTCTTTTTGTGAGGTAATTTAAGAGTTCCTTATGTATTAAATACTTTCCCGGATGTCATTTTACTATATTGAGTATATTGCTTGACATTTTTGCGATACGTTCACCACAACGGCGATTATGTTCGTTATGTTTTGGGTCTCTTTGAAAGCAATTTGGCCAAATGTAAACAAAGGGTGACTTCTTTTAGATATCTGTTGGCACTCCGTGCTTCTCATTCCTAAAACTAAATTCGAATTTGTAAATATGAAGTCTTATAAATAAGTTTTCTCTCGTCTGGTTTGGCCTTTTTTTTTTTTGCTACCAAAATTAAATGTTAAGGGTTTTTTCCACAACACGTTTGTAATACATGACAAACTTTCTCAATCACATCTTCTATTCTTATACAGTTATGCTAGTTCATGAAATACTATATGTTCAATTGATTACTTGGTAAATATTGAAGGTTCAGGATTTTTCTGAAGAGGGATATTAAGATTATCAGCATTGGTGTGGTGGTATTCCTGACTGCCAGCTTCATTCAGTGGCTTTTTAGGGGACTCAGTAGTAGAAGATATTTTGACCTCACTGACATTTCTGCAACGGAGATAGACAAGGCCCTGCCCATGTGCAGGAGCTGCTGAGCTGCTACACAACAGGAGAACCTCTGATGGATTTTTCAGCAAATCCTATTATTACCTATCTCTATAAAATGCATGTGGGCTGCTGCATTTTGTGATTAGTGTGTGGAGGTGTTGTCATTATGACAAAGATGTATGCACAGTGAATCATCTGCCTGATAAATGTGTAGGTCCCACTCAGTAACTGATTAAATGGAAATACTGCTGGTGTTATTAACCTCAGTAGAGACAAACCGTTGTCTTATTCCCTTTATGCACAAGACTGCCTGGCCACTCAGTAAACATTTTAGAATAATTTTAGCGAAAATCAAATTAAAGATGATACTGATGTGGGTGTTGGCTGATAATTTATATATGGAATTCACAGAACGTTAAAAGATATTTTAAATGTTTTCTATTTGCACGTTTTGCAGTATAAATGTTTGTCTACTATATGAATATTATGCATTTGTCGATCCTTTACCATGTTTTAAAAGGGGAAGCTGTATTCCAGTCTGTCTGGTTCATTATTGTCAGCTTGTGCTGCAGTCTATTGGCTACAGACTACTTGTTCTATTCATAAAATTCAGGAAAGCTTTTAATTAAAAAATAAAGACATATTTAGCTTTTTTTATGTCAGTCATCAAACAAATTGTGGGTAAAGTGGTGCACACTCACGACAAGTGGTGGTTAAGGAGGTAACCGTCAGACAAACATAGTTTTGGAACTCCTCTTTCTTCCATCAGAGCGCCCACTGATCTCATGGAGGCGAAGGACAAGGGGGAGCAGAGCCTTTTGGAGAAGGACGGTTCAGGGGCAGACAGGGGTGAATGTACCAAGGAACCCAGGACGAGTACCTCGTCGCAGTCCTCGCGCAAATGTTTCCGCTTGGATTATCGGCTGGAGGAGGACGTCACAAAGTCCAGGAGGGACAAACATGGTCGCTTTGTCAACCCCTGGTCTACTTGGAGGTTCCCCTCTTATTCCAGCTTTCTTGGGTTTTATCTGTTGGACAAGAACAACAGCAGCATCCCTACCACCAAAGAGGTTAGGTCTTTTTTCCCCTCATTTTTATGGAACTTTGTTTTGATGAACATCATTAGGCCTAAATTCTTGTGCTATTAACCTTCAGATACCCTCAGTCCATCATGACAGCTTAGTCTTCGTGGTGTTAAAAATCATTTACTTCAAAAGGCAGTTCAGCTGTTGTGCAGTTATCACCACACGGAACGTTCCGGCTCTAAGTCGCCTGCTGTTGCTTGTTGTTAGCCGTGTCTATCGTGGCAGTTACAGGCTTGACATTTCCTATCCTCTGGTTTCAAAGTCTTATTTTAAGCTCACAGAATGCTTTCCATTCCATGGATACTATCTTGGTAACAAGCCTATTGAGCAAGTACCTTCTGAGAGTAATATATGAATATAACTTTAGAGCTCTTTGGCCTTGATGTCTACATGTAGACTTGATATGGTATATGATCCCCCCCCCCCCCCAATGTCTGTATAGTGGTGAGTGCAGATATCAATAGAGGAAGACAAACCTGTAATCTGAAATGAATTACATTTTGGTAAAAATACAATACCTTAAAACAGATTACTATCGTACACCAATTCCCTTATACCTGAAAGCATATACAGGCAGCATATACAGTAATTTTCCCTTTGAAACCAGGAGAATTGCTGCCCACAGGCCCATGTTTACAACGTTCTTCACTATATGCGCCTGGACACCGTGCTTCACTGGGAGTCCATGAGACCTTCATGCATAGTTTTTGCTTAGGCAGTGTTGATCGGACAGATAGACTTGCAGTGAGATGTTTTAGACCCGCCTGGAATCCAGCCTAACATGTAGAAACTGATGTGGTTCTGTTTGATATTCAGGAGTTGGATCAGAAGCTGCCCATAATGGAGCCCTATTTCACCCGGAACCCCGAGAAGGCTGGCCAGACTAATGCTGAGTTGAGGGTCACCTGGTTGGGTCATGCCTCAGTGCTGGTGGAGATGGATGGTCTAGTGATACTGACAGACCCAGTGTTCAGCCAGCGGGCATCACCAGTGCAGTTCGCAGGACCTAAGAGGTTCCGTGACCCGCCATGCACTGTGAACCAGCTGCCACGGGTCCACGCCGTGCTCATCAGCCACACTCACTACGACCACCTGGACCTTGGCTCAGTGACTGCCCTGAACCACCGCTTTGGCAGTGACCTGCGCTGGTTTGTGCCCCTGGGCCTGATGAGCTGGATGCAGAGCTGTGGCTGCGAGAACGTCATCGAGCTCGATTGGTGGGAAGAGAATTGTGTGCCGGGTCACGACGAAGTCACCTTCGTCTTCACTCCCGCTCAGCACTGGTGCAAGCGCACGCCGCTGGATGACAATAGGGTGCTGTGGGGCAGCTGGACTGTCCTGGGGCCCCACCACCGCTTCTTCTTTGCCGGAGACACCGGCTACTGCTCTGGCTTCCAGGAGATCGGCAGGCGCTTTGGACCTTTTGACCTGGCCGCAGTCCCCATTGGTGCATACTTGCCCAGGTACATGCTGGGGTATGTTTAGGTTTTGACAAGGAAGTAGCCAACTGGTTGTCTTAGCTGTTGTGTTTCCCCACCCCAGGGAAGTGATGAGGTCACAGCACGTGGACCCAGATGAGGCTGTGCGGATCCACATGGACCTTCAAGCAAAGCGGTCTCTTGCCATCCACTGGGGCACCTTTGCTTTGGCCCATGAGGTAAAATGCTCAGTGAGATCCATGCATTCATCTTCCTTCCAATGACTTATTCAGTACAGGGTCACAGAGAACCTGGAACGTCTTCCAGACAGTACTTGGAACAAATGGGTCCCTTGAATGTCTAGAGGGATTTTGATGACTAGATGTGGATGAGCTTGTTCCACTGTCGAGGAATGACACATGGAAAAAAAATCTGGAGGAAGACTTCTCATATGGTTGAGGGATCATCAGGAGGTGTTGGCTTTCTGAACAAAGCCAAGATGGCAAGTCGGTCTTGATGAGTGAATTGATGGAGATGAGTGTCTTTGTAAGCCATACTAGGTACAATATAAATAGACTGAAGTTTTAAGAAAAGAGAAGTACCTGAATGTGCAAAAAAATGTAAAAACATGAGCAGAAAATGTGCAAAAAGCAATATAAAACAAATGCTCTACACTTACTTTTTACACACTCAAGGCTAATTAATTGTCATTTTACATTTCACTTAAAATTTTCCTCCTGCACAACAGAAGACAAAGGTAGGGTCTTGATTTCTGAACAGGCAATATCCAGGTAATACTCTACCTGACTTGACCTTTTTTAAGGGACAGCTTTAGACCGCATGAATGATCCACCCAGCAGCATTTCGAAATCCCTTTCATACTCCACCCTGCTGTTGCCTAAACAAGTGCTGTAATTACGTAATTGTATTATGTAATTATGCAATTGTATTAAGTTTTGTGGATTAAAAAACAGAAATTTTCTTTTACAGCATTACCTGGACCCTCCTGCGCGCCTCAAAGAAGCCATGGAGAAATATGGGCTGGATGAAGACGTATTTTTTCTCCTGAAACATGGCGAATCACGACATCTGAACTCCAGTGAAGAGGTGTTTGCTCACCACAAGTGATTGGTGTTATGAGTTTAGTTTCATTGCAGATGCTTTTGTAATTTCAGCACTTAGTTTTTTTTTTTTTTTTAACAAAGTTTAAGGAGACTTTCAGAGCACCTACATAAATGGTGAGATTTTTTAGGATTATAACATAAATATTGGATTTTTTCATTTGTTGAACCTAATGACTTCAGTTCAGCTTGAACTTAACAGTTTTCAACCTTGGTTAACTGTTTTATCAGGCAGTGAACCGTTAAAAAGAAGTTTGCATATTGTATAATCCATCTATCTTCCATAAATTCATATTCAGTACAGGGTTTCAGAGAACGTGAAGCCTGGCTCTGGCAGCATAAGGCACAAGGCAGATACACATGGTGGGATACACATTTTATTACCCTACGATTAATACACTCACCGAAACTTTGAAATCACGCCAAAAAGTTCTCAGTTTCCATGAAAACTCCATTTTAGTCATAAATTGCATATTAAATTAAAAATAATGATTAGTGCTTGAAATAATCAAAGAATCCTCCATCTGCAGCCATCACAGCCTTGCAGACCATTCTCATCCCTACTCTGAATTCGTTGAGGTAACCTGTAGAGATTTCAGTCCGTGATTCCCGAAGCACCTCCCACAAGCTGGGTTGGCTTGGTGTCATATGGTCAAGCTCCTCCCACATCTCCTCAATAGGGTTGAGATCTGGTGACTGAGCTGGCCAATCCGTCACAGGTAGAATGCCATCTGGCTGCTTCTTGCCCAAATAGGTCTTGCCAACTTGAAGCAGTGCTTTGGGTCATTGTCCTGTTGTAGGATGAAATTGGCTCCAATCTGCTGCCATCTGCAGGGTATGGTATGGTATTTACCCTGTACAAAATTTCCAGATTTAGCAGCACCACAGCATCCCCAGACCACAACGTCTCCACCACCATGCTTGAAAGATGACATCAAGCACTTCCTTATTTCATTTGTTCTGCGACTCACAAGTTTTCTTCTCTATGATCCAGACACCTTAAAATTCGATTTGCCTGTCCATAGCACTTTTTTACCCCAGTCATCCATCATCCAATGTCTATGGTCTTTTGCCCATTTTTTCCTTTTATTGGCCAGTCTCAGATACACCTTTTTCCGTGAAGGCCAGCACTCTGGAGTCGCCTCATGATTGAGATTGGCATTTTGTGGGTTCTGTTTAATAAAGCTGCCAGCTGATGGCCTGAGATGCATCAGTTTCTCAAACTAGAGACTGTGATGTTTTTATTCTTCTGCAAAGCTGTGCACTGGAGCCTCCCACTCCTCCTTCTATCCTGTTTAGAGCCAGTTTGTACCCTTCTGTAAAGGCAGTAGTGCACACCTTTTATAAGATACCTTCAGTTTCTCGGCAGTGTCTCAAAATGGAATAGCTTTCGTTTCTCATGACAACATACTGACGAACTTCTAAGGAAAGCTTTTTCTTTCTGGCCATTTTGAGACCATAATTGAACCCACAAATGCTGATACTACAGATATCCAAACAGCCCAAAGAAGGCCAGTTGCTTCTTCCTACTGTTTTCAGCTGTGCTTATTTGCACGAGGGTTTACTAATTAAGAATTATTCTTTCAATTTTACTTAGGATTTGCTAACATGATAATAATAATTGATACTTTATTAATCCCTGTAGGGAAATTGTCTTTTTTACGCCTCCCTCAACTTGCTCTTCGCAGAGTAAGTTGTTCATGAAGGGCTGCCACCTGTAGCGGCGCTACAGTGAGCTGAGGTTAAGGGCCTTGCTCAAGGACATACTGAGGCTGGGTTTGAACCGGCAGCCTTGTGATTACAAGCACACAGGCTTAGCCCAATGAGCCACGCGCTGCCCAATGTGCCATTGAAAAGCAGAAGTGTTTTTTGCTGAAAAGAGGCCTTTGTATACCTATGTAGACATTTTATTGAAAAATCAGTTGTTTCAAGCTATAATACTCATTTACAAGATTAACAATGTCTAGACTATTTATGATCAATTTAATGGAAAAAATGTGATTTTCTTTCAAGAACAAGGAAAATTCTCAGTAATTCTGAACTTGGTAAGGTGTGTTCATTGGTTATTGGGTAATTATTGGTTCCCTCCCCTCTTTTTAAAAATGTTTCTTGGAATCATGTTATGAGTTTTTTACAATGTTTTACCACATTTGGCAGTTTATCTTGCATTGAGTACTTACATATAGTAGAAATGAATGTAAGATTTTATTACTGACCCTTACTGCAAAATATCCATTTTAATGCCTATAATTATGTGTACTTAAAGCATACCGAAGTGAATACAAACTCTGCCTTAAACTGCTGTTATTTGTTTTGTATTTTTAATTGATGTCCAAGATCCGGCATCTCACTGTCATGACAAACACAAAGAGTTTTTTTAGTAGTTAAAAATAAGCCTTGAACAGCATGCTGTGTAACCGTCAATGTTTTGGCGGTTTCCACTGGGAAAACCTTCACTTCCTTCCCTTACAGTTACACTTTATGTAATTCCTGCCGGCTTTTCCTGGCAAGGCGCATGGGGACGGCTTGCTGGAGAGCAGCTCGGAACTCTTTCTCCATGTCCTCGGGCTGCAGGTGGGGATTCCTAGCCATTCCCAAGTCAGCATGAAAATATAATCCTTCCCGCATGTTCTGTGTCTTCCCTGGGGTTCAGCTCTTGGGAGCCGCCCGGGCAGCATCCTTAAGAGATGCTTAAACCGCCTCAGCTGGTTCCTCTCAGAAGGACAAGCGGTTCTAATACGAGGTCCCTCTATATATCTAAAATCGCTCGGTGGATTGGGGAATCCAGCAACCCTCATTTTGGTTTGGGGTTTGGAGTTTCTGCATAGTCAGCATTGTCCCACACTGGGGCCTTTCTCCCCCCTTGGCAGCTCCTCCCGTGTGTGAGCTTTCATCTCCACAACAGCCCTTCTGGCCTGTTGGTACCTCTTAGTAATACCAGGAGATGTACCCCCCCCCCGCTCCCTGGAGGCCTGCTTGTTCTCCTTGTCAGTCAGATTCCCTAACATTACAATCCATTTTCACTGCAACGGGCACTGAACTTTTTGTACCTATGGTACCAAAGTCACCATTTAGCAGACACTCTTATCCAGAGCAACTTACATTTTTCTAAATTCAGGGACAGTCCCCCTGGAGCAAGGTGGGACCCAATGAGGGTATTGCCAGAGGTGGGACTCAAACCCACAATCTTTTGGTCTAGACTCTAGAGGCAAGCATCCTAACTACTAGGCCACCAACATCACCAGTACTTCTTGCTCATTTTGGTACCAATGCAGAATGTCCCAAAACAGCATCAAGTATGTCAAACCATATATAAGGTTTGCTGTTATAGCAAACACTTTATTTCTTATCGTGCCGTCCAGATCTCATAGAATCTGTTTTTCCATCCAGATCGTAATGACTTGTGGTTACTGCAATGACATGCACCAACCACCTCCTGGCCGCAGCCCTTAGCAGTTGCTGAAACGATTTAGGTTTTTTACATAATCCATTCGGACTCAAATGAGATGAGACAGCTATGATGTTGGTCATTGACCTTTGGCTTAGAGTGCCCTAATGCCAAGAGCGCTTAAGAACATCCTTGTGTTTCGACATGGTGTGGACAATCAAATCCCCATTCCTGGAGGTGTTACTCAGCGGAGCTGCATGCTGATAAGCCATACTATCTAAAATGGCAATCGAATACACGGGAATTCTGAAAGGATCCTTCGCTGCTGTTCAAGGCCAGTCTCTTTGCCCTACCCTGGCGTATCTATCAATGCTGAGCCGTTAAGGAATGACTATCCAACATACCATCTGGCCACAATGTACCCCAGAAGAGTGTTTAGTATAACTACTCCTGTACAGTTCATAAAACCTCTTACCAAACAAAGTACATCTATTGTTAGAATGTAAACACTCTAAACAGGGAACATTTAGGTCTTTCATTATGGAGAGTTCCGCCAAACCTTGCACAATGACTTCCATTATGTCCGTGCAGACATATAAACTCTCAAGTACGTTTAAATGTCGTCTTTGAAATAGAACCACCGGGAGATTTCTTCCTGTCTGCTTTTGTTATATGCCTATGCTACCAATAACCTTTCGTTAACTCCTAAATTAAATACAGGTTAAATTGCTGCTTTTTTATGGTAGCAAAACGTTACCTCGTGTATTAAAATTTTGCGGAATACTCCCCCTAGTGGTTATTCTAATACTTTAACATTGCCGCCAAATATGTTGGTAATATGCTTTTCAGCGCAACATTAACATTTACAGTTCATTTGTTCTTCATAATATTTATGTTATTTTAACATCAGTGGGCAGGAGATAAGAAATTGAATTTATTACTTTATGTAAATATTTCATTAGTTTAGACACAGTGTCTCCAAGCATTTGCGGGGGAGAAATTATTAAATCAAGAAAATGAACAGGATATATAATCATAAGGTTTTACAGGTTGGTAGCACACATTTCACAACTAAAACGTTTTTCCTCGCGCGTCTCCATTATGGAATTGAAAATGGGCAAAGTGTCAGCATTGTCCTAAATTAGGGTTGTCGTGCTTTGTGTTTTCTAATTCGAAATGCATCTTGTTAGTAATGTGACTAATAACAAAGTTTTAAAAAGCTTAGACTCAGATATATTACAATAAAATGAAATATTAAACTGAGCCGTCGACATGGAATTTCGGCAGGAGGGGTTTCCTGGTTGAGTCGGTTACTTAGTTACTGTAAACCATTTTCAATGGCGTGAGCGTAGAGGGGATAGCTGTGACAAATCGGTCTAATTTTAGTCCGAGTTTTAAGATGTCGTCGATAAAAACCAGCGAAGCGGTCCCCTCGGGCTCCGTAGTCAGGTCCTCGCTTGCCGAGGTCTATCAGGTAGGGGTGTGGATAAGATTTTAGGTGGGTCTGAAGATGGTGACATTCAACCGTATGAGCTACTGGCGCTTAGCCGGTACATGTTAAGAACAAAATAATGAGACGACTCAAATGCCTGCCTTTTAAAGTTACCAATAGTGCAGATAAATAGATTTTAGTATACCTAAAACACAGTTAAATTCAAAGTACATAATTGCTCTAGCTAGTTAGGTGGGCATTTTGGGTCCTGGAACTTATCTTTTATTATTTGTGTCATTTTATTTTCTTAACAGGCATTGCTAAGCGGATGTGTTTCCTGTCCTGAAAGCCTAGTAATGTTTCTTGAAGAGAAAATAATGAAGATTAGGGGAAATGGGATTCACGGGAATGAAAGTGACTGGTTTGTATTGGCCAGCCGTGATATTTATAATATAAAAGTGTCATAGACTCGTTATTAGTTAGTGTCTGAGGGTGCATATCCTCCTGTTTGCCTGTCTAAGGAGGCTGATTTGTACAGTTTGCACAGATTGAACAGTTTGCACAGTAACAATATTAGGTTGTGCAACTTTTATTTATTTTTTTTAATTTCATTTAAGTTCATTCCGGGGGCCAATGGCTGCAGATGGAAAAGGTTCGGCCTCTGTGATGCCTTTTTTCAAAACCATGTCTCCCCGGGACGGTCTTATAGAAACCACGCTACAGACAGCAACACAGACAGCCTTCTGTTTCATTGAAAGGCAGAGCCACATCTTGCAAGTGGTCGTACATTTTTTCACCTGGAAATCCCCTATAATACCCCAGAAACGAAAAAATATTTGATCTCTAATCAGCACCAGACTATTTACATTTAATGTGCCACCATTCTCTGAAACTGAGTCATTTTCTATTGTACAACCACAGAAAAAAAGTACACCAAAAAGGTGTTTGATGTTGAAAGAAACAGGTGATGTTGTTGGAAAATGGAGCACGCCAGGACTGGATCATTTTTTTCTCTCTTATTTAATGAGGTTCTTGTATTTGCATAGAGCACAATGGGACTGCTATTCTATTAGTTCCTGAGAGCTGCTGATGCATTTTAAATTAGTAGTCAGGCTTTAAATTGCTTATGCCTTGTGTAAGGTGAGTGTGCCTTACTTTCTGAAACAGGAGTGTTAAATGCAGCGTTCCTTGACGTGAAAATATATTAAGTCATAAGTCGTAATCTGTACTGTGCAATTCCGGTCATTATTGTCGTTTAGACTAATGGCTTTGGGAATTGGGATTAATATAATTACACGGCCCACAATTGTGCCTAGTTCCTAGGATGAAAAATACCTGTTTGTTGCAGGCCTCTTCCTGTCTGTTCCATTCAGAAGATGTCTGTGGGATCTCCTTGTGGAAGCCAGGTATGGAGTCAGCTAATTGTCAGCATGGTGAATCTACTTTACCGGCAAGTGTTCTTCAACTGTTTAGACAGGCCAGCTGGCTGCTAGACCCAGGCCTTCCATTGTCCAGGCCCTGTATTAAATCCTGGTCTCGTTCCACATTCTGGGTCCCATTTGGCGGGGCATGGGTCCCATTTGGCAGGCCGTGTTCAGTGGAGGTAAGCAGCATAACAGCATTTTCGTTTGCGTCAGGTCCTGTCGTCCTTGTTTGAGAAGGCACACTCGTGGTGCCGAAAACGATTAACTAAAATGTGCTTCAAGTAAGTGCTTTACTATTGTTGTTACTTAAGCACAGATATATAAATAATGGTAATGTTCCATTACTTTCGTTATTTAATTGATTTTCAAAGACTAAGAGATAACATAAGTATATTCTGGAGTGTGGAGTATAACTTCAAGCTAAAGTTTAATTTGGAAGATTTACGGTTTGCAGGGTGGAGACTGACACTGAACCGGAGTTAAGTAATGGCTAGTTTCTTAAAATACCTTAAACTGGCATGATGCTACTGACACAAAGTGATAAGTAAGGTCACAGGTGCTCGTTGCTGCAGGTAAGTGTAGTTGTAACTGTTTCAGACACTTGTTGCAGTGAAGTGTCTGAAACTGGTGCTCCATGTGAGTTGAGGGCTATTATGTCCCTGTGCCCCTGCCCTATGAATAAATAATGCCCCCCCCCGTAAGTAGAGCTTGGAGGGAGTACGTTTCCACAAAGAGAGAGACAGCAGCGAAGCGGGCACTGAAGATGAGCGGCGCAGCGGAGCGACACTCGCAGAGGGTCCTGCGGACCGCGTTGCGCGGATGGGCTGCCTGGCTGCAGGTCCACCGGCAAAGGCAGCAAGGTGGGTGGCACTCTCTGGGTGACACGCTGGAGTGGTGACCAGACAGCCGCATGCCATCTGAGAGGGGCGTAATCAGTGGGACGTCCTGTGGGTGGCCAGTTAAACCTCCCTGGGGCTCATCCAGATGTTCCACAGCTGTCTGCTTTTTTAATGTGTTTGTCGATCTTCAAAGGCTTCGATTGAATACAATTGCATGATAGAGTTATTTTTATTTTATATTTTTGGGGAATTTCTTAAATGTAATATTTGCTTCTAATGCGTAGATAGTGAAACCATGTGGTAAATTCCTTGTACTGTTGCTGTCATATTTATACTGATGAGTCTGGTCTGTTTTTAAATGTTTAAATATTAAGATTATGTTTTGACTCATGAAATCTTTATGTAAATATGTTTTGCTGGTTGTGTTTTCTGAAATCCCTTTAAGGTCACAAGGTATGAGGCATAAAGTTGTGCTCTTGAAGATATACAAGCATTGAATACTTTACCTTTTCTTTTCTTTTTTTTCTTCTTGTGTGTGTGGTGCCTCATCCCGGATGTATGCTACCAAACTCTCAATCCACAACCAGTTCTCATGATAGAGTATGGATTTTTACAAATGGTGGCTGCAGCTGCTGGGTTAGATTGATCCTTTGTAATTTTATTATTGTTTTATATCGTAGAAGCAGTCCGAAAACTGAGAAGAGTCTGGAATTCTGTTCACTGCAGAGCGGTGTTCCAAGCTTGGCAGCGTGTCGCATGGGAATTAAGGAAGACAAAGGAATATTTCGAGGTGTTAATTAATTAATTAATTAATTAATTTTAGATTAACTGGAAAACATGACTTCGATTGGCTTTTATATTGCCAATTAATCTGTCGCAACACACAGTAATGTAGACACTACTCCTGACTACCACCAGGATTACGTGTAGTGAACAAGTCTTTCATTAGTGTAGTGAGTCCTGTTTTCTCAATTGCTTGCATGTTTTCGGGCATGTTTTTGGTTGACCTGTCCATGGATGGGTAAAAGCTGGACACAGGACTCTGTGAGAAAAGAGACCGCGGCTGTGGGGTCCCCCTCATGGACAGGAAAGACGTCGTGTCCACACTACCTTGGAAACTTGCACTGAAGGTACAGCCATCCCACTGGATCCCTGGCGTTAATGATGTTATAAAATGTCAGGGAGAAATCCATAGCAAGTCTTGTCAATGGCCGTTCCAGTTGAAGTAATTCATTTTAAAACATTGTGGAAGTATTGACTCAGTCATAGTCAATAGTAAGACATTTATTAAGATCAAAATACAGAATAACTAAAGAAAATGCAACTGAATGAGAGATAACATATCACGCTACTTTAAGATTAAGATGCACTTTATTGATCCCAGGAAGATATTTTGGTAGAAACAGCAGCAAGAACATAGTGCACAAGCGAATGTACACATGGTGCCAAGCACACAAGGTACAAAGACACTGCACATAGTGCAAACAGATACTATCTGGTACACAAATAAAATAACCTGAAAAACATAATATTCAGGATATTTTATTTGTGTACTTTTTTAATCTAACTACGGATTCCCCCCAGACCTAAAGATTCCCTTCGCTCTTGTTGCATTATGTCCACCGTTTACTGTTGTACTCTAAAACTATCACACTAACATGTATGGTGCTGTAACCACTCAAAAAAGAAAGAGCCTGCAAAAATAACCAGGTGTGCACTGCATGTACGAGATGTTTACAGACGCAAGTAACCTTGTTAGCCAGGACAAAGGGTGTCTCAGTTCTTTCTCTCAGAGTTAGATTCTATTCAGCCCACATCTCATCCGGATTCAAGGCTGACAATCCATTCACTAGGATACTTTGTCTATAGAAGAGGACTGCAGTGTCCCTTCACATACTTCTGTGATCTGGGCCCAAGAAGTGTTTCCTAACCTATGGCCTATTTCTGATGGATAAATGTTAAGCTCCTGGGACACTTTGCATCATTATGAATAACCACAAAGTTTGTCCAGTATAATTTTCCGATTCTGAGATCATCGATATAAAATTTTATATAGTGTACATTTGGGAATAGTGGCAACCAAACTGTGTAGCTTTCTGCCAATAGCATTCGTATGACAGGAATGTTGAATTGATGCTTTCTGTGTCCTCGCTCGTCGAGGGGTCACCGTAATTTACTCACCCAGCTGTGGTTTCAGTGGATTCTCTGATCTGACGTCCTTTAAGATCCCCTGTTGTGCATGGAGACAAGAGCAGCAGTTCCCCAGTGATTTTTTTTTTTATCTTAAAAGCCCTGGGATTGAACAACACACCTACTCAAGCTATGTGGCTGCATGGTGCTTCTGCTATTCTGCAATGGAGTTGAAGTCAGGTATCTCTAATATGGGGTTAGCAATGAGGGTAATATTACAGAGTGAAAATGGCCATCATCTGCTATGAACTGTTCTGTATTTTTTTTTGCTTCCTTTTTGTTGTGGTAACAATGGCTTTTGCATATTTTGCCAGATGTTCCGCTGCTTCACTATGGATAACCTCAGTAGAAACTCTTCCAGGGAAGAGAACAGAACATTATGGTGGATCTGTTAACTAGTCAAATACTTACCGAGGAGTCTCCATAGCTGCTTCCGTAACCTCACCTCCCACTTTACTAACTAATCGTGGGAGGTTCGACTACTGTGTTGATCGGTTTTATGTAAATGTTCATGTAAATGCTTACCCAGTCCATGGACCAGTTCAATATATTTGTTCTTACCTTGTAATATCCATCCATCCATCCATCTTACAATTGTTTATCTAGTTTAGGGGGCTGCAGCCTATCCCCAACAGCAAATCTGTCTTATCCCCTACTGTGTAATATATCACATCTTTAATTTCATGTTCACTTTTGCAATGTAATACTCTATAAACATTCTGCTTTAAACATGTGGCTATATATGGGAAAGGATTTGAGAGACTGAGAATTCTTGACCAGGAATGTAACTTTAGGGTTTTTCTCCCCCCCAAGTCATTTGGGGGGGGTGGCAGCGTGCAGGGATGGCAAACCATGAGAACCATGTGACACAAGGATTTGGCAGCAAATCGTAATTTTATTGTAGATCTCTGCATTTTGAGGCAATGTAGGCTGATGAATAAGAGTCACAACATGAAAAGGAAGATCTAAAATATGTTGGGGGAAAAAATCTACAAATTATTCATTATTGTTCAGTAAGCAGGACAGAAAAAACCAAACGTGGATACAGAACTTGTTGCACAGTCCTCAGTCCTGAGTTACTGCTGTGGAACAATCCAGAACATTTTATACCAAAAACCATGAAAATAGGAGAGGAAGAACAAAGTAATATGGAGAACTGTGTACCTGAACCATCCCACCGAGGATGGACATTAAAAGGACGTGAGAGTTGAGCTTTTAGAGTGCTAAGGCCAGCAGATTTGTTGACTTGCATTGTAATTAGTCCCGAGACACGGCTCTGTTACTTGCACAAAGGCCTTTCATCGCTTTTCATGTCATTGTCCGGTGGCGACGCGTTAGCTCTAAACTAGCGTTTCATCCAGTTGCTGGCCTTTGAATAAAAGCTTCTTTGGGTGCGTGGGATTCTGTGTGCGTTGCACACCATGGCGCCTGAGCGCAGGGAGGGGGCCATTGGTGGGAGCTGCAGCTGTCCGTAAGCACGACAGCGCCTAGTGGCTGATTCCATGTCCATGGGGGGGGCGGCGGGGGGAATCTGAGAAATCATTCCTTATGGTGTCCGTTTCAAATATCAGTATATTTTGTTCCTTAACATAATTTTGATACAAATGATCCATACATGGCAACACATCAATCAAAAATATTTAGCAAGTTCACAGCATGTTAAATTTTAAAGGGAGGGTATAAATAGTGAAATATAATATTTAATTATGTGGTCAGGCTAATGGGTAGCAGTGCTGCTTCTCACCCTCTGTGTTTGGTTTAGAGTTGCAGTATTCTGCCAGCACTCTTTATGTGTGACATCTGTATGTTCTGCTTCTGTGGTGCAGGATTTCTCCAGGTGTGTCTGTTTCCTCTCACAGTCCAAAGACATGCAGTTGTGTGAACTGGCATCTCTGAAATTGCCCGTGGTTTGTGTTTGTGTCATGGGATGGATTGGCAGCCCCTGCCTTGTACCTGATGATTTCTGCTATAGTTCCCAGGTTCACCGCAACCCTGTTCTGGATCGAAATGGTTAGGAAACGTGTACTGACACAACGGATGGGCTGTAGATATCCACATATTGATGCTAGTGGTCATAATCTGGACTAAATCCAGTTTAGACCAACAAGCTAAAGTTGACCCCCACCCTTCCCCACTACCCCACTTACTGCGGTCTAGAGCAGTGTTTCCCAGTCCAGTCCTCAGGGACCCACAGTCGGTCCATGTTTTTGCTGTCTTCCAGCTCCCAGTAGAGAGTTAAGGAGGGAGCAAAATGTGTCCTGTCTGACAGGGAGTTCAGAAGGAGCAAAAACATGGACCGACTATGGGTCCCCGAGGACCGGATTGGGAAACGCTGGTCTAGAGCAAAGTAGTGAACCTGTGTCATGTGCATAGATCTTCCAATACCTGCCTGTGGGAGACCTTCTCAGGTGTGCCCAGGTGAGCCACTCATGGAAGGCCATCACCCAGATGTCCTCTCTCTGGGGCAAGGTCAGTTCCTGTATCCTGATCTGTTCATTGTGATATGTCCACCTGTCACTATAATTCAAACGTGATGAAAGTGTTATGGCGTTTCCCTTGTTCCACTTTCCCCCCTTTGTTAGAGAGACTGATAAGTTTTGTTTTATCTCTCTGCTTCCCCATTTCTCTCAGATCAACTTCTCTGCGGAAAAAGACCACGTCGAGGACAGTGTGGTCGTGCGGATCCTGCAGCGGTATCGCCCCTTTGTGGTCCATCTGAACATGCGAGGTTGTAGCGCCCTCCAGTGGCCCAGCTTCGAGTGCGCTGGTAAGCACTGCAGTTCCAAGCATCCCTGTAGTTTTTCCAGCATGTGTTTCTGCTCAGAAATAGTCCGTTTGGCTGAACTGTTCTTTCCCTGCCCGATAAATCCTATGCTGGTGCTGTAACATACAGTTTGCCATCTGAAGTAAATCTCCAGACACCACAATATTACTGCTGCAATGGTTAGATGTTACAGTGTGTTTCAGCACTTTTCCCTGTTCATCTTTGACTCCGCACCCTATATTAAACTTTGATGGTCTTTATTAAAGCAGTGAACCTTGTCAGGTCTGCAGTTAAGTTTTTTTTTTTCTTATTCCATGTTTTCCATCACTTTCATACATTTGCTAAGTAGCTGTTTAAGAGGCACAGCTAACGTCCTCAGTTTATTGACAGAAAAAGGATGAAACCACACAGACCCTTAAACGACTTAAAATTGGGATACAAGGAAGTAGTTTAAAACCAAAAAAATGGAAAAGACTTTGTCATGGGACCAAATTAGAATATCCTGCAAAAAAGGGCAGTTCTGTGAAAGCTGTCAGTTTTGTCTCTTGGTTTTAACTCTGACAGTGTCATGTCTCTTTGAGGCCCTCAAAGACCTTGGCAGCTGGTCTTTGGAGAATTGGCTGATTTTACCCATGACTAGTGTATTGGGTTCCTGGTTGCTGGTGTTTTGGGTGCCGGGGTCCTGCACCGTGTTTTGGCCCGGCACTCTGTCCTTGGGGCAGTCCCCATTGTAGGTCCTGACGTACTCCTGCACCGACCACCCGGCAAATTCACCCGGGGAGTGGCAGATAAGACCAGAGTGCTGAACGCCAGGGTGCAGCCTCAGCCAGTAGAGCAGGTAGTGGATATTGTAGTCACACACCCATGGGTTGCCTCCCAGCGCCAGCCTTCGAATGAAGTACAGGTCCTCCAGGACACCGTATTGGATATAGTGCAGGCTGTTGTTGGACAGATCCAGCTCTCGGAGATACAGCAGGCCAGCAAAGGCAGCTGTCAGGTGGACAAAGGATAGACACCTGTCACCTCTATAGTCTGCGTGGTGCCCATTACTATTAGGTGTGGCTTTGACTGATCTGAAGTGAGGATATGTACTTTAATATGACTTTAGGCCCCTCCCACAGCACTCCCCCCACATTATTAAGGAATCTTTAGTTGTGATGGCCAAATGAAGCTTCATGAACCATTCTCTGTATTTTCTGACCCCACTAGATGGTGCTCTTGGTTTACTTTGGGGCATGCTTTGAGCCCTTTTTTGAACAGAGAGCACCATCTAGTGGTATCAGAAAATACAGCAGATGGTTCATGAAGCCTGATTTGGCCATTGCTAGTTTTTAGGTGTAGTATTGTGAGAAGTCATTGAGAACATCCCTTGCACCTGCCATCCTTCTTCTAGCCAAACTGTCCATCACCCCACAGAAAAGGAAATAGCCCATCCCTTGTGGATGAATAGCAAGTATTTTTCATCTTGGCTCAATGTAGCTTAGAGTTTAAATGTTTCTCTCTATTTTTCTCTACAGCCAACTAACAACTCCAGTTCAATACTGAAAGTATTAAGCTGTCCATTTTCTTGGGTATCTGCCATAATATGCAGAAATCAGTTGCTGAAATATCTTAAAAAGATATTTCTTGGAGAGGGTTAAAGTAATGCAGTTTATTTGTCTAGTTCTGGTAAAAGGAAAAGTTTACCAACCACAGGACAGATCTAGGCATGGCCTAGAGTGGCAAACCTTGGAGTATAAAAACTTTAAAATGTGATCTGATGTCCCTTGACATCCAAGTTTTTTTTTTTATGGAATGGAATTCCCCTTGTATGCCTCCCTTCTTGGAATTTGACAGAATGTAGAACATCATTAAATCTGCAGTGCTCATGTCCTATTTAATATTTGGAAGGCTCTGAAAGCATTTAATGCCCCTGTGGTTATGGATGCTGTGATTTGTGTAAGGTCCTGGTGCCCCGGGTTTTACATAACTTAGTATATATTTATTAATCAAGTTTATATTAATATTCCGTTACACCAATACATACCTGCACAAACACTCACCTGTATCAACAAGTTCCAAGCCGTTGTTGCTGAGGTTCAGTGATTTCAAATCCTTGGAGCCCAAAAACATCTTAGCCCTGAGATGTTTGATGTTGTTTCTGGACAAGTCGATATTAACGTAGTATGGTGGAAGGTCTGCTGGAACGTTTGTCAGCTCTGTGGAGGGTGGGGGGTGAGGAAGGGTGGGGGTCAGTACCTCGCACAGACAGACAGATCTGGTAGCATGTTCTGGGGCTGGAGCAGTAAAGTAACAGCCAGTGTAACTGTTCTCCCATCTGGCGCTCAATGGGATTTTCTTTGTGTTGACTCGGAAGGGCTGGAATAGTTGAGGAATTCCCACATGCTCGAAGCACATGTGAAATCAGATTGTAGCTGCACTTTTAAAAGTATTTCCAAGAGTTTTCTCAGACATCTGTGATAAACATAGAATGTAGTACATTGTTGAGTGCTGTCTTCAAGTGTAATAAATTCAATTTTAATACTGATCACTAGTAAAATTTTTAAAAAGCATCCTAAAATAAAAAGCTAATAACTTAAAGGTTTAAATGTTCACATTATTTTATTAGTATTATCTTCCATGTGTTCCTGTTTGTTTATTCTGTCCATCCATTTTCTGACTGTTTATCCTGGTCATTGGGTAAGGATTTTTTTTTCACTGAAACAAATTTTATATCGTAAAGCACAGGGATTGTGTGCTTAGGAATAATATAACTATTGCCATCCATCCATCCATCCATCCATTTTCCATACCCACTTGGTCCTATGCAGGGTCATGGGGGTCCAAGTGTAATTATTTGCAAGACAAATAATTCAGGTAACACTTTACATGGGATGGACAAGTAACTTGGTAACTCACTTAGTAATCCAGTACAAATCATGAACAAATATAGGAACTGCATGAAATACATAAATGGTTATGAATGATGAATGAACATGGAATCAATATGTACAGTAACTAACACTTAGTTTTTGGTTAATTAATATATTAAGAGTGTACTACTAGGTTATTTGTGTCCCCTCAAGTAAAGTGTTACCGTAATCCTTATAGTACACTACCTTATGTATTGCAAAGTGTGCCGTGAAATATTTTGGTGATCAGCCATGATATCTATTGACTGTGTATGCAATGTATGTATGTGACACAGTTTGGAATCTTCAGTTTGGATCCTGCCAGGCTGTCTGTCATATGGCAGCATATGGCAGCAGGATTGACCAGCATTCTGACTGCTGCGTCTAGGAACCGAAGTATTTTTGGATGTTCAAGCTGCACATGCACTTCTATGCTGTCTGACCCTGTGCAGCACATGCAATGAGCATTACTGAGTCTCCGGATGGAGAACTGCTTTCCATTCCTTCTCTCGGGGCTGCCTCTTGGCCACGGCTGTTTTTACATTTGCTATTTATCCTGGGAGAAGTGAGGAAGTGAGCAATCAGAGGCTCAGACTGACATATAGCTCTGATATGTACGGCAAATTGTGTTACAGAAAACTGGTGTTTCGCTGGTTATGCGGTTGCTGCATAGGCATTTTGGGGGGGGGTGTGTTGGTTGGTGAACGCACCCCCAGTTATATTAGAACTTGAAGTATTGCCCATGGTGGTGTGTGGATTCTGGTTGCTCAGCAGCTTCTCAGAGGGAGGGAACGTGCTGGATGGATATTATGCTTAAATAAACTCTCAACCTATAATTAAGATTTTTTTCCCAAAGGAGGACCTCATTTTTTCTCAAGCCGCCCCCACCTCCCCTATCCCCTTCTCCTTTCCTTTTCTTCTTCACTCCCCTTGGCAAAAAGTCCTAAGATCATAAAGGAGAACTGCATACCCGGGGGTCCAAAGCCACTGTGGCTGTGCGAAATTTACGGTTTCACAGAGATGGAAAATAATAAAAGAAGCGTCCCTCGTATGTGACCACAGGCCATGATTTCTGACTGTTTGCTGGCATTGACTATGAACCCAGGGTGCCTGAGCGACTGGCGGTAAGGCAGGATAGCAAACAGCTTTCCCTGGGGAGCTGCGGATCCTGACATACTGAGTCACAGAGTCATCTCTCTCTCACCGCTCATCTTATCATTCATGCTCAGAAGCTCCTGCGGCTCGATAAGTAGAGTTCTGCACTAATAATGTAAAGGTTGTGGGTTCAGATCCCAGGGAACACACACAAATTGTAACCCTTCCCTGTTTTGTACGGTGCTTTGGATAAATGAGTAGATTGTAAACATCCACAGAAGTTTCTCTCTCTTAAAATTTGGTTTATTTGTGACAACAGTGTCTGTTTCCCATGCTTCTCCTGGGGACATGCATTCTGAGTGAAAATAGCAATAACCCATGATGCTACTGTCACTGGAGTCCGTCACCAGAGGTACACTTCCAGATGATCCCTTGAACAAACCCCTTTGTTGTCTTTCTTATTAATAACCACTTGACAGCCTTATTTTGATTGGGAACTGCACCATTCTTTTACACCGACCAGGACACGAACCCGTTTTAGGTTCCCTGAAAGTCAGCATTATCACTATGCCTTATGTGATTGCTAGTTCTGCTGCACCATGACGCCGCCTGATATTTCTGCACATCACCTCAGAAGTAAAGACTGACGAGGGAGCAGTAACTGTTTCACCCATTACATCTGCAGCAAAGACTGAAAGTCGCTATGGTTTCCGTCTAAAGTTTTACGTTTCTTCCGAACATCATATCTACATCCGTGGTCACCAAGGTAATACCAGCTGCACTTTTGCAGACGTGCTTGATAGTCTGCTTTTGTTCTGTTGAGAGCTTGTGAGAAGGAGACGTTTTCCAAAAGCCACAAGATGTTCCCTGCCGCATCTGTGAGCAGTAAAACTGGCATGGGCCCTTTATGCTATCGCCATATACTGTAATGTTACTTGCTGTGTATGCCTATGCCTATACTTGTTGTTAATATTACATGCTTTTGTGCAAATTACAAGGGGTTGAGTATTATTTGGCTGACACTATTGTCCAAGGTGACATACAGTTGAAAAAACAGGGCGAATCCTGGAAGCAACTGGGGGTTAAGTACCTTCCTCGAGGGTCTAACGATGAAGTCACTCTACTAACCTTGGGATTTGAACCAGCAACCTTTTCATCATGGCCATAGTGTCCTTACCCACTTAGCCACTTTTCCCAGTGTCACTGGCAGCAGCGAGACTGGTGGCTTGTGTTGTGCGTAGCCCCAGCTGTTCCCCCCACCCCCTGTTAGTGGTGGAGGGTGAAGGCAGGCATCCATCACTTCTCGTCAATGTGGAAACCAGAGACAAATCTGGCCGAGGCTAAAGGTAAAGGCCCTAACAGTGACCTGTTAGCTGCCAAAACCAGGACTGACTGGGAGCCAGTACAGACAATACAGGCTGATGCAATCAACGTATTTGCTCAGCAAATTCAATGACCACGGCAGCATTTAGCCGTCAGTGGGGAAACAGCTTTATTCTCTAGTTGTATTCGGTGAGAAGCTGATGTTTCTGAAATTACAGCTGCGCTGGTTTTCATGTGTGCTAGCATACATTTATGGCTGAGACATGCATGATGAATTGCAGATGATGGCTAGGTAGATAGAACTGATAGAACTGATAGACTTCCCAGATAGAACTGGAAGAACACGGTGCATTTGTCTGTTTTCCTATGTGAGGTGGTGTATGCCTTGGGTCTGCATAGATTAAGCGACTCTGCGTTCATGCTTACTCAGCTCGATTCTGAACCCTCCTGTTCCCCAGCTCTGTATAAAGCTGTCACACAGGCTGGCCACAGCAGAAGACAGGCACATGTTAAAAAGCAGCAGCTACCTCCAGTGCTTGTGAGCACAAGCTAGAGATTGATGAAGGTTCCTGTGGGAATGAGCTGTGTTACAGCACAAGTGAGCACCCAGGGTTGGGACTGCTCACACCAGGAACAGGAATTCCTTATCACTTGTTTATTTCTCATTATGTACACACTCCCACATGTGCAGGACCCCACTCATACACATCTGCTGTGCCTGTTGGCCAGGGAAGCCCAGCAGAAATCCGCACTGTGCCATGCTGAGTGTGCCAGGCTGAGTGTGCCATGCTGAGTGTGCCATGCTGAGTGTGCCATGCTGAGTTTGCCATGCTGAGTGTGCCATGCTGAGTTTGCCATGCTGAGTGTGCCATGTTCGGTGTGCCATGCTGAGTGTGCCCGGCTGAGTGTGCCATGCTGAGTGTGCCATGCTGAGTGTGCCATGCTGAGTTTGCCATGCTGAGTGTGCCATGTTCGGTGTGCCATGCTGAGTGTGCCATGCTGAGTGTGCCCGGCTGAGTGTGCCATGCTGAGTGTGCCATGCTGAGTGTGCCATGCTGAGTTTGCCATGCTGAGTGTGCCAGAGCAGCTTTTCCCATGTACCCACTAAGCATCCTGTCCTCGACTCTCTTCTTTATGAGGCACCTCAGTTGTCTGATGACCCAATGGGGTCTCATAATTACCCATGATTGTATTTTTATCAACAATTCAAGAGCAAATTTCCAAAACTCACTCAGTCCATTTTTTTTGTTTTTTTTGCGTCAGGCTTCCTCATCATATGTTGCAGTATGGGGAACCAAAACTCACACAGTCCTCATAATCCAACCAATATCTTTCATTACATTTATCCCGTAATCCCCAGAAATCTTCTGGTAAACATGTGGACTGAGCGAATTTTGAAAATCTGCTGTTCAATTACTTCTTTTGAGGCTACAGGTTTTATACAATTTCTGATATTGATCAATCAAAGGTAAGCAGCAGTGCTCACCTCCGTCATGGCAGTCCAGCAGCGGCTTGTAGGGTTTGCATACGGTGTTGGTGTAGGGTTGCTCTACGCTGCCCGCGGTCTTCGTGTCTGGTCCCTCCGGATCCTTCAGGGCGTTATCCTCTAGCGATGGGCACAGCCGCTCTGGTTTCACTTGCTTGAGCCTGTGGCCCCTGAGCGTGTGTGGCTCCGCGCATTCGGCATAGTTCCCTAGGTTACGGTTGCCGGGCACCTGCAGGGTCCTGACCAGGCTGTCAAGTTGGCAACGGCAATCCCAGGGGTTGTCATAGAGACGGAGGTAGGCGAGGCGAGTCAGGGGCAAGAGTGTCTCCTCATCGAGGCCGTGCAGGCCATTGTGCTGCAGCAGCAGCGTGGTAAGCCGGGCGAGTCCCGCAAAGGCCCGGCGCGACACCAGGCTCAACTCGTTCTGCTGCAGGTCCAGGCTCCTCAGGTTGGGGAAGTGGGCAAAGGCATCGTCCGGAATGGCGCGGATCCGGTTGCGGGCCAGGAGCAGGTGGTGTACATCGCTGTGCTGGCCAGCCGGCACCGCGCTCAGCCTCCGCTCTTGGCAATCCAGGTACCGCTCCCCAGCCTCTGTGGACTCCACGCACTCCTGGGCAAAGCGTTTGGCGGTGCCCTGCCGCGCCCTGCCGCGAGCCCTGGCTCGGCCAACTCCGCGCCAGGCCTCCCCAATGACGGGGGACCCCCAGAGCAGGAGCACCAACAATGCCACAGTCACGCGCATCCTCCGGCCGGCCGGGGCAGCCAGGGGCGGGGTGAGTGGGCCCAAGGCGGGCACCTTCGAAGGCTGGTTATCGCTGTGGCGTCCCTGCATGGTGCGACAGAGAGAGATAATACCAGGGTGGCAGCTAGGCTATGAAGCTCCAGCTTCCTACGAAGTACCTTCTCATTGTGCCTGGGTGCCCTGTAAGTGGCGCGTATCTGTGATTAATTTAGAAGGACCCTTCTCCATCAAAGCCTGGCACATTCATACAGTTGTGCATCTGGGCTGGTTCAGTTTATTGGTCATTAGCGATGCTGAGCACAGCGGTGACTTTATGGATTCGTACCACGAGCTTAACTAAACTCTTGACTGTTCCTTCCTGCTACACTGAGACCCCCAGGCTGCCTCCATTCTGCTCCAGAGGTAGCCTGTAATCAGAACAACTGTTACTGCTCGTTGCTTAGCAAGCTTTGATGCCGGGGAACTCTTGTTTCCATGTCTAAATGCACAATGAGGCTGTTTGTTAATAGGCAAATACCTGCTGAATCATAATTACCGTCCTTGCAGATTGCACATCGATTATAGCATTGCATCATGTACAGTAATTAGGTGGCGACAGCAGGCGGTTGACATCTGGGGGTTTTGAGCCACTTGCCTGTTATTAGTTTTCTTCTGTGATGTCACCCAGATTTCAAAACTGGCAGCAGAGCCCTGGTGAGCATGAGCTGACTCAGAGTTGGGATTGTAGATCATCATTTCAAAAATCAGGCTGGACATTGCTTTCATCCAACGGGGGCTCGTGGAGCCTGCAGCTCCAAACTTTGGCCCATATTACACAGCTGCTTCTTTTAATCTGAGCTGCGGCAGCAACTCTGGCATCTGAGTTCTGAACCTGTAGTGTTGTGGTTCACTTCAGTAACTTCCGTGGCACGTGCTGCTGGGATGAATGCATCGCGGTCTTAACCTCACCCAAAGCCTCCTCTAGGAATGAGCTCCTCCCCGATTGTAGGCGGTGCTGAACAGCCGCGTCCGTCTCGGCTGAGGAGTTTCTTAAACTTTTTGCTTTTGTCTTCTTTTGCAGCCAAATGCAAGAACCTGCTGGAGCTCAATATATCTGACTGCAAAACTGTAAATGTAAGTGATGCAGTCATCTAAGTATTTAGGGACATTTTGGTGCACCACTTTTATTTCTTTCCTCAGACTGGATTGTTCGGCTTTCGCAAACCAAAATTATTCTTTTTTTTATTTTAATTAAAACAGGATGAAACTGTGAGGGTGATTGTAGAGGGCTGCCCCACTCTGCTCTACTTGAATTTGTCCTGCACTGCTGTGACTAATACCACCATTAGAAATCTTTCAAGGTAATTTTTGTCCAAAAGTAACTGCTCTTTTGCATTTTAAGCGGTTTCAGAGTTATGTCCACGTACACAAAATGTTTGCTGTTTAATTCACGAAATGCTTTTTCAAACACGTTACAGAAAAATTTTGAATGGGTAAGTCATCGTCTTCTGCACCTGGCAGACACAGGTGAGGGTGCAGGTGGTATTGTGGAGAGATGCATTGTTTGAACGCCATCATCTTGAAACATCATCCGTGACAGACACGATTTACCCGCCAGGGGGTCAGCGGGAAGAATTTTTGTAAGCCCCAGAGAGGTGATTTCAACAGCACATGTAAAAAATAGGGAATTTCTGCGAGACTTAGTAAGAGCACAGCCTCTCCCGGCAAAACCTAAAGTAATATGACCGTAGGATTACCCAGCATCCAGAATGCCCCCCGGCTTTCTTTGCGTCTGGAAAAAAAGCACCCCCCCAGATTCCACAGCCTTCATCAGAAAGACCTTGCACAGCCCCCGCGCATAATTAAAACCATTTGCGCTCTGTGAGTGAGAGGGAGATAGGCCATGAACACAGAGCATTTCCATTCATCATTCCTCGCCAGAGTGAATAACGTGAAGACCCGATTTAGAGAACTGTTAGGATGTGGGGAGGGTCAAACAGTCTAAGTCTTTAGCATTTACTTCCACCCCTCCTCCACGTCGCTTTATGTTTTGCCTGCTTCAGACTCACAACGACAATTAACACTAACTGAGCAATGCACTTTGCTTTAAAAAAAAAAAAAAAATCCCATAATTCTGTTAATGTTTACCCTACTTGTTAGACCCTGAAGCCCATAGCGCAAAGCAGGACTGTGACGTTTAGGCGGCATGCCAGCAATTCTTCAGCTGAAAAATGCCATCCGTGCCAAGTCAAAAAAAAAAAACATATTGGAGAAGTTGAGCACACCTGTGACCTGTGACCTGTGACCTGTGCTGTCTAGGTGCTGTCTGAGTCTGCAGTACCTGAGCCTGGCTTACTGCACAAGCTTCACGGACAGAGGCTTACAGTACCTGACCACAGGGAAGGGCTGCCACAGGCTTGTCCACCTGGACCTCTCGGGCTGTACTCAGGTGGGTCCCGCGCCGTGCCGCTCCGCACCCCGCCCTGTCCTGTCATGAGCAAGGAGCCAGCGTCTGGAGGAGAGAGAGCAGCCTGCTGCCTGCCACGGACACTGTGGGGCTGGGGGGCTGCGCTGATCTTAAATTACACGCTCGTTCTCTCTCCCTGCCTCTCTGACTCGCTCTCTCTCCCTCAGTCTCTCTCTCTCTGCCCTTGTCCTTTTCTGTCTCCCTCTCTTCCCCTATTTCTACTCCTCCTGTCTCATTCTTTTTCTGTCTCATTTCTTCTCTGATTCCTCCCGGCTTTGTCTCACTGTCTCTCTCTCTCTCCACCTCGCCCTACCCCCCCTCCCCCAAAGCAAGCTGACCCACATTTGCCCCCCCTCCAGCTGTAGCCGCCTTCAGGCTTCTGGCTACCCATTACCTCGGTCTGGCTTGCAGGGACCGTATCATTGTTAATCACTAGCCACAGCTAGTGGCCAGACTTTGTTGCCGAGGTAACCAAAGTTGGGGGGGGGATGCTTATAAATAAATACAGCCACATGGAAATGTTAGCACCTACCTTAAAGCCCTTTGGACCTGAATTACAAGTGAACTCAGGGGTATAGAGCGTTTTTTTTCCCAAAAAGATTTTACTGTATTGTTTTTGTTCGCAAAAAAAGTGTTGTTGATCTTGCAAAAATCCTCATCACTTAAAAATCACTTAATTAAAAATATAAAAATAGTTGCATCCAAAGACTTTGGATCAAGTTCTCCTTTTACAGATGAAGCCGCAATGCTTTGTTATTATAAAAAATAACAGGCAAAATATTGTTTTGATTGTTAAAAACAAGTGAAAAATATTGATGATAATATAGATAAGATAATAGCTACCCAGACCCTGACCAGGATAAGCGGTTAGAAGATAGATGGATCAATGGAAAATATGTTTTAAAAAAACCGCTGCACTGTCTGAACATGTGTCTGTGCTTAAAACAATATCCCATCTGTCCTAAACTGCAATTAGTCTATAATTGTCATCCACTGCTCCAGAATAAGCTCTCTAATGTTAGATTTCATACTTGCAAAAGACTGATACAGGCTGCTGAACTGGGCCATTATTAGCACAGAAAAATCTGTCCTGAAATCGGTGAAGAATTAGGAATGCGTGTGTGCTGTCCTGTGTAAATATATAACATGGCAAAACGTGTATGCAAATATGACTCAAGGCCTCGAGCTTGAATTATTTATGGCAGCCTATATACAAAATAATTGATTCATATAAATCACTACACTGCAGTTATCTATTAAATAAGCCATGTCCAAGTATAACTGAACAGCTTAGGGCGGTTAGCGTGGAATTAGACATTTCATTTATAGATTTTCCAGGCATCTATACTTCTGCCTTGTAATTGATTCATTAAACCTGAGCCCTGCAGTGTTCGGTGTCTGTTTTCACAGTAATGAACCAAAATCAGAAGGGTTTCTATCACCAGGGGAAAAACCGTGTTGCTCTCCAAGTTAAATAAGCTTCTTCTAAGCAATCAGTAAGTCCATTTTTCATTAGCACGTACTGCAGCACGATAAGGTTGGAAATAATCAGTCATGGGAAGAACTCCAGCCAGTCCTGTTCTCAGTTGAGTTGAGTATAAAGAGTCACAGCCACAGAGTACTCAACTGGTTGGTTGAAACAAAGCCTTGGTCTGGATTTGTACTCTCTGGACCTGAAATCTCCACCTCTGGTTTTTAGCATCTGTGCCGCCATGAGGCATTTGAAGTGAAGAGGAGCACTGGCACATGGGAGGGCTTCATTGTCGTCGCCGTTATCTGGACCTGCCCCCTTAGCAAACATCTCTCTTCTCCCGCAGATCTCGGTGGACGGATTCCGGGACGTAGCCGCTGGGTGCAGCCAGCTGCAGCACTTTGAGCTCAATGACACGCCGACTATCGTGGACAAATGCATGCTGGTTGGTGGATTTTGCACCTTGGCAGACGTATTTAGCAAAATATGATGTTAGATGTTTGCGCGGCAGGACAGTGCTCCAGTCAGAGGTACAGCGGAATTTTCATTTCGGGGACCGAAACTACAGTTAAATTACTAAACAGCTTCCCTTGGTATGAGATGTGTTTATGAAGAAGCCCGTTAGCATCTGCCATTTCAAATAGCACCTCCGAAGGTCTGGTCTGCAGTATTTGTGTCCTTTCCTGGGCCCCCAGTTGTACCATCTTTTGCTGTGGAATTTTATGCAATCTCTCCTCTGTGATCAGCAGTACCCAAGCCCATGATAGTGTTTAACGTGCATGTGTGAGCCATGCCCTGGGACAAAGTGTTCCTTCTAGCAGTATGGTGTGGTGTTTGAGGACATGAATTTGCAATCTGACCAGTACCCATAAGCAAAACTGAAATTGCTCCAGTAAAACACCCAGTTGCATAAATACTTGAGTCACTATTAAATGTAAATGAAATGTAAAGGTACATCCTTAAAAGCCAGCCAGGAAGTGCTTCAGGAAACATCAGCCATTTTCATTAGTACCAAACATGAATGAGTCAAGATGAATGTGTGGCAGTCTGTGATTTGGCAGGAAGGAGTACAGATAAAATGTGGGTGATTTTTCCCCCCCCCCTTTATTGTTTATGCCTGTGTTCCATTTGTGAGCTTTGTTATGCTACAATACTTTGTAGGGCTTCAAGTGGTACATTTATCTGATGATTTTACTGAAAGCAACTTACAGTAGAGGGAAGGGTTATGATTTATGTGTACTCTCTGGGATTTGAACCCCGACGTTTCCACCGTTAGTGCAATGCTATATTTGTTGAGCTACAGCTGTTTTCAGTACAGATGGGATGGACAGATTCTACACCCACGCTTCTGCTTTAAAATGGCCCACAGCCCATTGTGAGACCAGCTAAATCATAAATCCAATTTATAATATATTATTTAAAATGCCCCTTATGAACTGAGACGCAAAGACAAAATAAAAATTGAAATCAGATTTTGCTACCTTTGCAGGTGTTCAGTGCTGGGTTCACCATGGAGATCGACATGACCGTGTGCCAGATGGACCATGTCATGATTAGATTTTTAGGGCATGTCAGGAAAAAAGAAACAAATCTCTTATGTAACAGATTTTTATGACAGAAATTCTAGCTCTTCTCAGAATTCCCTGACACTTACATACCAGGCGTTGCATCTGCATCAGGCACCAAATACTGATGTTGACATTAATAAACAGACTGTGAAGAACGATGTAGGTTGGTTACGAGGAGAGGAGCTGCTTATTTGTCGGGTCCCTCTTTGCAGGTCATGGTCTCCAGGTGCTCTTCTCTGAACGCAATCTCCTTCCTAGACACGCCCCACCTGTCTGACACCACCTTTAAGGCCATCGCTGAAGGGTGCCCGCTGGAGTGGATCAGGATAGAAGGTCAGCATCAGGCCAACCAGAGGTGGATAGTTCAGATCCAGAAAGTAAAAAATCCAGACCAAGATTTTGTTTCGGCCAACCAGTTGAGTATAAAGCAGGGTTATTCAAATCACGGTCCTCAAGGATCCGAGCCCTGCTGATTTTCCAGCCTTCCTTTACCTATGAGCCAGGTGTGAAGCCTGTGGCCAATCAGAATCAGTAATTATTAAACTAACTACCTGGGAGAACTGAAAACAAGGCCTGGATTTGGAATCAAGGTCCAGATTTGAAGAACCATGGTATAAAGAGTCACAGTCAAAGAGTATTCAGCTGGTTGGTTGAAACAAAATCTTGGTCTGGATTTTTTTTTTCTGGACCTGTACTATCCACCTCTGAGGCCAATGGCATCTGCGGTTAGTGCGGTACACGGGCCAATGGTCTGACATTATATTCTCTGGGACTAGGGAGGTCCCACATTCCCCATATAGGAAGTTCCATAGGCGACACAGGGGTATCAGTAAACTAAAGAGGACAGTGGCATAAAAACTGGGTTAATTTAATTGGGCCCAGGCCGTCCGTTGACCAATCTATGGAACCTCTGCAGCTAATTTAGTGTTGTGATGACAAGTTGCTGATCATGGAGTCTATCATGGGAACATGGTTCACAATGCATCAGATAAGACTCTGAGCATGTCTAAACACATGCTCTGTCACATTTCACAGTCCATCTCTTTGCAGGGTACAGCTGTTCTCCGGTTGCAACCATGGGAGTGCAGTATGTGTGAGAAAGCCTCCTGATATTAGAGATTCGCTTTGATCTGAGCATGACTCCACTGAGGCCCGACTGGTTTTCAGCTGTCGAGATGTACATAATGAACCGCTTTTATATCTGACCCCCAAACCCTTAGGTAACAGTCAAATGACAGACGTCAGCTGGAGGCATCTCTCTAGGAACTGCCCCAGCCTCAGGTTCATCCATGTGGTGGACTGTCCACAACTCTCTGACGCCAGCATGAGATCCATAGGCTCGCTGAAGAACTTGACCTCACTCAGTGTTGCAGACTGCAGGAGGTACGAATCGGGGCCCTCAGTATCTTTTGAATTGTTATAACTCTATATAAACTGATAATGAAGAAAACCAATGAAGATCAGGGTGAGAAAAAAATACATTTAGACATTTTGCTTCAAAAAGTAGTGGAAGTTATTTTAAAGTTTATTTTGTACACATTCTTGGAAGTCTAGTTACACTGAATACTTTTTTGGAACAAGAAACCACTAAGTGCTAGTTTAAAAACCATTGCGAGATGTGTGTGACTGAAGAGGCGGGTGATCTTGCCAGGCTGTTAGAGCCCTTGGAAAGACTAAGTGAAATTTTTACTTAAGTTTCTAAATTGCTTTAAATGTTCCTTTAGCGGTGCGTAATCCTTACAGCTGCTGTATTCAGCTATGCGACCTACATGGCACAGAATGGTCAACTGTAAACATGTGGCACTCCAGAGCAATAGCACAGACATTTTTGTCCAGTTATGGGGAAAAAACGTCATGTCACTGCATCAGACGATCCTCTATAGGACACAGAAATTGCCTTTTAATTCAATATCATAAAATCAGGTAATTGTTTAGTGTAAAACATTATAGAGTAAGATGGAAAAAATGTCAGAATATTGCAGTGGGGGCATTTTGCAGTTGTACTGGGAGATGTAGAGCCAAGACTGGTTGCAAGCCCGGTGATTCTTCCTGATGATGGTGCCTCACTGCAGGATGAGCGACGTGGGCCTGAGGTACTTGCTGGAGGGCCCCTCTGGACCTAAACTGTGCCGCCTGAACCTGAGCAGCTGCGACCGTGTTGGGGACATGTCCCTAGTGAGGCTGGCACAGCGGTGCGTACGTCCATCCCGATCAATCGCATGGATGCAAACTTCATGAGTGTCTGTTAAGATAATGTAAAAATAATAATGAACCTCAAAGCTGGAAGAGGGCTACGCTCATCTGGATGTGTGCATCATTCTCCAGGTGCTCCAGCCTGAGACACCTGGATCTCTCCTACTGCGAGCGTCTGACAGATACAGGGCTGGAGTGCTTGGGACTCTTGTCCTCCCTTGTGTCCCTGGATCTCACTGGAACCAACATCCAGGACCAGGTATCCCAGCTGCCGAGTCAGCTTCCCATCACTGCCTTTCCCCACACAGCAGACTTGACTGCTTGCTTGCTGAACCAATAAAAGCAGGTGGCAGTGCAGGTGATGTGGGCTCCCTGCCGTTTTTCTGACTCCTGTCATATGCTCCGTTGGCTGCTCGTGTTTTGTAAGCATTTAATGTTGATGTTTCCAGTGAGGCACGACAGCTATTACCTGCACCTGAGCCAAAGGCTGCGAGCGGCTTGTCTCTCCCACGGTTCTGGCGTGGAAAACAGCACTGATCTCCCCCTAGTGCTGGCTGTCCTTCTGTGCTTTTAATCTACTAACAGGCCTATTCCAAGGATGAAGATTCAGTTTAATTAGCTAGTAATGCGAAACGTCAGTGTCAGCGCATGCTGAAAAGTGCTCACTAAAGGGTATCTTCTGAGCTCATGCATGACAGAGGCTGTTATCTACGGCTTAACGATAATGGTGCTTAAATGCATCTTCCCTAAAGGGTCTGGCATCCCTTGGCAGCATCGCGGCCCTAAGGAATCTGAGCGTGTCTAAATGCCCCTGGATCACAGACGCTGGGATAGAGGTAATGCAGAGTGTCACCCGCGGTCATCGCTGTCAACTAGAGAATCTTTCCTTCTGTTCACATTAACTGGTTTGAAATAACCCAACGCTCTGCCTGAACATGGCGATAACCTCCTGCGTTCAGGCAGCCCCTTTGGCGAGACAGGTCACATCACGAAACACTCCCCCCCTCAACTGATGTGCCGGCAAATGCATAGTTTTCCCGCCACTGTGACAGAGAACGCGTAACTCCCATGTAATCCCGGCACCCAGCGCTACTCAGGACAGGACTGCACGTGAGGGTGGAGGTCCTCCTAGCGGTGAGGGCAGGGAAGAGGGGACCAGAAGAGAAGCCTTGCCTTGAACTGGGGTGACCACCCCGATTCTGCTCCCTCTGCCACAGAAACTGTGTGAAGAAGTGAGGAACCTGGAGAGTCTGGATCTGTCCCACTGCCTCGTGCTGTCCAATCAGACAGTCAAGGCGCTGTGCAGTGCCTGTCGCAGCCTCCTCACCCTGCGTGTACGCGGGTGCCCTAAAGTAAGCTCGTCAGAGACACGGCACTTCAGCTCATGGATCGTTTGCTTGTCCCTGGAAAATAGAACAGAGTCTACCATGAAAACAGTGATTTTGTTATTTAATACATTCCCACAGCCACAATTACCGTCTGACAAAAAGCCATAAAAATGTGACTCTACTGAAGGGATTCTGCTGATTATACAAAAGTGCTGATGATGTACCAATTCCAGGAATAACCCCTAAGGGGTGGGGGGGGTCCTTCCACGTCACTGGAAAATCTGAGACCCAAGAATTACATTATACCTTTGCTTGATGAAACTCAGACTAGTGTTTTATGCTTTAACGCCAGAGTTGGGGCCATTCCAGAATGCATTCATCAATTCCAGTACAAATCAAGAAATGGAAATAGAGTTGGAATTTAAATCTCCCTGAAATTCTAATTCAGTTCCAATTCTCTTCCCCATAGTTTTTTTTCTAATCCCAACTCCAATTCCATTTCCCAATTTGGATTGGAATTGATGAATGCATTCCGGAATCCGGAATGGCCCCAACCCTATTAAACCCTTTTATATAGCTTATATTTTGCTACAATAGACCTGCAGTTCTTCCATTTCTGAGGATTCAGTAATAATTCTGAGTTACCTGACTAGCGCTGTTGCCTGATGAAGTATAGCTTCAGTGCTGTCTTTCCTGTGCCAGATGACGGACATGGCGATCCAGTACCTGATGGGGGTGAGTCACTACCTCCGGGAGCTGGACGTGAGCGGCTGCATCCATCTCACTGAGCGCACTCCCAAGCTTCTACAGCGGAGCTGTCAACAACTAGCCTGCATTTCCATGCTCTACTGTACCGGCATCCCGAAGTAAGGCCTGTGTGACATGCAACGGGGACACTAGGGGAGGAGAAACACTGATACCTCAGCCAACTAGTTTCTTTAAAGAGCCCATAGAGTATGACTGTTTGTGTGGGTTTTGTATATATTACATAGTAGGGATCAAATGGCCCCATAATGTGATAAAAACCTGTTATTTTGACCTTGTGGGGACCATTTTGTTCTGTCCCCACAAGGGAAAACTCAATTTTATAGAAATCTGAGACTATCAAAAAAATTTAATTGCCAAAAGTCTTGTATTTTGTTTGGTTTTGTTATGGTTAAGGTTAGGGCTGGGTGGGGGGTAAGATTGTTATTGTTGCGATTAGGGTTTTTCCCATAGAAATGAATGGACGATCCCAACAAGGATATGAATACAAAAGTATCTGTGTGTGTGTGATGGAATGGCATCCAGACCCTCTGCAAGCCTGACCTGGATAAGCGGGTGAGTGGGTTGCTGGATGGTTGTATGGATGGATCCCCTTTGACTATGCCCCCATCCCCCACAGGCAGGCCGCGCTGCTCCTGCGGCCGCGTGCACAGCACTGGGAGCACAGCCGGGACAGCGTGCCCCCCTGGTACGGCTACAGCAGCGAGGGCCGGCTGCTGCAGCCCATGAAGATGGAGGCCCAGTGTGAGCGGCAGCAGGAGACAGAGAAGGACAAAGAGCAGCACTGTGGACACAGTCGTCATGGCGACCGCAGCTAAGCCGATAGCCGCCTATTGAGGACAAGGGTAAGACGATCCTGCTTGATGCCTTTAGTTGAATTCAAAGGAAGTCTTCTAAAGCTCAAGGTCATTCAACAACATAAAAGAAAAGAAACTTGGAATGATTTTTAATCACAGTCCTGATCGCTGATTAGTTTAATGTCCATATTTCAAAGTAAATCATAAGAGAAAACAAGATGCATCTATTCATGACTTTATATTTAAACATTTTACTACAACCGGCAAAATGTTCATACTGACAGTGAACTGATGTTTAACAACATACCTTCGTGTGTTACTTCCATAGAACGATTAAGTTGCTACATGGTATTCCTGAGCTGAGTCATGGAATTACACAGCACACAGAAGGATTTTGGGACTCGAGTTAATGGTCTACCAGTGAACTTGAGAAGATATGGTATGTTTAAAAGTAGAAAAAGACCTTTTCCTTTCTTGATCTGACATTTGCAAACATCTAAAGAACATCAGAAGACCAACTACTGCAACCCTTTCATGAACACACCTCAGTTTCAATACTGATACAGACTTAAAAACATCACTTTAAGTCTCTGTATTTGTTGCAAAGCAGCATACAGTATGTGTAACGGTCTTCAAACCCAGACCAGTGTGGAATCCCAGTGATTGTGAGCCTTTTGTTTACCGCTGAACCATGAGACCAGAGGCAGGGCAGTCAGGGTGGGATAACGCTCCACTAGCTCCCGATCTTCAGAGACTCGAGCCAGCTCTGGGTCCTCAGCCTGACAGCACCCCTCTCAGCTCGCGCTTCAATCCGGGCCCTGCCCTCACTTTTTCCATTAATATGAGCTGCAGAAAACAAGGGAGAGAAATGTGGTCATGCTGTTTACCCAAAGTCCCTCTGTTAGAACATTCATCAGCAGAGCCACAGACTCAGCAGTTCGCAGGAGGATGTGGGAGGTGCCGTGGGCGTAATCTTTATCTGAGCTGTCCGGTTTATCTGGGTTTTTCCTTAAGAAGCACTTGAGTTATGCACGTCCTGCATGTGAAAGCAGTAACTTCCTATATCTGGGAGTACAAGGCTGCTCTGTGATCACATTATTTTGCCTCTTGCAAAAGAAAAAAAACAAAAAAAAAACGACATATGATGAGTAGATCCAGCTGTGGAATGCTGCAGTGATGCAGATTCATGTGGAACCGTGACATATGCACTGCAATAACAGTATTATCTAGCAGGGACGTCATCGGATACCAAGCAAACTCTGAGCACAGAGGCTGCTGCTCTCGCTGGCCGAAAACCCAGAAGCTGGAGACTGGGGTGTAGACATGCTGTTCTCCCATGCGAGGCATTTCAGTGCAGGTGTCCACAGCATAGCAAACTGCTGAGGAATCATATTCCTTCAGGTCGAGCCCCAGAGACTCATGGGAATCGAGCTATGAGGCCTGTTGGAGCTCATTGCCTGACATCAGTCTTTCAGAAAGTCAGTGTTTCCACAGGAGGCACATCTGGATAAGCGGCTTTGCAAACCAAGCATTACTAGTAGCTACCCCAGACAGAGCTCAGCTGTGGTAATCCTAAAATAGCACCTACTGGAAGAGATACTCCTTTGTAACTGTGCAGGACACACAGAGTGATGTTCAAAATGAAAGGAGACAGCTCTTTTGCCCGATGCTTAGGCACATCATCGTCTGTGGCTCACCAGTGACAGAGTTGTGGGTGTCTGTGCAGTCGTGCTTGGCCTCCTGAAGATCCACCTCAGAGCTGAGCTCCAATGAGGATCCAGACAGCTGGACCTCAGCCTTTATGGAGGCTGGGACCCTGATGGAGACAGAGCCTGTGGGGAAGAAAGCATCTGCATCAATAAAAGCTACACCACCACTCCCATCTACATCAATACAGGCTACACCACCACTCCCATCTACATCAATAAAGGCTACACCTCCACTCCCATCTACATCAATAAAGGCTACACCTCCACTCCCATCTACATCAGTAGACTTACACCACCTTCATCTACATCAATAAAGACTCCACCAGCTCCATCACCTATTTCTGCATGGTTTACACCCCTAGAAAACCATGCAATAAAGTCTGTAAATAAATGCTCTTTGTCACACCTCACATCTTTACCTTGCTCACTGTGTAGATCTGCAGTCCCATGCTGACCCACATAGGCATCAATATCTCCTTCATGGGAGAAAACTTTTAGACAGCCATATGACCCATCTGAAAAGGCAGGAAGACTCAGTCGTGATTCACATGCCCCTAACCACTGACACATGCGCCAGCCGTCTTCAGACCTGCTTCAGTGGGTGTGAAACAGGCGTCTCTGGCTTTGGTGGATTGGATAGCGGATGATTCAAGGGTCTAATGTAGGTCTGGCCCCGTCCCGACCAGCAGGGGGCAGCTACACTGGAAAAAGAACCCAGCTGTATGTGTAGCTACTGTTGCCTCAGGACCACCTATGACAGGAAGCATGACGAAGCCCAATCTGGAGTGCCGCACAAAGGCCTTTTAAAATTTAGCACTTTTTTATTTGCTTTAAAACAATAAGGGGGGAATTTCTCTTAAAGTCTAGGATGAACATTGAATTCTGCCCCAGTGTCTGATATTTACACAGTTTAACTTTTTAGCTACACCACAACACATCCCTTCAAATGTATGAAAGCTATAATTTTGGTTTCATATAATCTGTGTGCTGGAAAAAAAAGCACCACTTTCTATAACTGGTTACAGACTGCAGCCAGCGAGCAAAACTAAGAAAAGCTGTGTACGCATACAATGGAAAACATAATTTAACTTCTCGAGGCATCTTTAGGAACATCTTAAGGAATCATGCAATGAATATTTTCCACTACAAACAAGAGGCACCAGGCGCAAGTGCAGTTGAACGCATCACAATTTTGTTTACCAATGATGATGTTCCCCGTCTTTGTACACACTGTCGTGTTACCTGTTAACAGAAACAATGTCAATGTTAGCTGGAGGTTCAACATGCTGGAACACACTGTAACCTTCGTAAATGCATGACCATGGTTTATTAAACGCTTCTCTGGACGGTCTTTGATGAAGTATACTGTTGGCATAACAATTTAAATATGCTGTATATTTTATATAACCATTTAAAATTGCATACTACATTTCCAAGCATGTAATCTTATATTTAAATACACACTCGGCCATCACAGGGTTGGAAAAAAAAACCTAAAATATACTAAGCGGTAAAGCATGATAATCGAAAGTGTGGACTGGCCTATAAAGAGACACTTACCTCACACGACAGGAAAAAGAATTTGAGTCTGCGTTTCCACACACAGCTTGATTCAGAAAAAATGGGAGGGGGGGGCTGTACTGAGATCCCTCAACGTGGTTTGGGCTCCATTTCCATTTGGGGATGTATATCAATGTACATCACAAACTTGCTGTGCTCTCGTGTGTGTCAGCGCGCGCGTGTGTGTCAGCGTGTGTTGTGGTTGTGTCTATTGTGGCTGTTTCCTCAGGGACTCCAGTTCTCATGAGCAGACGCAGCTAATTGTTTCCATTTGCTGTCGCAGACATACTATCCAGCGCAATTATACCCCTTGCTGCTCTCCCACCTCATGTTTCTCCCCCCCCAGTGCTTAAAAAGCACCCTATTTGGTCCGTCTGTCAACCCAATCCATGCAAATCTAGGCTCCTTCCCATCAGCTTGGCCCGTGCCGAGATGGACCACAGTGAGTTTGGCCCTCATACACTCGTGGCCTAGACATTTCATCCCTATAGAAAAACACGAGTGATATTAAGCAGAAAACGCAGACTGGAACTCTCCTGCTGCAGATGTTAACAATCTAATAATCTGCAAAAAAAAGGTTCAGACACAGTATTCTGTTATCATGCAGCGAAGACGCACTTGCACGATACCATTTCTTTTAAAGATACGTGCAGTATATTTTTTGCTTGATTGCCCAGGATCTTGTTTGCTAAAATATGCTTTCGGCTGAACTTTGGCGTGCCGCATACCGTGCACACTTCCCAATTCGACATTTCCTGAGGAAGACGACAGCGAGGTAGACACCGCATATACAGCCTTAACCTTCAGCGGTCCGTGCTCTGTAGAAACCTTCATGCTTGTTCCCTGAATCTTCTTCATATCAACCATCTGACAAAATAAGCAAAAAAAACGGAATAAGGTATTTCATGAAAAGTGCTTCAGTTACCAAACATTCTCTCAGATGAATGCTTTCTTCAACTCCCTTGCACATTAGGGTGAACTGAAATCAAGGTGTGTTTCTTTGTCTCCAAAATTCGGCATGTTGCATCAGAAACAAGGGAAACAAATGTTACACTATTTCCAGATGTGCTGATGTCCACATTCCCATGAATGGTGCCAGTGCCTTTGATGTTTCCTCCCGCTGATTTCACAATCACCCTGTGACCCTGCGGGTAAATTAATGAGAAGAAATGAAGAAACATATGTATCACATTTCTAAGTCCCATTGCTGTCTGATAGCATTCATTTTGTGTGATATTTTATCCCTTTAATAGGAAATTGAGACAGTGTGAATTAGCCATGATTAAGATGTCACATGGCCTGTTTGCTTCCAATGAAAGATTAACAAGACGAAAAAGCTCATAAAATATATTTACAGGCATCTTGCTTACGGTTGCTATTAGCCTGGTGCAATAAAGAAGTTACAGGAGCTTGAAAAAAGCACAGCACAATTTCAATCATAAAAATTACATTTATCAACAGGATAGAAGCTGAAACTATGATATGTAATATGTTCAGATTTCTGAATGTAAAACCACTTCAGCAAATCAATCATTTATTGTTGTTGTTTTCAGACTATTCAAGCTTATTCTCTGTGACGAGATTTTAATCAAGGATCCATTAATATAGCTTTGTACAGTTACAGATTTAGTGAAATTTAAATGGACAACGAGCGACCTCTAGTGGAAAACTGACATGAAAAGTAAACATATTACTTTTACTGATTTGATATATTCTCGAGTAACCAGAAATTGAACACATAAGTAGAAGAGAAAAGAAGAAGATAGCCTGGACGTAATGTTTACCTTTATAGAGTGCAGGACACAGATTCCATTCTCTGTTACTACCTTGCAGTTGTCACTCTCCATCTCCCCGATTTCCACATTGCCCTCCCCCGATGTTGTAATACAGAGATCTGACCACGAGGAGAAACAACATTTCAGCGTGCTGCTTCTCGCAACGGTTTTGTACTTTTCCTGCTGTCAAAGCCTACGCTTTCATGACTTCATACCTGACTTTATTAGATGTTAGCATCCTGCCTCTGCGATCTGGGCTGCTACAAGGTCATTAGTGCACAAAGTAGTTAAATGAAGCTTACCACTTTTGATTGGGGCTGTCAAATCAACAGACACGTTACTATTGACCTTTTCGGACAAAATGTGCAACTCTTTGTTTCGGTCATCGTACTGCACGTAGAAATTGTCAAGCTTCAGTCCTTGGTCCGCGCTGGTGCCGTGGACCGTGATGAACGCGCGGTTTGCTTCGGGGAACGAGTGCGGATCCAGGGGTCTAACTGAGATGTTGCAGCGCAGCTGTGCTTTCACGGTACTGAAAGGGCTAACGACAAAAGTCCACTGCTTTAAAGGTTTATTAAGTTCACTTGACTGAAAACAAGGCGACGTCGACAGGGTTCTTACGTCCTGCAAGGAGATATCAATACAACAGCCCTTAGCACCTCTTTTTTCTTCCCGACGTAATATTTCTCCAAGTCCCCGACATAGTCGTTGAGTTCTTGTGAAATAAAAGGTCATGACCACAACTAAGTACGTCCAGCAATAATGCAAAGTGCGCAGCCTAACCAGCGCTCGACCATGTTCCCGGCCCTTTCAGTTCACGCGCAAAGCAGCAGCCGCGGAACCTACCGCCATGTTTATGCCGTGCTCACGCGCAACGGCCATGCTGCGCAGTCCGTTAAAACACACATTCTTCAATTATTGATAGAATCTGACAGTCTGCATTCGCACAAAACTGCTCTCTTACATTAGTATAAGGTCCAAACATACAAATGGTCGTATTGTCGATGCAATTCTTTCCTTACATGAGATGACTTGCTGTTTTCAGCTTCCCTGGCATACATGCTATACAGTACAGTATATTGCTGCCATTTCCAGTTTAAGTCAGTTTGATGTTTATTGTTTAATAATGCCTTTCCTGGTGGATTTGCATGGGTTTTAAAATTCTAATCGATCATTTAAAATAATTTAAAAATGTGCTCATTCACTTTAGACCCTCATGTCTTGCAGCACCTTAACAAAAGTTAAGAAAGATAGACCCCCCCCCCGGCAAGACAGGATAGCTTTGCTTTAAAGGATTACTTATCCTTTATTGCAATTTTCAGGCGTAAATTTTTGTATTTTCGATCACAGTTTTCTTTCTATGTAAATATATCAGTAAGTGTGAATTTTTTATCGTCATAATCTTTTTTGTAGGACTCATAGACTCATATCTATACCATGGTAATAGCTACATAGTTTACAACAGTATTATAATTATATGTCTATAAAGAATATTCTATAAAGGATATTTAAATAATTTGTACACTTAATGCTTAACCAAATAACTTATATGTGGTCGATTACCACACAATAAGGACGCCGATTGCACGTCGTCATGGAGACCAGTCCCCAGAGTGCCTGTACATGTTGTACACAGACAGCAAATCACCGCCGCGGAACACAAGTGAGTTTTAAGGAACGAAAATATCGTCCAGCAAACCTAAGAGGGGATTTTAATTCGACTTTTAAAGTCCAAATATGAAATTCATTTGAGTTTCGAAGTGAAGCCGGTAAGATACGAACCTTCAGCGTGTATATGTCGCCAGTCGAGATGTCAAGCTGGATAACGAAAGTATTTATCGTCCTTTACGTTAAGCTGGCTAACTTTCCAAGTTGCGTATAGTGACCTATCATGTCAGTAGATTCAAAATTAGATTTAAAAAGTTTTCAAGATTGGTTTAATTTTAAACCTATATAGATAATTATTTAACGATCACCTAGTGAAGTATTTCACTTTTTCCACATCAACTTGCTAACTATATAATTAACTACGCGGTTAATTTTAACTGAGAATTGACTGACTTTGTGTAAGCTATGTATTGTCCACAGTAGCGATTTAATTCTTGTAGCTGTGGTTAGTTTTAACCAACCGTCCGATAGATGGCGCTGATTGAATGCAAAAAGTTATAATTTGGATCTGGGAATCAGTGCGCTACCTGCCCACCTTCAGGCCTGCGGTCTGATACTGTTAGAATGTTAAGATAAATTATACCGTTTAGAGTTCACCTGCCGTTCACCTGTAACTTCCTCAGGCAGTTAGCAGTATTTTATGCAGTATGTTTATGCCTGGCCTAGCCCATTTAGTTGGAGCATACGAGGAATGAAAAATCTGTGGAGATTTTGTGCCCTACTGCTGCTGATGATGATGAAGATGATGAAGATGATGATGATGGTGGTGGTGGTGGCTAAATTATCTGATTTGTGGTGGTGGTTCAACTGAATAAAATCTTACATCTGTGTTTTTGTGGCTGTGACAGGAAGCCAGAACCATGAAGGGCTCAGTCTATAGTGAGGAAGGGGAACACGGCCCAGAGGAGAGGCCCATCTCCGCTCTGGCCCCACAGGCTGATTCTCAGGAAGAAATCCTGGCGTTCGCCGCCACGAATCCTGCCATCCAGTGTCTGGAGGAGGTACAACCCAGCCACTGCATTATTTGGAATAATGGAATCATTGTCATTGAATTGCTGTGATTTTTCGTAGGTCACAGATATACAGAAGACACTGAAATTCAATAACATCAGTAACACATAAAGACTTTTAACATTTTTTTAATTATAGGGTAGTAATTAATCACTGTGTCATACCACCAAATCATGTCATGGAACAGCTGACAAATACATGCTGGAATGAATGATTAACACATGTAATAAATTCCAATAGAACTCATTTTTCTACTCATTGGTAGAAGCGATCTATCTCATTTTTTACAGAACTGAGAGATATTTTATTCTTGTCTCTGTAGAACCCTTTTACATTTTCAGTTGACAACTCTCTTTGTCTAACAACAGGACTGTATATGCATATATTTTATATGAAATTCTATTTTTTGGTTGACTTTAATATAATAAATAGATTAGATGTGTTTTTAATTCAGTAAATATTGTGTGGATTCTCAGTCCAGTCTTGACTCATAATCTATTCCAAAGCAAAATATGGCAACATAAAATACAACATTTAAGGGTTTTTATGTATTTATAGCTGTATTACAGTTTATTGTCTCACATAAATAGATCTTCTTTATCTATAAAAATATGTATTTTTTTTCTCCAGCACCCAGCATAATAATTTGTTTAGTATTTTAAAAGAATGAGTCTTGTTGTGATATGTAAGTTTAGTCTGAAGTGTCTGGAGATACAGGTGGTACGTCCATGATTGTGTGGATAGTGTTATACACACTGAAGTCATTAATCCATCCATCGTCTTCACTTATCCTGGTCAGCATCACAGCAAATTTACTACCACACATTTTGTAAAGAGTGTGGGATCACTTCAGTTAGAATATGATTATTGCTCGCCTATTCTATTTTCTACAGTGAGATTCCTCTCTCCCAAGCCCTTCCAGAGTCATTTCAGTCTCTATTGCACAAAGGGTGTTTATCATGATATATATAAAAGTTGAGGTCAGTCTGTCATCATTAAGCACTTTTCCATGTCTATACTTCAGCTATACACCATTTTCCTGAAGCTTCGTCTCTTCCGGATCTTATTATTGTTCTAAAAATGCACATTTTGCATGCATGCACTTTTTTGTATAAGAAAATATAATGCAAACATTTCAGCGGCTGCACAAAATAGATCAAGGAAAGATCAAACCTCCCTTCACAACATCGATGGCTTTATGGTGCATAATTTTTGGGCCTGATCATCATTTTTACAGTCTTAAATGATTGTCTGTAATTGGTTGGATAATATTCATTGGACATATTGTGCCACGTTCCCCAGAAAATTCCATTCCGTACCCCTTTATATGGCTTGTTGTAGTACTTCCCGTTGAGATTTGCAGCCATGCAGGCATCAAACCACCACCCGGAGCTGTAGAATGCCCCACAGTTTCCCGAGGGATACATGTCGTTGTCCTTGTCTGGAGTAGTGAAGGACTTCTGGTCATGGTCATAGAGCTTGTTGAAGCGCAGTGCATTCCCAGCCGTGCCTGAATAGCCGCTGACAGAGAGGCGGTAGCGGAGGAGCTCGTCGGCCACGTAAAACCGCTCGTATTTGGCGTACTCACGCACACCTTCGAAGTCCTCCAGCTCCACCCGCAGAACCACATCCTTGGCTTTGGTCAGCAGGTGGATGCGGTCGTTGCCCAGCCAGAACTCACCGCGCAGGTCGCCGAATCCGTGCTTGTACGCATCCCAGGTGCGGTTGAAGCTGACGCTGCCATTGAGCCGCTGCTGCAGCACGGTCCAGCCACCTCCATAAGATTCCATGTCGCACAGAACCTCAAAGGTGCCATTCCTGGGGTCTGGCGTCACGCGGTACAGCCCATTCCTCCTTCCTGGCACGTTGTGGTCGGAGCAGTCCCTTGGCGCTACAAGGACTGTGCAAATGATAGTCAGCATATAGGTCAAAACTAGTTGTGCTGGCTCCATCCACTGGAAATAAAATGTTTGGCAATGTTCCATGTTCCTGGCCTTGCTGGACAGCTCCAAAGATATCAGAACAGTTTCATATACACAAGCACTACGTAAAAGTGCTTCATGGATCTCTAAGGGGATTGCGTTATACGTAATGAGCAACATATGTTTCCCTCCTCAATTGCAAATGGCAAAATTTTCAGTACAACATTACAATATTGCTGCTGCAAAAATATCTACTTATACAGCTAGCAAAACACTGGACAAAAACACAGACCAAGCAAACTAATTAATGATAATTAAGAATAATAAATGGCTAATAAATAATGTTGACATGTATCCAGGTAAAAGGCTCCGGAAGATGAAGATTTGGGAAGTGTATACCCCTGACGGTCAAGAACCTTGCAGTGTGGCTGTATCCTCTGTGGCAAACTTTAGTGTTTTGTTGCGTGGT
>JAODLD010000069.1:24570667-24591792 GCA_026781065.1 Mormyrops boulengeri | reverse complement strand
TGTATACCCCTGACGGTCAAGAACCTTGCAGTGTGGCTGTATCCTCTGTGGCAAACTTTAGTGTTTTGTTGCGTGGTGCTTGCGTTGCGTGGTATAGCTGTCTAACAAATTGTGGAGTCATACTGGGCTCTGAAAACCATTTAGTGTCATAATTGGCCTGCACTTACATTGGGGTGAGGCTTGGGCGGAGCACTGGCTGGAACACGAGTAGCTCAGCTGATTAAGGGCTCCGGTGAGGTTCTGCACCTTGCTGTTCATCATGGCCTCCACATTCTCCATGTTGAGCAGGGTAAGCTCCTCCAGCCGGCCCTGTAAAGAGCTGATCTGGCTGCGGGCGTTCCTCAGGCTGTTGGACATGCGACTCATCTTCACCTGCATCTCACGCACGCTCGGGCCCTGCCACCCATGCTCGGATTCGGGGCCGGGCACCTCGGCACGGTCCCCCTGCATGCTCCGCTCAGCCCGTGGTCCACAGGCCTGGCAGGAATTCCTCAGCTGGTCCACGGTTGTCCGCAGGATCTGCAGTTCCTTTGTTGTCATCTCCAGCAGGTGGAGTTCTTTAGGCAGCTGCAGAGTGAGGGGAGGGAGGGCGAGCTGGTAGGGACACTCACCCCCATCCTTGCAGGGGCCTTCAGAGAGAAGTCTCACCTGGCAGCTGCCGCCCCCCGTGACCCCCACAGTGGCCGACAGGAGCACGATGAGCAGAAGGAGCCACGACGCTCTGTGTGTTCGTAGGATGCAGCACCACATGCTCTCTGGCGGTGAGGCGTTGGCAGGACTGCCTCTGAGTCCTACAGCCGCGCTTACTCTGAGACAGGGCAGGGCGGGGCTGGGCAAGAAAAGGTGGGAGGAGCTGAGCTGGATGTGGGGCGGGGGGGTGGGGCAAGCTAGATCTTGCTCACATCACAGTGCAGCTCAGACTAGTGTTCGCACGCCAAACTCCATTTGATCAGATTTTGTTTGTTTTTGTTCCTTTGTTTTTCTCATAATTTTCAAACCAAAATTTGTATTTGTCTGTTGACTATATGGCTAAAATGTTTACACAAAGAGATTTCCCTCCAAACCGCAGGATGATATTGCATTTTTTATATAGATCCTTTCATTTTAATGGTTTTCGGTGTTGCTGTTTCTTCAGTCAGATTGGTTTACTACAGTACACATCCCAGGTTAAACTTTGTTATGTGATGTTATGGATGGGCAGTATTGCAAGAGTTCTGTTACTGCTGAAATTTATCAATAAATCAGGTCATTTTAAAATATGGTTTGTGTACAATAAACAGCTCGCAGTGGGGGTGGCTCAGACCATGCTCATTTATATATATATATATATACACACACACACACACACACACTGTGAGGTATGACAGATATATTTAAGAGAAATAAAGTTAAACAGACCCTTATGGTCACATGACCCAGCCTCCTAGGACAGACGGGCCGGAGGTCACCCAGAGTGCCGGGTGGGGTAAGGCAGTCGGGCATGACGGCCTTCTGCCCAATCATGTGGCAAGCTGCACCCTACACACACATCCTGCACCTCAAGCCAGTTCACTCTGGGGCTTGGTAGACTCCAGCTGGTACCTACTTACTGGGGTGAAATTGCACCCCCTACTGGTCAGATGAAGGCGATGGGGTTACTCACCTCAGAGTTTAAATGGTGCTATTAGTGTCTTTGCAAGGAGGGGCTGACTGGACATGAACTGGGCGCAGCTGGAGTGAAGAAGTAAAAGCAGGATTGGAAGACTATGGTGCACACATGGCTTCCACATGGGCCTGGCACGGCGTCCCGTCATGCTGCTCTGTGTGTGTCTGTCTTATTTATTCTGAAATGGACTGATTCAGTGTTCCTGGTGATGTAAGCCAATTGTTGAATATTAATGGCCCAGGATTCTTGATGTTTCTTTGTAAAGCAACGTTCATGGCTAATGGCAGTTGAGCACAATCGCTCTCTGTACATAGGCCACGTCAGACCTTGGGGAGTCACAGAACAGACAGACGCGCTCAGACAGTTGTCTCTACACACTGTGCGCTGTGTGTCAGTTCAGAATCGTTGACGCCTTGGTGGCTGAACACATCCCATCCTCACTTGGTCCTGTGATCCTAAACCTAGCCCTTGGATGTGTCACATACACTAGATCGCCATCCAACAAAACATCTTTTGTTTTCTTCAGCTTTGCTCTGCTGGGAAACTGACTGGGGCCAGAGCTGCTGAACTAAAAGCAAGTGTTAAGCAGCTGCAAGACACCTTGAAAAGGTAAGATTGGTTTACTTCCCCACTGGGTGTTGCTTCTTCCTGTGAAAATGTACTAATGACCCAGAGATGTGGTCTAGCATGTCTGGGTAGCTATGAGGTGCAGCCTCCTATATCTACACCCCACTGCTTGCATGCCACAGACATGGGATTTTAAAAAGTAGCCTACATTATTTTTTTTTTCCTTAATGAAAACATTTAGCTACCGACACATAGGTCCATTTGCGCATAGGTTGACGATCCCTGGCCCCACCCAAAAAGCCATTTTAGCACCCACTACCCCACCAATGTAGCGACTCTTTGTTGCCAAAACGGGGCCCCCGAACTTTGGGGGTGCCAGCTAATACGTGGTTTGAGTGGTGGTAAACAGTGCCGGTGCCTGTGCAGATAGCCTCACAATGGGCGTCGCCATAGATACCACAGACCCAATGAAAACATTTTTCCCACTCATCATGAAAGGGCACCCATTGGGTCAAACTGAACCCACCAATCACGGGGTGCCTAAGTAGCTACTTGCCTCCCACAGCTTACAGGAGTCGGAGGTGCGGCTGCTGCAAGAGGCCAAACGTTACACCTCGGAGCTGCAGCGGCAGCAGTGGGAGCTAGAGAGGGCCGAGCGCTTTGACGAAGCCCCCAGCACAGAAGCAGGCGGTATGAGGCAGCAGGTCCTCAGCTTATCCAATGACCTGTGGCTTTCCGAGGAACGTCAGTCCCAGCGGCAATTCCAGCTAGAGAGGTCAGTGTGCGGCGTGCAGGCGCATGTGCGAATGCATTGTTGGATAACACCCTCAAAAATACAATAATCCAACAAGATCAACCGTTATGGAGCATACAAGACATACCAGAACAAATAGGTCATACAGTATCACAGACTGAAATTGTTACAAGGAAATAAAATAAGAGAAACGGCAGCTGCAAGTGAGTACAGTTATTGAAACCATAATGGTGCACATTCCGCGCAAATACAATAACTCTTCTCATCATATATTATCTGCGGCCTGTGCGTACCGCTGACAGGTTTATCAGTGCTTCCTCTTTGCAAGGGCTTAAGCCTGTCTGATTGGCAGACTCCCCATAAGTGGGTGTGTCTTTAAGATCCATCCGTGGCCATTGATCACGAGCCAGAGTGAGACTCATTAATCTGTATTTTATTTTCCTTTCAGAAACCATTAAAAAATGTAAGTCGTTATTATGAGTTACGACAGGGTCTTTCTTGCCACAGGGTATTCCTTGAGGTTATTAAAGCTATTTTATTCATAAACTGAAAATATTACCCTTGAAGCACACATGCAACGTTAACAAATGAAAAAATGGCACAAATAAGTATAGCGGAAACTTTGTGACTGACATTTACGCAAATTTTTTGTACTCGTGCACCGTTCAGCTTTTCTTTAATGCAGAAAGGAAAAGGGGGATTTGAACTGATTCACTGCTGTGAGAGGCTCCTACACCTCATCGGTCCTTTAGCATCGCTTTGTGTTGTATGGGTGTGTGTTTCAGACTGGAAGACAGAAAGGATGTCCTTCACATGGAAAGAAAGCCCCAGCTGAAAGCAGCTGTAAGTAATTCAGGAAGACAGATCATTATTTTTTAAAAGCTGACACTTTAGGTGAGATGAATCTGTCTTTTATCATTTATCACTTATCAGCCTGTATATTTGAACTGAAGCAATTTTGATTAAGTATGGTTCTCACGGGGAGTAAACTGGAGACCCTAAAACTAGTAACCGGGAGGTTATAAGTTGATACTGAAAAGTTTACTGCATATTCAGCTTAGCAACCGTTTCATTGCTTTATTCCTTCTATTATAATTGTGTACTTATGAGAAGGTTGGAACTAAATCTAAGTGTATGTTTTGCTCATCCAAAAGTTATAAATTTAAACTTCAGTGTTGACAATGCTTAAAGAATGGACAATTGATGGTATTTGACTCTAATGTGTGCAATGTCTTCTTAATTGCTCAAAAAACGTTGAGGATTATTATGAACGCATTCAGTTTAATACATAACACATGAACCACTGCTTGTGGTTTCGCGTGCAGTGTCGCTAGCAGGGATTTGCCGTATCTACATGCAGGAGCTGGAAAAGAAGGTCGAGGGTTTGAAGGAGAGCTGCGAGGAGCTGAAGATGGAGATCACCCAGAGACACATGGAGATCAAGAGCCTGGAGGAGAATCTGGAGGCCAAGCAGAAGCACCTGCAGGACAAGCAGCAGGAATTGCATGGCAAGAATGAGGCTATCGAGCTGTTTGAGGTCAGCAGGGCTGTTTTTAGTTATCTGAAATCGCCATGGTCACATCCTCCAGGAGTCTAAGCCTCCATTTCCGGTTCCTCATTAGGCTCAACTGGTCCAGCTCCTTTCCGTGCCCCTCCAGCTGAAGAAGGAGATTGACAGAATCACCTCCAAGAAGGAGTAAGCAATAGCTGGTGTGCATCTGAAGTCACACGGCCACCCGAGGGTGGTGGAAAGTAGAGGGTGACAGTCACAACGGACGTCCCTCCTCTACCCCCCAGGGCCGCAAGCAAGAAAAAGGCAGAGCTGGATGAACAGTCGTCAGAAATGGGCCAAGTGCTGATGAATATGGAGACACAGCTCCAGAGACTGGAGGAGGAGTGTCAGAAGCAGCTGCAGGAGCTGGAGAACCAGAGGAGGCTGCTAGAGGCGGCAGAGCGCAAACAGGGACAGCTGTGGCAGGAGCAGAGCATGACCAGTGAGAAGCTGGCAGCCTTAAGCTCTCAGAGGTAGACAGACACAACCTCATCCTATATCTCTGACAGCTGACACAGTGGCGGTCAAGGGGACTGCTCCAGATCCGGTGGGGGGCCTACTGTCTTTTCCTGGAGTATTCAACCTTGATGGCTTCACATTGTGTGAAACGACCAGCTACTGTATGAGCTCAGTGTATATTAAGCTGTGTAGCAAGGGGCTAATTGCATCAGGGTTGTTCCACTAGAAGCTGTTTACTGACGGCTGCATCTCAGTATACTGTGCATTAGACCGTAAGCACTGGATATTCTTGGCTGGCTTGCAGCCAGAAGTAGAACAGCGACCTCGAGCGCAGCGTAAACAGGGCTAAAGTGAGAGGCGGAGAGCGGGTACCTGAACTGACCCGGGTGATCAATACTCAACCCACAGGTGCTTGTTGGAAATAAACCTCAGTCACACTGCATCGGAGAAGCAGAGCGTGCGTGAAATCTTGGGCAGACGGGTGCGAGAGAAAGATAGGCAGCTGCGTAGCCTGAAGAGACTGGAGCTTCAGGTGAAGCTGGCCAGTGAAGCAGTGGAATACGCGGAGTCCCAGTACAGCAGAACCAAAACACAGGTGGGTCTAGATCACACCCAGCAGGCACGTGCAGATGGGGGGCTAGGGGTGCCTGAATGTTTAAAAAGTGCCCCTGGTCCAATGGCATAGCACCTGCTCTTCATAAAGTCTGTGCACGACACTGGCACCGGTTCTGCGGCTGTACCGTAGCCTGACATTCCTTGAACGGCTTCATCCCACTCAGCTCCGGTGTCATTTCTCTCTGTTCCAGAGGGACGCAGTGCCTAAGAGTGACGAAATATTACAGAGGAGAAAGGAGCTGGAAAGAGAAGTTGAAATTCTGAAGCGTGACATCATGCACCAGGTGAATTTGCATGCAAGCAACAGATAACGCCATCAAACCCCAAGCAGTTCCAGCTATCAAGCAGCTTACAGTTTATTTACACTGTAAATAGTTAAATGCACATGTTACGCGGTAAAATAGCACTTTTGGTGATAATAATGCCAGATTTTTTTATAGTGCCCTACATTTGATAGGCCTTGGTCACTAGTCAGTACTGTGCAGTCAGTGGACTGAGGTCAAAAGTCAGGGATCGGTACTGTATAGCTGAAGAATTGCAGTCACATGCGATTGTTGATGGCTGTGTGCAGCAATCGATGACAGAGGCGGAGGCTCTGGTGGTGGAGCAGGCCCTGGAGAAGGAGCAAGCGCTGATCCAGGAGGCACACCGGTGCAGGCAGAACTTGCACCACCTTAGGTGCCTGACTCAGATCAAAGCGGATGAGAGGCAGCAGAAGTCTCGGGAGCTGATCCGAGCTCAGGTAGCTGCACACGGGACTGAGGCTTAATCAGCACAGGACTCCTCCTACTGCTGCTGTCCGCTTCATAGTACATTGTTTTGGCTGTACCTTGAGGTGTTAAGAATCATTAGCTTGTATGTATACGGTATAGAATGTTGTAGTAGGTGGTAAAATAATATTTTGGATGTAATTGGAAAAATTTGATTTTGACATGCTCCTGTCTTAACTGTCAATAGCAAAGGTTCAACCGCATCAAACAAGAGTTGAAAGGTAAAAGCTTGGTGATTTGGGAGCACAGGAGGAAAACGCAGGATGTGCAGGCCAGGTACGTACATGTCTGTTCTGTATTCAAATACAAAAGGCTCATTTCCTTGTACCCAGAGATTGTCTTGTCTGCTCTCAGCCCATCAGCTGTCGTGACGGAGAAAAGTGACTGTGTGTGAGCCGCCTCCTGAGGGCTCCTGAGCCCCAAACTTGTTCTGCTCTGACCCTCAGGCTAAATGCATTTGCCAAACTGTTTGACGTTGTGAAGGACGAGCGGAACAGGTGTGTCCATCTCATCCAAATGGCTTCTCAGAACTTGGAGAAGATGCAGGAGAACTCCAGATACCAGGAGAACCAGATGAGGATCATGCACACCAGCGCCACCAACTACGAAAAGTACGAATGATGTAATTGCCGGTATGGACCCTGCAGGCTTCTGCTTAAGACTCCCTGGCACTGACTGAAAGTTTTATGCAGCAATTAGACATTTTCTGCACATAGCTTGTCCTGTGCTGCTGGTGTAACTTGAGTTCCTCTCAGATACGTCAGGGACTGGTCAGTGGCAGGAGGAACAGCCCTTCTCCAGTGTGCTCAAGCTATCCTGTGAAATGCTCTCTGGTGTTTTCCCCCTTTGCTGTGTAACACTGCCGACCAACGTGTTGCAATCCCTTCTCTACCCCCTACTGTGGCCCCACGCCCAGGCTGCTCCAGAAATCCCAGCTTAAGCACCGGCACAGCTGCACCATCCGTGACAGTCTGAGGGACGACATCTCTAAGGTGGCCTGTGCCCTGACCGCCATGAGCGAGCGGCGTGAGGAGCAGAAGCTAAGCATCAGCAGCCTCACTCAGACCATCGACCTCCACGAGCAGAGCCTGCTTCACCTGCAGAAGAGCCATGACCAAGCCAAGCAGAGCCGCAGGGAACGGTAGGGTGGCCACTGCCCATCTTTCTCGGCTGTGCCAAGGATTATGGGTATTTATTGGATCCCTATCACATCATTTAGCATGGTTACTTTTAGATAGATTACATTTCTACACTTTGTGAAAAGGCCAGGTCAGTGCGATTTTTTCAGGTGGACCTCATCAGACTTGTCATGTGAGTCACACTGAATTCTGGGTAACTGCAATAAGCATTACCCATGATGCTCACTCTGTTTCACCTCTGACAGTGGCATCCAGCTGCTGGAACGAGAGCAGGAGATTCACGGCTTGCAAAAGAAACTGAGCCTGCAGGACAGCCGATTGCAAGAAGGCAACATGGAGGTGCAGAGCATGGAGGAAGAGATCCGCTTCCTGAATGTGCATGTCAGGAAAGAGAAGAGGCAGATTAAACTGCTGTGCAAGCAGCTGCTTGACAAGAAGGCTCTGGAGGAACAGATCACCACACTACAAAAGCAGGTGAGAAGAGTCATAATGGAGACTGCATTATCACTGCAATTACTGCTATACAGTATTATCATGACTATTTAAACTTTTTTTCTAGCCCAGATATAGGTGAAAGTATGGTATATGGACGAGGTGGCAATAGATAAATCTGCAGATTGCTATTGTTTGTGCTTGTTTCACACGTATGTTATGCAGATGAGGTGGGTGTGTCTTGTCTACATTTACAGTTTGAGTATAACAGTGCAATCTTTTCTGTACAGTGAAACACCTGTATTCTCTATTTGCATTAAAGAGAGATAGTGTGTGTTCAAAGAAACCTACCATCATGTAACATCAGTGTCCTAGTCGTGGAGGTAAGCACAGATACCTAGTCGGCTTGTGACATCATCATTGTGACATCATCATGCCTATGTGTCCGCCTGTGTGATGTAATGCAGACACATTCTTCTCTAGCTAGTGACCAGGTGTCATCTCATTTGTTAGTGCACCTAAATGCCGAACGCTTCACCGTGCCATAAATGTATGCTTTAAGCTGCATTCAACAGAGACGTTAGTAAATGTGGGGTCTTCCTAACACAGCGATTAATATGGAGCTTCACGGAGCGGGCAGCAGACACTGACAAAAGAAGGAGCTCGTTCCGCTTTGCCGGCTTGCTCCCTCGGGCTGCTTGATGGTGTGCATGCCCAGCAGGATGGCATGCGTTGCCTCAGACTGAAGTTTACACTGCAGTTAAACATTTTTATAAATACCCTTTTTAGATATGCTTTTTTAAATACAACCCTCAGGAACGCCGCATATAATGTGACACAATGGGTCCAGACTATGAATACTGTGCAGCCGGCTTTTATCCCCCTTGACAGCCAGAACTTTACCATTTATAGCCAGGACTCTTTTGAAGAGTGCTGTCACAAAGTAACGCTATAAATTCCTGCTCTGAAATCAGGCGGCCCGTTTGCGTATGGCGCCATGTAAACAGTTTGATTTTTTTTTTTCCATAAATCCATCTTAAATGTTAAACATCTGTCTAAAAAGTTAAACATCTTACCTGCAGGTGGCTTTACTGCCCTTGTGTAATGTGCTGCCCACGCCCCGTACACAGGCGACCGGTGGCCCTCTGGAGTCACAGCTCAACGCGCCCCCACCTGCTTGGCTATGGGGTTGCAGGTAGTCTGATGAGGTGGAAGCTGGAATTCTGGGTTGCTAGCTGTAATGTAGGGTCATCTAAGGCAGTGTTTCCCAACCTAGTCCTCGGGGAACCCCGGACAGTCCACGTTTTTGCTCCGTCCCAGCTCCCAGCCAATCAGGAACACTGAATACCTGGTACAGGCGACCTGGGAGCTGAGAGGAAGCAAAAATGTGGACTGTCCAGGGTTCCCTGAGGACTGGGTTGGGAAACACTGATCTAAGGCATATAATAATCATTAACTTAGTGACACGGTTGGCTGTATAAAAAGGGCAGGCTGATTAATATATCACAGAGAGTCTGATAATCAAGTAAACAGTCAAATGTGACATAATAGCCGTGAAGCTCTCCACAGAAAGTACAGTTGATAGCACTTGCGCACCTTAAAACATTTCAAGGAAGAAGCTGACTGTGATCTATCCCTGGAACTGTTCAGTCACACAGTGGGCTCCCCGCATGCTGCTCTTCTGCCTAGAACCAAAGGTCAGCGAGGTCGTCTGTAAATCCCAAGTGACTAGGGGCACGCTACGTCTGTGGCCCCATATCACATTCGCAGATAATATTTATGGCTGTGGAGAAGGGCTCTACCCTCTCAGGAAAACATTTACACAGCACAAGAAACATTTAAGTGTTTCACTCCTGCTTTGTAATGATTAGCACTGTTTATCCAGGGAGAGTTAGTTGAAAAACTAAATAATTTCAATGTAACCCCTTTGTGTCTGTGTGTCTTCCTGCTGTCACGGCTGTTATGTGAGGGCTGGGAGAATTTTTCACACTCTATAAAGGCAGTATTCATGTCTGTTTTTGGAGAGTGTACATCCAGAGCATGCCCACTTTCCCTGCATTGGATGGAAAAGTGCTTGGCACTCGGATCAATGCCTCTCCTCACACAGCTTCACTACTGACCCTGATTCTGGAAACAGTCCATCCTGGCATGGCTGCGATAGTCCACTCTCCACAAAAAGGCACTTGAGCATGGATATTCAGGGGCCAGGGTCCAATTCCATACCCCTAGCCTGATGCTACGACAACAGATCAATCATTTCCTGTTCTTCGATGTAGGAAAACACACATTGGGAGTTTGTGTGTGTGTCTGTGATATTATTATTAGATGTTTGTGTCGGAAAATTTAAGTGTCTGTGTGAAATCCCAGGATAAATATCCCGTCCTCCTGGGGAAGCTCATTGAACAATAACACCTGGTAGATTTATCCTTCTACAAAGAAATAAAACATGCAACATTTTTGTGAAGATCCATACTGTAGGTACGACGATTAATAATTAAAGTGTCTCCGGTAGAGTCATGAATACCAGAGTCGAGGACATTAATGGAGACCATCCAACACCCAGGACTCTCTGGTCCCGCTTGACTCTCAGCCTTGCGCCCTTCCTTGCTACCCCCAGCTTCTGGAGTGCAGAGACCAGGTGCAGGAGCTGGAGGAGTCCGTGGCAGACCCAGCCCGGGAGAACCGCATTCGGAGTCTGGTCGGGGCAGACCCCACGCCTGCAAAGCTGTCCAAGAAGATTGAGCAGGTCTGGACTCTGATGATGATAACATTCATTGTGGTCATGCTCCTCTGTAGGTTATTCACCTGAAAGCCTGAATAATATACTATGACCCAGTGTGAAGCAACAGTGGTTTCTTGTTCAGTCATTTTAAAGCTGCCTCTTTGGTCAGCTGGAGGAACGTCTGGCAGAGCAGGAGAGTCAGCTGCTGGAGAAGGAGCTGCTGTACGAACAAGTAACCCGGCTCTGCGAGAGAATTCAGGCCAAAGCCGAGAACGGCAAGCAGGACACGCTGGATCTAGGCAAAAAGGTAGGGTCTCCTCTCCATACTCGTCAGCATCTCCAGTGCAAAATACTTAGCATCACACGTGCACATCCTTCCACTGAGTTGGGCCCTCGCTTTCCCCGTAACAGGTAAATAAGGTGCAAGGGCGTATCAAAGACACGACGCGGAAGATGATGGCATTGCTGTCGGAGCTGTCCATGCAGCAGGCCAGTGCCATGGCCCTGCAGCAAGAGCTGAAGAACAGGGAACACCATCTGGACTCCTGCTGCAGACGGCTGGAACAGGGCCTGCCTCCCTCGCCTGACATGGAGTTAGAGTGGCAGCGTGCCCAGAGTGATAAGGACCATCGCAAGGCAATCCTTCAGGAGAGGGCCAGGGTGAGTTGAAGCTCACAGGCCACATATGCTACGGAATAATGCATTTTCATTGTATTTTTTATTAATTTTTCATAGTTAACATACAGAATGAATAGCTAGTAATCTCAAAAAGAATTCACAGTACTGTTGTATTATCCTGAGACAAATGTCAGATTGTCAGATGAATAAGGATGTTTTATTAACCGAAAGACGTTCTATAGAATTTTTTCACGTATTACAGTTACAGCAACACGATGTTATGCTACTCAGATTACAAATTGTGTCATTGTGACATCATGCCAGGAAATACCCCAGAGCTATAATCCTTATGGGGGCCTTCCTCTGAACCGTACACCACCCCGCGTTTCAGCTCTGTAATGTCCTCCCTGCCTTCTCACAGCTCATGGAAGAGGAGAAGAGGAACCAGCTCCCCGACGGCACATACACCACGGCTGAGCCACGGCCCAACTCCTACCTCCCCCAGGGGGCCGAGCTCCCCCTGCCCCGGCCCTACGGAGCCCTGGCCCCCTTCAAACCCACTGAGCTGGGCAGCAACATGAGGCACATCCGCAAGCCTGAACCCAAGCCCATTGAGATATAGGCCCATCCACCCAAAACGCCAACCACCACCAACTCCCCTATCATGACCTAGTGCCACCCACTGGCAAAGAGCCACACCCATTCCTGTATTAAGTATGTATATACAATATATGATGAAGTATACACTTCTTCCAAAGGCATCGTGTTCTAATTTATTTCCCATGTTATGCCACTACACTTATTTTCCAGTCTCGCCAATAACAACATCAAGCAACCCTGGAAAGATCTTTTACAAGGGATCTGAGTTAGGAAGCCAAGGCGAGTAGTCAGTATGCACTCAGATGCTCACAAAGGGGGGCGAAGACAAATACTCCCAGAGAAGCCGCTTGCGTTTTCATTGGCTTGGGAATAAATGAATTTCAAAAGTCCAGGAAGATCATGTTTTACAGCAGCACTCAGAGGCCATGTTCCACCAACTGGACATGGAGAATGAACACTTACAGTAAACACAAGGCATGCTGAAATATGGTCGTAATAAGGCTGAAAGGACACCATTTAAATTAGCGGGAAGTTGTACAGAAATATTACATGTTAGAAAAATCCCTTTTTTCCTAGTTTGTTATTCTAGAAGATGCATATTATGACTTCATGTGGGAAATCTAAATTTAGAAGGTATTTCTGCAGGGCAACATTGAACAACAAAGACAAACTGACTTCAATTCACAGGCACAGATGATGAGAGTCAAGTGGTTTCTACGTAGCTGGTTCATAAACAAAAGCTTTTGTTTTCATAGTTACACAATGATGCATCAACGGTACAGCCATCCGTAGTGGGCATCTGGTTCCTAAAGTGTGTCATCTCTACTGTGACCAGTGACCAAAGTGTTTTCCTGTGCTGGTGCCATTGCCTGTTAGTTTCATCTTCACTTGTCCTCCAAACCCAGTAGGATCATGGTCTGCTTCAGTGCAGTCTCCTCCACGAACTTGGCGTCCACATTCTCCTGCCCTTCAAATGGGTTCAGAGCTGCAAAGCACATTTACAGGCACTCAATAAACAAAGTGATATTTGGATGGATGCTACTGAAAGTGCCACTTACCTTGACTTTCTACATCGGAGAGGATCTTGGCCAAGTAGGTGAGAGGCAGAAATTCTGGGGAGCAGCTTGACTTCTCACTGTCCAGTAAAGTAGTGCCCTGGAAGGCATCAAACATTATTTTTCAGCTCTGTACCTCAAAGGCAAACATAATAAATTGATTTTAAAAAAGCAGAGAGTGGATGGCAACAATTCTTACTTTGGTCTTGCGTTTTTCAAGCAGTTCTTTGACGTAGCCCCTGGATATGCTGGCAGAAGTGATGGGATGGTCCCAGAGCTGACAGGTCTTCTGTTCCATTGGCTGAAAGCAACACACTCAGGATGAGATGTGGGTAACACTCTTTCATCGTCATTTAGTGATGGAAGATCTGGCCCCATCAGCGCCAGTTTAAGAAAAGGTCAACTGAAACCACTTTATCAAATGCTGAAGATGACCAGATGTTAAATTTACAAGATATCTGGTATTCCTTACCTAAAAAACCCTGGCAAAGCATCCCTCATTTAAAGAGAAAAAAACAGTCCATTAATCTGGCATTTACAATTGCACAAAAGCATTAAGACACATGTTGTTTTATTCCAGGATTTGTTTGTTTCCCTTTGCTGTTGGACATGAAGCAGCTGTTAAAAACTCATTACCTCTGGAAGTCTCTTCATGATGCTAAATTTCAGCTCCTCGTTGTCAGGGCTGTTGTCGAGATCTGCCATCAAAAGAAGAAAAAACACACAAACAGAGGGGGAATTCGAATCAAATATTTAGCTATTCCAGATATAGCCCTACCCTTGCGTGCAATTAGCTTCAAGGGTTTACTGGAAGAAAATCACTAAATACAGCCGTTCCCAAAAAACCCTAAATGAAACTATATATAAACGGTGCATTTTTCAGAGCTTGAATTAAAGAAGTAATCTCAGTCATAAATAATACCAACGGCATGCCAAAAAACTAAACGTGTATAGCCCTCTCGATCGCCACATTGTGGAAATCCATCCATCCAACTACTTTCTGTAACTGCTTATCCTATTCAGAGTCACGGCGTGGCTATGGGCGCAAGGTAGGGAACAAACCAGGAGGGGGCACCAACCTATCACAGGGCACACTCACACGCCATTCACTCACACATGCACACCTACGGGCAATTTGGTGACTCCAATTAGCCTCAGAATGTTTTTGGACTGTGGGGGGAAACCAGGGTACCCGGAGGAATCCCCACAATGATATCTATCCATCTTCAGGGTCGCAGGAATTTGGAGCCTATCCCAGAAACTGCAGGCACATGGCCGGGAATAACCCAGGACGGGACGGCAACCCATCGCAGGGATATTACAGAAATATATACAGATAACGTGTACCTTAGTGGGGCGGGCGTGCGTTTGCGTAGAGAGAGGCCTACCTGTCATAAGGCGCGAGATGAAGGGCTCGGTCAGTTGCAGCAGGCCGTGGTCTACATACTGCATGAAGGTGTACCGGGGGAGGCAGCGCATGCCCAGCACACTCAGCAGGGTGTGGTATCCTGCAGCAGGACAGCCATGCTTTACTGGGAACCACTGAAACCAGCAAAATGCTTTTCCTTATACTGTCAAGTATAATGACATGCAAGTCAAAAATTAGAGGTGGATAGTTCAGGTCCAGAAAGTTGAAATCCAGACCAGTTGATTCACAATCAAAGAGTAATCAATTGGTTGGATAAAACAAAATCTTGGTCTGGATTTTTACTCTCTGGAGTTGAACTGTAATCATGTCAGTGAGACTGTACCATGCAGACATGCCCCTGCTCACACACAGGTGGGAGGCTTGCTGTGGACCCTTAGGATGCTCACCTATCTTGGAAGTTATTATTATCACATATTTTTCACCAGATGATTTCAGTGGAGGGTGGGTGGGTGGGTGGTGATCTTACCCGGGGGGAGAGGCAGGCAGAGTCCAGCTGTGGCCTCCAGGATGCGTGTCATCATATGGAACACGGCCCACTCCGGGGCACTGCCCTGTTGTGCCCTGGGACAGAGATGCACAGAGAAGAATCACACAAAAGACCAGCCCGAGGGCAACCACGCACCCCCGCCCACCCCCCAGCAGCTGGTCGCCACGCGCTTACACAGACAGGACCCCCACTTCCAGCTTGTATTTCCCCCATAAGGCTTCCAGAAGGTGCCTGACCAGCTTCAGCTAGGTGAGAGAGAGAGTTCATGGGTCAACTAGGGTCATGTTGCCCTGACATCCCATTGGTTGAAATCCCTTGTAGAACAATTGCTACACAGACACACATATGTACATGCTATTCTATTCTACTCCGTCTCCACAGAAGTCAGAGGAAATGGGTGTTACTTTAGCGTGACACCCACTTCCCATGGCCGTCTCCATATGCTCTTTACAGTCTGAACCATCTGCCCTGATTGTTGGGCCAATCGCTTCCCTTTGAAGGACCCAGCTGCGCTCACAGCACGACATCACAGATGCTCTCGTTTCATCCCCAGACATGAGGGATGTTACACCAATTACACTGACACAGCATTCAATTGTTGCACTGAATATCATATTTATGATAAACACTGACAGGAGGCGACCTGGCGCGCGTTACAGGGCGAAAGTATGAGGTTAAGACCCTTAGCAGGTTAATTCAGATACAGAAGAGTAAATATGCGTTTGGCTGCACTTTACGTACCTTTGCAGCTGTGTGAACAAAAATTTCACTATGGGATCAATAACGTTTATCGTATGACAATGGAAGAGTACTGACCAGCTTAGCCACATAGCTAACAACCAGCCTCTCGATCTTTTTCTTCCCTAGACGGGGCAAGTGGCGGTTCATGTGTTCTCTCAGTTTGTCCACCATCTAAAACGGCGACAGCAAAGATAAAACAGCAGTGTTCTCACGTGAAAAATAGGGTTCTTCCATTTTGACTTCAACCGCAGTCATATACATGCTGAAGTTGTCCTCCAGAAGCTGAGAAACCCTTGTTCTCAGTCCTGAGGAGAACCTCAGGACAAACAATAATACATTGCTTACTGACTGGTGCCTCCATACAGTGGCAATCAGTCCTACTGCAGATGAAGGTCCAGAATGTTCATTTACCAATATTGTGAAACAATTAGTACTAAAAACCTACCAGTCCTATCAGCGCCCTCTGCTGGTGATCTTCGTTGTGGAACAGAGGAAGTACCTTCTTATCTGAGACACAAGAAGCCATTTCATAATTCAGTAATAAATATGCTGTACAGCCCCCCCATACTTAGTTACTCAGCTTAAGTGAAGCCGTTTTTATTTCTTAGTAGTTGTAAATTCCAGTTAAGTATTTCCCCAATGACACAACAGCAGTGTTCTCTAGGGATTCAAACAGGAAGTCTTCACATGCTTAAAAATCGTGCTTCCTGCTCCTGTTAACATTTCAAAACCAAAAGGAACCGAAAGATTTCAGCCTGACTTTGTCAGCGTGTGCCGTGCTAGAATGCGTATTCCGGAGGCAAGCCTCACCTAACTGCCAGGTGTCCACTAAAGATAAGACTCTGCGGGAGCAACGTGACAGAGACATGTGTTAAAAGCTGGAATTTCAACCAGAATTATAAATGCTGATCACCATGGTTACACACCCAGATATCACACTAAGTAAAGAACTTCTATGTTTTCTGATAAATGTCCCCCTCTGGCATCACCATATAGCACAGGAAGCACAATTACTCTAAAAAGCTCTACCAGTGTTCTGTATATTTTAACAGCAGTTGGTTGGAGGATTCAGTGTACTGAAGTGATTACAGCAGTAACCCTGAACCAGAGAGGCTCTTCTGCAGCGTCCTTTGCCCCGTCAGCCATCATCTCTGCACTTTCACTTCCTCATGCATGCCGCATGCCCCACACACCGTGCACCACCTACTTTTTGGTGTTTTCCTCTATGTTACGTAAAGGTTGTGAAGGCTTCTTCTCCTCCAGTCTCTGGGGGCACACAAAATGACAGACACCCAATGTCTCCACTTGCTCCTCTTGGTGTTCGCGTAGAGAGGTGAGGCGTGCAGCCTTCCCATTTGTGATATTTTTTCATCAGCATTTAACTTTTTAATGGACAAAAGTTAGGACAAATGTTCTTGCAAAGCCTACAGCAGACCTGGTCAGCAGAATAAAAGGCTGGAGTCTATCTGTATGTAACAGGCCTGGTGTGCGACACCAGTACTACAGGTTCCCCAGTCCCTCACCAGCTCAGCCTGCAGCCCGGTCCACTCTGCCCGCATTGCTGAGGTTCTGAACCGTGGGTTTGGGACAGCCTCGAAGTACTTCATCCTCTCTATGTTCCACTGCAGCTCTTCCCAGTATCCCTGGAGATTCTGGGCCTTTCCGAACAGAACCACAAAAGGCAAGTTTAGGCTAGAACTTATGAAATTATATTTCCAGTTTAATTCTGAATGTTTTTATTTGGTCTAAGAGTCCATAAAACAAGATTAAGGTTAAACAGCTGTTCTATGGCAAAGTATGAATTTTTAGAAAAGTTTAATAGCTACATCAGGTCTAATTCATAAGAGAAAATAACACCCACCAGCTGATCGCAGGTAAACCTCACCTTTCCCCTGAACGAGGGTGGAGGAAGAAGGTCGGAAGTGAACCTCACCCCTGGAATGAGCTTCAGGCCATCACACAGGTCCTGAAAGCATCCACTGCTTCAAATGGTGTTTGGGGCAAAATCATTGAGCAGGTATGAATAGACTCTGTGGATGCTTGGTGCATCCAACCGAAAGCTCTTTGTGGATTTCAATATCAAAAACTATCTTGTTTTCCTCCCCCGGGCAAAGTCAAATTTCCATTTTTGTAAGATGTTTGTGTGATTTGAATATGACGTGTCACCCACAGACTTTACGAGGTTGTGCGTCACTGCCGCCAGTTTGTAGGTTACCTTGGAGTGACTGATTTAATCTATGAATATTATGCATGGTAATATCCAAATAAGGACATTAATGAAACAGTTACAAGGTAGGAGAACAGACATCAAACCACTTCAGGCCAAGCCCTCACCTTCTTCTCAAACAGAGACGAATATGGCAGAACTTCCACGCTGTCCAGACTAGGAGACTGCTGGTATATCGTCCAGTACAGCGAGGCTGTTGTCGATAGTGCGGATGAGAAAGAGTATTTTCCTCAAAGACGTTATGATGGTAATCAAGCAATGATGCCAGAGGAGGTCATTGGGATGCTCTGGTTGCTCACCCAACATGAACTCCTGGATCTGATCAAACGATTCGAGGGGCATCACACTCTCACAGATCCAGTCTACAACCTGTGTGGAACAACGAGCCAGTTGAGCAGACTGTGGCCCGTCATGCCTGGGCATCATACCAGAGCCTGACTGGGTCTGCCAGAGGCTGCAATCACAAAGCAGCCATTCACAGATGACATGATTAACATCCTTTTTTTTAACCCTGCCTCCAGACAGGAACCCACACAGGACTGACCCTCTGCTTGACCTCACCTGCCTTTCCATCTCAGGATCGCGGCCCAAGTACCCCAGCAGGCAGTGAAGCGCAGCCAACCGCTGAGCATCCGGGCCAGGCTGCCGTAGCAGCTGCAGTAGGACTGGACTGCTAAGGTCAGCCCAGTACATGCGTCCCATGTGTGGGTCCAAAAAGGTGGCCCAGGGAAAGGTCAGAACCAGGCAGCCTGGGGACAGTGGACTCAACCTGGCACTGGCACCTGAAGGCCCAAAGGAAATAGTTATAATGTGCCAGAACGTCCTGGCTCTGGCACAGAAGCATGTGATCTACAGCCATATGCTCTATAAACATCAAGAATACACCAGATCAGGGAACAAATGGTATTATCACCCAAATTTCTCAGGTCAGAGTCCAGTCCTTGAGGGACAGATTTCATTAAACTCAACAGACACTTAATTTGCACCTATCTGACCTGAAATGTCATGAGGTGACATAATTCGTATAATAACAGTAAGTCAAAAGCGGGGATGAGCAAAAGTCAGCTCATCCAACACCTCTTGAGCCTCTTGATGGTGTATTGATACTAGATGATCTGTACCATGCTTGGTACATCTGCTTCAAGAGGTGGGCCCGGGCACGGTTCAGTTGGACTCGGGCATGGTATGCATCCAGTGTGATTGCTAACCATGTCCAAACACGGAACACAGACATGACATCAGTGATGCAACTGGCACATGCATGCGCACATGTACACTATACACCTGGAAGGAATGGATGGGGTAGGCTGTACAGATTGGGTAGTGACAATTTAACAAACACTGAGGCAAAGGGATCGCTTTGGTCTATGGCAGAGGTACAGTATTTATTGGAAATGTGGGCTGATCAGAGTACACAGGAACAACTGGATGCAACACAAAAATTCTGATATCTGGTCAAATATGGGACTATCTTTAAATATGCAGCACAACTGAATGAAAATTGTTGCATTGCATATTCGATAAATCTTTGAGGGCCGTGTGTCATTGCACCCAAATATGCCACAATAAACAGGAACTCAATTGCGCTGTGCAATAGCGCATTTCTTCTTGTTTTCTTCAATACAAAAAATGTTGCACAGTGAAGACAAAAGTTTAAGTGACGTTAAGTGCAATGTAACCATAGACCAGCAGGGGGGTGGGGAGGAGGGACAGTTGTGTTCGGGTACGGTACAAGGCAACCGGGCCAAGTGTGGGTATACCCTTAAGTACATACAGAGACACGATTAAGCTTTATATGCATCCTCTCCATTAACGCTGTACCACCTCATTCTATATGGAACAAAAACAAGGAAACATGCACCTTAAAACGGACAAGAAATGACTTGGCCTCACCTGAGAGGAAGAGGCTGTAGCATGGTAGGTCTTGCTTCCTGGCATTGATCAGGTGCAGGAAGCAATCGGCCAAGTACACCACAATGTAGTATCCTAGGAGAATCATGGGTCTGCAATCAGTCAGTCAGACTATAGTCATGGAATAAGTGCTTCTACTGACCATGCTGAATTGTAAGAGGGCAGGGGACTAAAGCACGGGGACGAGAGCCTGATGACCTGAGCCCGGGAACCAGAGCCTGGGGACCTGAACCCGGGAACCAGAGCTTGGGGACCTGAGCTTGGGAACCAGAGCTTGGGGACCTGAGCTTGGGAACCAGAGCCCGCGAACCAGGATTGGAGCCCAGAGCCTGGGAACCAAAGCCTACTCACCCAGCTGAAAGAAGAGTATTCTGGAGCTGAAGGTAAAGCCTTCTTCTCGGGCCACAGTGTAGGTCCTACTGTAGCCTATATGAAGAGAAGGAATGCTAGCTCACATAGTACACTTGTACGTGTGCATACCATTGTATCCCCTGACCTAGTACACACACGTTTCTATATACACTTATTCAGTATGACTTACAAGGCTGTGGATAGGCTTGGAGTTTATTATGGTACTACGATATAACACGGTATTTTGGACATACGAAATGGGTGATCCCCCACCCCTCGGCAATTTTTTAGACAAGATTTCAAAATACCGGAATAGCATTGCTTTTGAAAATGTCTCCAACAGATTGTATAGTGTGGTATAATGTTTGGATATATGATGGTATCAGGCACCACCCAAACCTAGCTGTGGAGAAGGAAAATCACAATAGGTTGTCCATTTCACAATAACCAAGACAGGACATAGGTTTAAGGCACATATATAATCATAATATGCACCACTAATACCGCAGGTACTGGATGATGCCAGTCACAAAGACCGCATCTTTGCAAGCAAGGCAGATGTGTTAAATTATCATCTAATGTGAGAAATGGACTAAGCTACCACTGAGCTGCAAACTCCACGTACACGTGCACAAATGCAATCGTGTACGTAATGCCCTCGCTACACACCTCTGTGCACAAACGCGATCGTGTACATAATGCCTCTGTGCACAAACGCGATCGTGTACGTAATGTCCTCATTACGTACCTCAGTGCACAAACGCGATCGTGTACGTAATGTCCTCGTTACGTACCTCTGTGCACAAATGCAATCGTGTACGTAATGTCCTTGTTACGTACCTCTGTGCACAAACGCGATCGTGTACGTAATGTCCTTGTTACGTACCTCTGTGCACAAATGCAATCGTGTACGTAATGTCCTCGTCAGCACAGAGAGGCTGACTGTAGCACATGCACATGCTCCCTGTGGGAGGGGTTAAAAGCAGGATTAAATTCATGACACGGTAAAAATGTGACGTTTCTGGAGGGGGGGGGGGGGGGGGGGGGGGGG
>JAODLD010000069.1:24546405-24570567 GCA_026781065.1 Mormyrops boulengeri | reverse complement strand
GTCAACTGGACCCTGGGGGGGGGTTAAAATTCTGTATTAATTTCATTCCCCGTTAAATATGTGCCGTTTCGGGCACCCCCCCCCCCCCCCCCCCCCGAAAGAAATTACAAGATGACTGAACATTGATAGCGCATCTCTTACTCCAGCATTTTATAAAATCAATATCTGGAATATTCAATCAAATAACGCCCCACCTGTCACTAAGTCACTAAAGATTTACTATGCAGCCAACCTTCACCAGTCCCCACCTACAGAGGTGCACCAGCTCGGCTAAAAAGCAATCACATGAATTGTAGTGAGAGTGAAAGTGCTTGGATTCTGGAATCAGAATTCGTCAGTGAATGATCACGGCAGAAACAGCTTGTTGTGATTTCTATCTGCTCATCACTTTGATTGTGCTGAGCCACACGAGTGGCCGTTAAGCACTAACACTTACTTTCTGGAAGTTTCATGAGTCAGGTACAGTGAGTATGTGAAGGATGTGAAAGTAAAACAAAAACAGTGAAACTGTGTTCAAATTTACATGCAACAGCTGACAGCACATTTTCCAAAGAAGAGCAGGGACACCACTGACCTGTTCTGCTCGTGAGCACGACCAAGTTCAACCCCTCATCTTCCACTTTGTCATCTTCGTAATAGTCACAGCCCAAGTTAACAAACCTAGAAGACAGACACAGGCTGCAATCTCAGAAAAGCCACAAGACCTGAACAAAAATTCACACAAAAGCAAAAGCCACGAAATCAGAATGCAGAAGAATCTATAGCAACTTATACTTCTGTATCCAAATGAATTTTCAGCACAGGAATCTGCTTCTTCAGATTGCACCTTTATGTTTTCCTCCATAATATTTCATAAAGCAAATGAACATTTGTTGAGCAACAATACCAGTAGCTAGGTGACCATCAAACTGAATTTACCTCGTAGACACGAAGGGATTGGTAGCCAAGTCCATGGGGAGCTCAAACTTTGGCAAGAAACATAAACCAAAATTTTGCGTGAATGCCAATAACAATCGCTAATTCCTCTTTCTAAAGGTGCTGAGTTTAGACTGTCAAAGCTTGAAATTAAAGACTTTTTGTAGAAGCAAAATAGGCAAAACTCACCACAGTTTCACAATTGCAGTCAAGGTAAAACTGCTGACATTTTACTATGGGCCTTTCCTGAATAAAAAAAAAAAAACATAGGGATAAAAATAATAATGCAACATCAACAAAAAAAGGGAACAAACATTACGAATTCGGAGGAATCAGAAACTATACAAAAAGAACAATGAACGTCTCTGCTTTTTAAAGGTCAGCACTGATCTCAGCACTAAAAAGGCTGGTGCATACTCCTCCGCACAAGTGCAACACTCGCGTATTCACTCTGCGTATTCACTATGAGTATGCGTACAACAAAACATTCATAGTTCTCCGGTCAAATCGCATACTTTGCACATGCATGCAACATGTTGCATTTATATTTTTATTAAATAATAATTATTATTATTATTAAATAATAAAACAATATGAATTATTATTCTGATATTCCCTGCACACGTACCACAGCAGTGAGGTATGTGTCCGTATGGTTTACAAATTCAGAGAGCCAGCTCACAGGGTTGCCAACTTTGGTCAGCTGGTTGGCGTGAGATTTTCAATTCAAGACAAGTATGCACACGCATTTACATGTATGTGAGTTTTATTGCCTTGTAAGTAGTCTGTAGGGTCTGCAAACTAACCCCATGCTCATGGAAGCCATCCATGTTGGTATTTAAAGTGGACACTGGAGTGTGCCAGGCATTTGTCCGCGGAAGCGCACAATGATATCCAATGCGTCACAAACATTCAAGCGGAAACATCCACCAGTACGCATGCAGAGAAGTATGAACCAGCCTTAAGTGTGTATGGATTTGTATACCCTGGAGGTGATATAAAATAGTCTTTGTGTCTCTCCATCCCACTGCACCCAACAGAGTTCCTCTGCAATCCTATCTTTTGCCAGACGTTCTGGGTTCTGAATCACCTGAAACAAGACATATCTATGGGATCATCAAAATTTCACAGGAAATTAACAATCTCAACATGAATCAGGTATGGTTGCAAAATTCTGGGAATTTTCCCATTAATTCCCGTATATTCCCATTAATTCCAATGGAAAGTTTCCAACTTGGAATATTTCCAAAATTTCCCTCATCTTAACTTCCCATGGAATGGAAAGTTTCCAGAAATTTTCCACCCCTTTGCAACCCAGGAAGCATTTTTACAATATTTCAGTAGCAAAAGGAGACTACAGCTAATCTTTCTGCTGCAGAGAACTTACCACTCTATAGCCCTCTAGTTTTGTCAGGGGGATATGGAACTGCTCAACATCTGGAAGATGGAAGAAGAAGAACCATGCAAGCATAAGCATCTTTATAACCAACAGAGATGTCTTATACTAGTATATCCCAGTATATGCTATTTGCCCAGAAGCTCTGCATTAATGGGCAGGAGTATGTAGGGATTACGATGAAATATTTGCAAATGGCAAGAAACCACAGCAACAGTGTCACTTACATCCATCTTCCACTATCAGCAACAGATGGCTTTCAGTCACTAATCTCTTCCCAGGCTCAGGATACAGAAACTTGATGCAGAAATATTTTAAAAATCATTTCTAAAATATTGAAGGTACACTGACACATTATGGTGGCTAATTAGCCTATGAGGTAAATGTTAAACACCACCAAGTCATACTCACACTCTGAGACAGTGCATTACGGATGTGATAATTAAAATTTTACAGGCTGGGCTATAAATGTCAACTGACATCTCCTGTGTCAAGTGATGGAACAAGAACGTTTAACACAAAATGGCTTTCATTTTGCTGGGATTTATGCCACAAATTCTGGTACCTGCACTCTGACAGTGCAGTCGACAGCCTTCAAAACCTTGGTGTTGTTTATGGGCTGTATTTCAATGAGCAGTGTGAGAAACTTTGGAGCTGAAAAACAGAAAAATGGGGGGGGGGGGGCATTCAGGTTTATAAGTAATCGACACAGATCTGATCGCCTTGCCCGCAAAACTTCAAAGATATGAAGTTCCACTATGTAACATACTACAGTATTTACGGCATTGCCAGAGTATCAGGATGACAGTACGTACCAGGTCTCAGGTGACCCTCCTTCTTTGACTTCTGTGACAGACTGACGGCTGTAAAAAACCATGGATTACTGTTATACCTCCCAAAATGTCTACTTATAAAACTGACAACACTCTGGGCTGGTAGGCAATAAGAATCATCTAGACAGGGCTAGACTGATCCAGGTACAGCTGACTCAGAATCAGAATCAGAATAATTTTACTAGCCCGAAGGAAACTGTTCACCCCCAGAGAAGGTGCCTACCCAGTAGAGTCTCCTCCTTGTTGAGTGAGCAGCTACTGACCAACACATCCTCATCAAAAACATAGAGAAGCTGACAAGAGACAAAAAAGTGATTTACTCTCTTGCTCTGTGTCCTCATGGGAAAGACACCTAGTCCTTCACCCCATACCTTATGCTCCTTCGTGTTGAGATCATATTTTCCTATTCTGGTCGTCCCAGGCATTTCCTGTTAGGAAAAGTGTAACGCAAGACATAAGTTTGTGATAATGATAGTCAAAAAACAGTTTTAAATGGACTGGGAAATGTTGACATACTTTCCAGGAATATAGGACGCCCCCATCTCTCTCAACGTTGTGGATTCTCCCATTTGTTTCTGCTGCGTATGGAAACAAAACATTAAATCACAGTTCCAAATCAAATCACTACCTGCGTACTACGTAAAGATCAGGATGCAGCCACAATTCACCTGTGACGACTAAAATCTCCAAGTGCGTATTCCAAACTATATTCCTGATATAATTTACATAATGTTACGTTGACTAATTAGTATTACACCGAAGACGAAAGTAAAACTTTTACTTTTGAAATAAGTATTGACTTAAGTACTTGCCTTTCACCTTTCCCGTTGAGTTGTCGTTTCTCAAAATATGCGAAAAGACATCTTTCTGAAGATCGAAGGTTTTCTTTAAGTTAAGCATAAGGGTTTATATATATTGACCACAACTGCGCTGTCAGCAATACGGGAGCAAAAGAACGCTATGAGGACATGTCAGAAATACATCGATTCACATGTAAATACTAAATGCAACATGATAATGTAAGTAGTCCTTTTTGATGCTCACTCGAATATTGATAGTGTAGGTTTTTCACGCAAGTGCAAAGGGCAAAGCGTCCCATAAGGAACCTCCCGGTTGCTCCTTCCTTCGCCCCAATTCAGTGCCCAGCAGGCGTTACACATGATAGGCTGAATTACCGAGGAGGCCCCGCCTCTCTGAGATCTCCAGCACTCCGATTGGCTAGTCCAGCCAATCACTCCTGGGGAACGGTATTTCGAATGCGGTCGCTACTTCTGTCACCTGACAGAGACGCAATGAAAGGTGTAGAAGCTGAGCAGAAAGAAACTTCCTGATATTCGGTCCTTGACTAACTTGTATGTAAAGAAACTGAAATATTTTAAAGATTATTTTTTAAAATATATAATTACTTGGGAGACATTCAGATATATTTTAACATGACATGCTGAAACAATTCGGGCTACATACCAAGTTCAACGATACAGTTCTAATGTAAAACATTTTTATATATACAGCATCCTAAAATACTTCAGCTGCTTCAGAAACTGCAAGCTTTCTTTCTACTGCAAACGTTCACTTGCATGTCGTTTATTTCTTTCCTCCACACGGTAGCGCTCCTGATTTATGCTTCTCGGTTTGCATTGCTCCGTGTAAGCAGAGTTCCCATTGTTATCATGACGGGAAGCAGCCGGGATCCTCATATCAGAGAAATATATGGTCCCAGCAAAAGGGTGTGGGATGAAGGTGAGCTGCGTTTTTAAAATGGGAAGAGATTCAGGATAAATGTCATGTTAAAAAAAAAAAAAAAAAAGATATTACAGCTCATTAACCATTCCGTGAGGCGGTTATTTGCTACCTTTCCATTTATAAATATTACTGGCCTTTCTCGCCGGAAAACTGAACACCAATCGTTACTCTTTGCCATGTAGTAGTGATAAAATAGTAAATTTAACAAATAATTTTAATTACGTTGTATTTGTCCAGAATATCTTTATTTCGAAACCTATTTAATGACGGCAGACAAACTGGGCAGAGCGTATCAGTACGAAGTACTGCTGCCATCCCTATAATATAATTTCTCTCAGTCTTACTGTAAAATTACATTTATATGCTAGAGATTGTGCCTTTCCCAGAAAATTCCTTTGTTCTCTTCACATATGTCAGTGTAAGTACGATTGACGCTTTAGTACACAAACTCAGGCCAGCAGACTGCTGGATTACTGACTGTCAGATATTTTTTATGAACAAAGGCAGGTCTTTTCACAGTCAGCATTTAGTTCTGTTGTCCAAAGGGAACAGATGCCTTTATTTTGCATTAACTCTGAGTCCAATGAAAAAGATCCGAGGTTCCGGATCCTTAATCTTATTTTCTGGCAGTGCTGATGTGCTTATGCAAATGTGCCTGACTCCCCCTGTGTGTTGTAAACGATTTTCTTTAATTTTGCTCTCCTTTGATCTATTTGTTCGTTGTGTCTGTTGCATCCGGGTTTCTCATCACCTACGTCACCTATCATGTACTGCCGTTTGCGGTTTGTTATTGCAACCAGAGGTCGGTGGGAATCTTTTTTTTTTGCACTTGGAGGACCAGGTTAAGATGATGCACAAATAAAAAAATAAACAGATTGAGTCTGACCATAATGTAACTTATGCGTCTATATCTGACAAAATTGCAAGGTGGGCCTGGCTCACTCGGGCATAGCTGTTTTGAATGTGTTCCTCTGTAGTAATTCTCAGGCATAAGAAAGCAACACATGTCATTTTATAAACCCCCGCAGCTGAGAGTTGGCCCCACCCGGAGTCTCCCTAAATTTGGGAACTCCACTCCCCTGTGTGTATATCTATAATCCCAGACCTAGCACCAGAATTACACCTCATCTCACTATATTCAAATGTGGACATTGTGTGCTTAATTGCTAATTTGCCATATTTAAATATATTGATGCAGGTCTTTGGCTGCCTGCACCTTATACCCTTTGTGCTCTGTTTCTGGAGCTTAGAGATACCTCTGCGGTTCCTTTCTCCCTAATTCTATCCCTTGCAAACTGATGAACGGCCATGCCATTGTACCGTTGCACTTCTGAAAAAGTTACTTTAATATTTAATTGAAATTTTTGGGAAAACGTAGAAAAACTAGGATTGTACATCATTTGGGGAAAAAATATGATCTATTTAACATATTACAAGATGGCTGCATAATAGAATACGGACAGAAGGAACTTGTTAGGTCCAGTTCATCCAGAGCTGACAGTCGTGACAGTGACCGGCTTGACGCTCTCCCTCAGGTGTCTTTTTGCCGTTCATCCCATTAAAACAAACAGCACACATTCAGCCTCGCCTGAGCTCTGGCAGAAACGGCGAGGCAGCTCTTTATTTATGAAGAGGCGTCCCAGCAGACGAACTTTATGGCCACCACTTCTGCCAAGACACCCAGAAGCCCCAGAGGCTTGCGTGTAATCCCACTGTGCACGGCGTCTGGCTCGGTCAGAGGCTACAGAAACACACACAGCCTGAGAGAAAGTGATGGTCCGCGGCAAGAGAATTAATCAGGCAGCCCTGAAGGTCGGCTCTTTTCGTTATTCGGCAAAATGACAATACTGCACAGGTACTAGGGAAGAGCAGATATTTGTTTCCCAGTTTGCAGTCTTGGTGCTATTGAACTATTTTGCATCTCTGCCGGCTGGAGAGTCTGGATTTATTTGTTTGTGTGCTGTTCTCAGTTTTTAAAAACATAATTAGAGCCGGAAGCAGAAAATGGTAAAACATTAAAAGAGTGTTAACGAAATAGGCAGAAGGGTTGCCTTGAAGCAGGCTTGGAATTTTGAAACACTGAGTCGCTATATCTTTTCTTGTGACCCCAGAGAAGATATTTGAAGAATCCAAAATAGGTAATTGCACGCTACTACAGTTGATAGCTTTTCCTAGGAATTATGTAGGTTATAATAAGGGTTTAAAAAAATTACAGTGACCTTCCAAGTACCTCATGCAGCAGCCCAGAATTCAAAAGAGTGGCTGGCAAATGTAAATGAAGAAAACATAAAGCAGAAAATTGGTTTAGATACGTCTACCCTGTAGAGGAATGTGGTCCAGACCTATGGTTGCATAATGTGTTTTTCCCAGAGTGCTGGTTGGTATGACGATGTAGTCGGCAGGACAGGGCAGTGCTGTTTTTTTTTCAGAGCGTGCCTCCCCTCCCCAGCAGAGCTGTTGAGACTTGTCTGAGAACATTCCAGAGCTCAGCTGCTCCATGCTCTGGTCCTGCCGCAGGGCCTACAGGGCCTGACACGTGCCGGGACTGGAATCCCCGTGTGATTTAGTGACTTACAGACACACAAGACAGACAGAGAAGTTCACACCTATGGCGTGTATACACGTATGCATGTGCGCAACTCAAATAAACATATACAGTGGCAGACTGACGCAAGGATATGGGTGTACACATGCCAACCTTCAAATGTTTGACATTTTTTGTACAACATACTTCTTACATTTTGTGGTTGGTTCTAAGATGGGACAGACTAAGGTCTGCATTTAAGTTTTACGTTTATATCAACCTTCCCAAAAAAATCCAAAGACTCTTTTCAAGAACCATATACTGTAATAAAAGTCAGACAAAATTGAAATAAATAGTTCTTCTTCTGCTTTAAATTGAAAACTACTTAATCTAGAGGTTAGCCCTGATCAGGGCGCTCTAGAGCTGTTCTGGCAACTAGCCCACAGGTGGAGGTAGGTTTTAAAATTGTTCAGGGTGTATCCATACTGCAAGTCATATACCGCAGCTCTGATGACCTGTCAGGTGCCTGTGAGCCAGTCATTTGTCGCCAGCTGTGGGAGCTGTGCCACTTAGTGCTCGGTGTGACTCGCAGCATGAAACAACAGCAGAGCGACAGGATCTTGAATTGCAGGAACACATGCTAACTGTCATCGGTTTCCTGGGAGTCTGTGTAGGCAGCTGAATGCCAGCTGTATCTTTGGGAGAGAATCATGAAGATTAAAAAACAAAATAATGAAGCTGACATATTTATATATGGATCCAAATCCTAGTTATTGAAATCCTGCCAGCCTCCGCTTCCTCTTGTTGTACTTTTTTTCCCTCAGGTGCCTCTGGGATGGGAGTTTATGATGGAAATGTAAGATGACGCTCCAAGTATTATGTGAAGCATATGGAGATTCAGCGAAAAGAACATGGAGGCACTGAACACGTTTTGCTAGACACCCGGCTTAATAAAGAGTAACATATAATGAGATATAATTTATTGATAACAGAGAGAAATACTCTGTGCATAGATACATACCAGATACAGTGCAGAGACAGTACACATCATCGTGCATCATTTGTACTCTCTGTGTCACTTTTATGTTAAAAAATATAGCAATATTCTATTAAAATATATATATACTGAAACAATCCCTTCCAGGTCGTACTCTGCCCTGGGGCTCTTGGCTAGGGGTCCCCAACCTTTTGATGTTTGCAGCAGCTGTGGTGTGGTTGTCTGCAGATCATTTCCATTTTTTCAAATGCGAATAGATCACGCAAAGAAATTGAAACATTTATCATTTATTTTTGGAAATTAACCAACCCCCCCCCAAAACACCCAGCACTCCGTAACCCAGTGGACCAGGCATTGGGAATCCCTACGCTAGGCTGCCATCTATCATTTTAGTGGCCCTTTTACCCTCACCAAGATAGACAGTTAAAAAATGGATGGATATATATATATAATATATATATATTATATATATATATATTTACACACATACACACACACATACGAAAACACGGCTCTTCAAATCTGGCGATCGATTCCAAATCCAGGCCTTGTTTTCCTTTCTCCCAGGTAGTTAGTTAAATAATTACTGATTCTGATTGGCCACAGGCTTCACACCTGGCTCACAGGTAAAGGAAGGCTGGAAAATCAGCAGGGCTCGGCCCATGAGGACCGTGATCTGAATAGCCCTGTACTAAAACAATTAGCACGTATATATGGTGTACCTTGTGTGTGTTTACCTGAATCCTCCTGCTGCTACCGCCCACAGGCTGTGTGCATCTCAGAAATGAAGGGATAAAACACAGTCTGCCGTTAGCATACACCGTAATAGTAACGTTTAACGCTTGATGGAAAGGCTGCGTTAGCATGATGTAATAACAAGCAACTGATTCTGTCTGCATGGCCTGAGCTTGGAAGGGATTATTTTTGTTGCGGTTGCTGTATTGGAAAATATAAACCTTAGCCAATCTGCAATGCAAAACATCTCCGTGCCCTCGGCTCAGACCTGAGGTAGCGGCCTCCGCGCGACTACGCCATTATGTCTGCATAAAGAACTTGAGTAGATTTCCTTGGCTCCCTTGTCTGCTTGACCTGTTTCCAGTCATCTGTGAAAGGAGAAGATGCAGCCAGGCATCCCAGGCTTCTCCCCTTTTCTCGTTGCGTGATGTGAATCCCTCACCAGAGCACACAACAAATTTTCAGCTCCAGGCCCTGAGCTTCTGTTTGTTTCTCAAGAAGGGCTTCAGAAATTTTGGACACGTTTCTCTGGATCGTTCTCGTTAGCTTGATGCAACCCAACGAAACGTTTCTTTCTGTTCTGGTGTTGAAACCGGCGACAAACTGTTCTGAACCTTTTTCAGATCAAAGCAGCGTGTCGGATACATAGAGCTTAGTTTGCCCAAGAAAAGCCACTTAATATTTGTTTCTTTTCAGAGAATTAGAAAAATACCTATATATACAGCACTGGGAGGAAATCAAAGCCTCGAGTTTCAGGGCAGTGAAACGAGTATCAGAAACACAAGAGTTATAAATGCAAGTATCATAGGAAGTATCATATAGGTCCAGTTTTAATGTGGCTAGGAAAATTCGCAGTAGCTTTTTGGATAAGTATGGATGTTCTCACAACGGCTGGGGAACAGTTCAGACATATGCCTGGGATAATATAATACAGGGCATTTTCAGGTCATCATTGTGTCCCAAGCCTGTCTTAGGAATGTCTGAGAAAGAGTATTTTCCTTGGGTGGGCTTTCTGTCGTCCTCACTGGGTTCTGATCATTGGTTCTTTCCAGAGGTGGATAGTTCAGGTCCAGAAAGTAAAAATCCAGACCAAGATTTTGTTTCAACCAACCAGTTGAGTAAGTGACTCTTTATACTCAACTGGATGGGTTAAACCAGGGGTGGCCAATCTTATCCGCAAAGGGCCGGTGTGTATGCAGGTTTTCGCTGCAACTCCCAAATTAGGTCACTAATTAGAGGACTGATTAGCTGAAGACTCCTCACGCCTGGGTTTGAACAGCTGACCTAAAGGTTATCCCAAAAACCGGCATACACACCGGCCCTTTGCGGATAAGATTGGCCACCCCTGGTTTAAACAAAATCTTGGTCTGGATTTTTATTTTCTGGTCCTGAACTGTCCACCTCTGGTTCTTTCATCATCTTGTAGCAAGGGCACAATTTAGGAAGCACGCAGGCATGGTGCATAAACACACGGTGCAAACTAATGTTCTTTAATTTCAGATAGACATCTGGTTGAATTCTATTTTTATGGCACCCCTGAGTGGCTTTTCCATCGCATTGCCACACAGTGATGAAACCATCTCTTGAGTCCCTGTTAGGAATAACCGATGGCCAGCACAGCTGCTGAGAAGTAAAGGGGGAGAGCTCAGCATCGCAGTCAAGGTGGACATCAGGGACACAAGCAAACATCAAGGTCTGATATCTTTTCGCACATCCCTGTATGTAATTTTCCAATCCTAGGAAGAGTAGAAGACATCAAGACTACCTCAAAGAGGTAGTACAAGAAGACATACTTTATTGTCATTGATACAAGTTCTAGTACAAAGGAATTCTTTGGCTTTTGAATGATAATAAGAGGCAGAGACACATAGGTATATTCTGTACAGGTGAGAGCAAGTTCTGGGGTCAATGCGTAGGGTCAGTCAGCATGCAGCACCCTGGAGCTGGGGGTTAATATGGAACCATCTGTATCCCAAAGAATGTAAACACACGTCTGCCTCTGACTTGCCCATGGCATACCATTTAACAGGCCCGTTCCCATGTGTCCTGTTCCATTGCTGATTCTGTTGTCCAGCAGAGTAGCCTATTCATACTGTATTCATAGTCATCTCCTAAACCAGGGTTCCTGGAACTTTCCAACCACAAGACCCGACCAGCTATTCATCATCTATCATGTTGGTGGCCCAAGGGTTGCGGGTTGTGTGGGGGGTGCCAACCCGACAGTATATCTGATATTTCACCAACCGGGGGGAGGTCCCCCTCCAAAAATTTCGCAGACCCGTCCTAAATTCTCCCAGGTTGTGATCAGGTTTGTGTCTGCGCAGTGGGCCATTATGAACCGGGCTGTGTTTTCTTGCTACAAATCCTCGGACCAACAGAGACTGCTCACGACCAGCAGTGGAGTAGTCCGGTCCTAAACCAAACAAGGGAGGCAGATCAGGTAAGGTCTGCCTCACAAGCAGCGACCAGGACAGTGGTGGCAGCCCATTTATCTACCTTGGCAACAGGACTGAAATGAGTACCACAAATGCTTAAATAGTGGGCATTCATAAAACATCTCATGTTTAATTTAACACATGTTCAGTGCAGTTGATGGGATTCCCCAAATGACCTGGAACAAGATATATTGTTTTATACACACAACAGCAAGAGCCATGCAAGGCTGGGTGTCTTACTGTGATTAGATGTGTGTTACTTTGTGACTAGATAGTCACCTCATTCTTTGCCAGTTAGCCATCACATTTCACTTAACTTCAATATAGTGTCATCCAGTAGGACAAGGTGGTAAATTCATTATAGCTGGAAATGACCAGGAGAAACAAAAAAATTAAGAATAAAAACAGCAACAAGGTGTGAACAAAGTGTTTATATAATCAGAATCTCTGGCTAATAACTGGAAAGAATTGATTCCTAATTGGCCTGGAATGGCCATTATCTGTGTAAAAGATGGCGGACCAAGGGATTTCTCTTGCTTAAGATGTCTCGAAGGTTTTTCTTCTGAATATTAATGCCAGCCCTTTCATTCTTGGAGGACCACAGTGCCTTGCTTCGCTCTTTTTAAGCTAGCTGCCTTCTCAGCGGCTTGGCGGTATAATACGTCTCCCCAGCCATCAGCCCTTCTCTCAAAGAGGGTTTTGTTACCATTAAAATAGAACCTAGGGAAAATAGGAAGCCTAGCCCCTTTTTCGGCCTGGTAATTCAGGGCCCTACTTGAGTCTTTATGGAACCTTAGAGCAACTGAGAAGAATTTGTCTTGAATGAGGCTCTGTTTTGTTCAGTCCTATTGATGATTTAATTTAGAATCTTAATCTACCAGTGTATTTCCTGTCATTAAGCTACTGAAAAACATTTTTTTTTCTGCAAATAATTGAAGTGACATGGTGTGTGTAAGATACATCTGCTCGTGGATAAGTTAACATACAAACGAATAGCAAAATCTATGTATTATGCTGAGTTTAAATGAATGAAGAGCTATTATGAGAATTCTGGTCGTCGGAATTGGTCATGGAGCAAAGGCCAAGCCAGAACGCTATCGCTGGAACAGATTCCATGTTGATCTATGTTAATGTTTTCCTCTCATCTGTGAAGGATCATGTGAGAATGTAAAAAGGATTCTTTTATGCACTCATCCATCTGAGCAATTTCACAGATTGTTAAAATTAAATTTGAAGCATCGTATGAATGCCTTTATTGGAGTTTTCGTCAAGAGCACTGGGAAATGGCAATTTTTCTTTTTTAGAGAACATTTTGGATGGAGACTGTATAATTATACACAGTCTGTAAGCAGAACATACAAGATCACCTGTCTCTGATGCATCCAGCATAAATCGATACATCCACCAGCCTCGTCCTTCTCAGGGTTGTGGGGATCCAACATTAATTCATATTTCTTGAAATGTTAAAAAAATAAAGACTGTAGACAATAAACCTGTATTGATGATGCACTGCTGTAAGCTATTATATGTCTGTGATTTTTCTAGTCAGTAAAAAGCTAGATAGACTGGGGAACAATTAAACTGACATATTGCTTACATTGGCTCATTTTCCATTCTGCTTGTACATTTGAGGATTGTAATACTTCAAACACCTTTCCTCATAATTGACTCTTTTGTGCTATAGGGCACACCTGAATATGTACAGACTTTTATGTCACATTCCCCAGAAAACAGTAAACACTGCTCTGTGGCAGACAGAGATATTAAGATGAGAAAATATATTTGTTCCTCTGCTTTCCTGAGGTTGGACAGCACCTTAGGAATAACAATTCGTAATCCAAGAGCCACAGAAACAACAGGCAGTCATAACCTCATAGCGCTGTTTGTTCCTCCATGACATCTTGTTCGTTTTTAATGAAATGTGTTTGAAATGAAGGAAAGCAAGTGGCAATGCGGTCACGAGCAGCACTCAGAGGCTGCAGGAGGAGTGGCCAAAGGCAGACATAGCTAACTAAAAGGTATGATCTGTGGAATCCCACAGTACACACAGCGGGGGCCTGTATCACAAAGCAAGCTTTCTTCCTTAGCCGGACAACTTGTTGGATTTAAAGTAAAGTAGTCTGGACTAGAGATGCAAGTGAAAGAATAAAGTCGATTAAGACTGGAGTATCTTAAATCCAACAAGTTATCCTGCTTTGTGATACAGGTCACTGTCGTAGCATATAAATAATAAGTTATTTCCAAGACATATCAAGTTTGTGGATGTGTATAAAATCTGTAGATTTCAATATAAACATCTGCTGAGCAGATATAAAGATGATTCTGTTGTTTGTATGTTATGGTGTGACCTACTGCATCTTATTATGAAAGACTGACCTGTGGAGTGTTGGCCAGGGTGAAGGGAGTAACGGTCTCATTATTCCCATGGTGAGTAAAGTCCAACTAGATGCATTTTCAAGTGCTCAGGTCCTTGGCTTGTTGGCGTTTGATTGCCATAAACTTTGATTTAGTTTCCATGAATGCTGACGAATGAAGTGTCCAGAGAAGTTACTGATGTACATGGCTATTTTATTCAGTAATACATATCGCATTGTCTGAGATTGAAGGACAACATGCAAAAATGTTTAAAATACACTTATAATTGTTATAAATAGAATTTTACATTCGTTCTTCTGCTGTTTGGAACACTACTGAATAACAAGCAATGTGTAGTTTATAAATTTCCAAAGAATCTTTTGTGTGATCACTGGATTCCTCAACTGTGTACTGAGTTAAATTAAATCACGTTCTAAGTGTTTTAGAAATTTGCCTTGGACTAGGCGTGGCTGAGGCGTCACTAGTAAGAAATATGATCCACGTGGCCTACTCCGCTATGTTGGTTTTATTCAGTGTTTACGGGAATCAGAGCCTCTGAGTTGTAGGTGTGTGGTCTGTTATGTGCAATTATCTAAATATAGAAATACAACTTGTGTCTCCGTTTCAGCTGGTTTCTTCGAGTCGAAGTAGAAAAGTATTCGATTGAGGGTTCCTAAAAAGAATAACGAATGTAGCTTAATTATATGAATTCATTTCGAAAGGTGTGATCTGTTTAGGGAAGCTATAACTGAAAGCATTTAAATGCTAAACTGACGTACTAATAACCACATTCCAAAAGTACATATTGCCAGTTCTAGCTCCTCACAAGTTATGAGACATTAAATGTAAAACAAAAAATGTGAGTCTCTTACCAATTGTCCTTAGGTCATACACGCTGATATGGCTTTAAGCCAATGGGGCTTAACCATCGCAGACTTGATTGACGTCTTTGACATCCATTTATGTTCATGCAAAAAAATAATAAAAAAAAGCCTGTCATATTCCTGATTGACGTAACCAGAGGTCCAATCATATAGCATGATATCGAAGCCGGAGTCCAATAGTCATCGCGATTGGGGTTTAGGGGCGGAGATGTTTCTTAGCGGCATTTGGACGATGCGGCTAGTTTTGTGTCTGTGGGTAACCAGTTGTGTGTGGAAGTGAGACGAGAGCGCGGATTGGATTGGTGTCCTTGTGTGATTTCTTATATTTTCCACCAATAATTGCATTGCTAACGAGCTAAAAAAAAAAGAAGAAAGAAGAAGGCTCGTATTTGGGATTATTGCCTTTATATGAGGGCAAATAAAAATGGGGCGGCGAACATGTGGAATCGATCCTTGGTGAATTAACAATGTTTACTTAAGTATCCATTCTGTATTACTGGCTATTATATTCTGAGGATTTTTTTTTTGTATTGCCGTGGGAGACGAGTTGTCGCGGCTTGAAAGGATGGATCAGGCACGTATCCTGAGGAAGTTAATTCAGGAGGTTGGAACCAAGCTAACCGGGGACCAAAGAGGAGAGGATAACTTCGGCAGCGACTTCATGGTGAGAGCGGACGCCCCGGACTTAGGCAGGCGGCTGTAGCTCGGCACCCAGATAACAGCCGATGTGTAATTCGTGGTAGCTGGATCTGTGTCGCCGGCTTAATCCTGGCATTACCGTTGTCTGCCGGCGTAGCTAAACTGACAGCTCCTGCTCGGATTGTACTGATGCATCCTTCCCCATAGAAATCGCCTTGCCCTGGGAAGCTGCTGTACTGCTGCCCGCTCTTGCCTTTCTTACACATTTTCGCCTCCAGGCTGGGACGCGGCCTAACACTCCTTCCTAAAAAAAAAAAAAACACCCCACCGTGGGATACTCCCTCCGTCCCCATTCCCCCGGTACTAAGTTGTGCGGGACCGAGAGATCGTCGCTGCGGCACTTGGTGACCATCCGGGACAGAGGCTTACAATGCTGGGGAGAAAAGCCCCGCCGCCTATGGGCTGGGTAGTCGGGTCCCGGCGATCACCTCGTTCAGCAGCGTATTTTGGTTGGTGGACCGAGATTTTCATGTAGGACTCAGGTGGCTCGAAATCAGTCAGGAATTTAAAATAGATATTTGCCGTGTAGCTGAATAGCCTCAGCGGCTTATGCATGTCGCTGGAGGGTACTGGCGCAGGACTACACCCGACACCATGCAGATGCGTTTTTATCACCCAGTTGTCAACTTCTTTGTATAATCGGTAAATGCAAGTTACTGATCATAGCCAGACAATGCCCTGAGAGATACGGGAGCTGTCGCCCCTTACCAGCTGTCCCGGTGGACTTATGTTGTGAGTATTGCTAGGGTACTGTGTGACAGACGAGAAGCAACTTTGTTTCAACAATGACTCGCGCATTCCGTACTAGATTTTAATGGTGGTGGTTTAAATGACACTTTGGATACGTGCATTTCGGGCTGTTCGTTGTAATACGGTATGTGTGTCTTTTTTTGTGTGTATTTGCTAAACTGATCTATCTACTCAGCATTGCAAAATGTTCTGACAGCCCCTCTCCTTGATCCCGGAGATGCAGTTTATCAGCGCCCCTATTTTCAGTTTCAGGTTAAACTTTACATTGTGCCGCCTAGGTGAGGCGGAGTGATTGAGTTATAGTTAGCTGTCAGGGGGAGGCTTTAATGAAAGGTGGGGTGTTTGCGGATGTTGCGCAACATTCCGGGGCGTTGGAGTCACAGCGAACTGGGATATGGGAGAGGAAGTGGATTCGGGATTTGGGAAGTGCGCTGTGCTCTTTCCCCTCCGCCGCCATCGGACTTTGAATCGCACACGTGTGGCGTGAATTCGGCTTCGCCATTCCTAAGCCAAACGCCGCTCCGCGTTTCTTTCTCATTACCGTGTTCCAGCTCTTTGATCACGCTCCTTCAATCCACTCCTATCTTCCCCTGTCGATTTACCGATGATCTCCCAACACAGGCATACAGAAACATGTCCCCGAGCTGCGGCTAACTGGATATTTCACTTTATTTCCCTATTAAAATCCTAAGAAGTATCTGCTGGAGGGAGACGCGACAGACGCCTGGCTTTTTCTGTCTGCATGCTTAATGTGATCTCGGCGTGAAGCCCCACTGCGCCGCGCCGCCTTCATGTTGACACCTCCCGGGCCCGATAAACTGAAATCGTCCCGATGATATAGAAGGAGGCTTCTTAATGTAGATCATTATCATTTCGCACCACCTCTTTCTCTCGGCATGAACTCCTCACCCCGGTGACCAAAATTGTGGCTTAATGACATACTTGAACGTGAAAATTCTGTTCTAGTTTATTATTATTATTTTTAGTTTTGATTTTTGTTTTGTCAAACTTCACCTTACGGCAAAACATTTCACTTTAGTAACACAATTCACGTTTTAAGCTTAGGATCGGATATATTTGAAAGTTTTCAAAATGGATTAAGATTTTTGAATTTCCCAACATGACAGATACTCCTGGTTTACTAATGTGTTATTAAAATGCTTGGCATAACCCTAGGTTACATTTCAGCGAAAGCATGGGAGGAATTTAAAATTTTGTTTGCTGGGGCATGCTTGCATGGCCGTTTGCCTCAGCATGGTGTAATCAGTGAGGGACTACTTTGCGCTGTTTCTTATATGTGTTGAACTTATCTCCAGTTAGACCCTGGATGTTCAAGTGGATCAGAGTCTGAAGCAGGGGGAGGAAGGGGAGGGGGCAGGACGCAAATATCGCAGATATCCTGGCTGTGACGCCACACTTCCCCTGAACCCTAGAGTCACAAGGGAGGAAATGAACACAACAGCCATCAGCCCATAAAGACATGCTTTGGTATTTCTTCTTTCCTCTTTTTTTTGGGCAGAGTTTTTGATGCATGTTGGTGTGGGGTCTGCTCAGGTCACCTGGGGCTTTACCTCCCAGGTGAATTCCCAGTTAAGGAGTCTTTGGCCTTGGGGCATTGTTAAGCATGTAAAAGTTCAATTGCGTGTCGATCGGAATGGGCAAACCTGCTCTACAGCCTCTGCCTGCTGCATCTGGTTTGTGTGACATAAAGGTGCAGCCCGCAGCACTCTTTTCAGGTGCTTTCCCACCAAAGTTCAGGAACCTAGTTCCTGGGCTATGTCGACCGGGAACTTCAGTAGCTCCTGGCCACTTTCCCACCACAAAACAGGAACTGTGACCTTTATGCTAAATAAGCATGGGAGACACAGAAGCTCGTAGGTTAAACTTGACAAGTACTTTCATACAAACTATGCTGCCACCCCAAAACAATGGATGATGAAAAAGTTGTTTTGCTAGTTATTGGGGGGGAGCGATCGTGCAGTCTGAAAAGAGGGGGCAAACTGCATCTTATTTATACGGCTCACAACATGTTCATAATCCATTATTATATCTGGCCAGCAGATCGATCTTATGTTTTCCGTAGAATAAAGAAAGATGTAATGTTTTTCCACTAATAAATGCTGCCAGTTTCACTGCAGGCACTGGCAATATTAGACAGAAATATCTCGACTATCGATTGGCATAAGCACACATAAAAAAAAAGAAGAAAAAGTATTCATTAATGCTTTTAATGTAATTGAGATGCAGAATAATTCCATATGCTCAGTTTTTGCTCCATTACTTCTCTTTTCCTCACCCTTTTGCGTAACTTCCAAGTTTGCGCTGATGCTTGTGTTCAGCCAATCAAGTTTATCACTGTTTGCCTCACCCAGTAGTTCTTGGTTGAGCAAAAAAGTACCTACTCTGAAGTAGGGACTAAAAGGTTTTCAGGAACTACAATTGGGCTGAGTTCCTGCAGTGTGAACGTGGCAGAGGTTCCTGAAAAAAGTTCAGGAGGCCACTCAACACATTCACAGCCGACTCTCCCTATAATGGGGGAAGATTCATCGTAATATTAGTATGACGCGATTGTTCTCCGGACCGTGTCAGAGGGCTGTACCCTTCTGAGTCTCACCAGGCCTGCTGATGTTCTCACTCAGCTCTGGCAAATGGGTTTGGCGGTTTAGTCGTTTAGGTCGCCTCGGCATTGCTGGCCCCTGAAACCTCAGCCGGATTCTTGTTTACCTGTGTGTGTTGACAGTGAGCCATGAAGCTGCGTATGAGTTTAAGTGAATCTGAGGATGTTTGTGCAGCATCTGTCCATACAAAGTTAAACCTTTTTGTAGCCTTGGGTCAGTATATTCGAGCATAGGATCTGTACGACGCCAGCCTTAAACTGCAGCTAATTAGTCTGCCTGGTAGTTTGCCTTTAGATATGAACCGCTGTGTATGAACATAAAAGACAAACTCGAAAGCTTCTGTTTTCCTTTGATGTGGATTTTCAGCGTTGAGTATCTCGCACACTCAGTTTCAGTAGCCATGCTTCATTTGTTTCATTTGCTTCATTCGTTCTCACTTTGTTTTTGACCTGTTCACATCTCTGCAGTGTGAAATTACCCAATATTTGCCATTCAAATTCACCCATTTAAAATGTTAAGAACAAATTTCACAGAACGTAAATTTCGAGAACATTTTTACCAAACAACCATGACAACATGTACTTAGAATTAACAGCAGCATCATAATCGGATTGTCTTACACTCACAAACTGCCAGGAGGCACGAAGCTGTGCTGACGATTCACTTGCCTTTGCTCAGTATCATCTCCGTGGAATCCAAAATATTTCCGTGCAACAAAAGATAAATGTTTTCTGGTGATCACTTCTTGTTCTCTTCTTTGCCTTACTTGTTCTCGTTAAATGTTTTTCACAAATGTGCCACACTGTGAGCAAGCAAGGATGAAAATGATCATGATTGGCTGGGCTGAGTGCTTGCTGAATGCACACAAAATCAGCAGAACTAAACTTCAAAAGCAGACTTATTAGAGAACAGATAAATCACTACTAATTATACTGCATATGGATAATATTTAAAATAGCTAATTTATTATTCAATTTTAAGACTTTTTATTTTTCCCTTTTTTTTATTCATGAACGTGAATATTCGGCAGTGCTGACTCATCCCTACCAGCTACATTTCAGACCCGGGACATTATGCTGCAGTGAGCTAAACCCCTGTAATGTGTGTTTATATGTGGCCTGTCTTCAGCTGACTTGTGTCACTCTATTGCACACTCTTGCAGTTTAGTGGCCCTTTATCGCTTGCTTGTAACAGTTTCCAGAGCTTCCTAACTGTGCTTCAGGATGACTGCCTTTCTGGTAGCCTTGTTGAACAATGTATTCTTTCCGGGAAGCTTGTACACGTCGGCATTTTTCCGAGTGGGATTTGCTCACAGGAATTCCTGCTCTGTGACTAATCAGATGTTTACCCTGTTTTTTTTAATTTTCTGTTTGTGGCAGGTCTTTTTTCGGGATCAAAGCTGACCTAGAACATTCCCCGAGTCAGTCTGGCTGCAGCAGATCATAATGCACAGGAAATGATGTAAGAATGAGGTCACCGCACAGGAACAGAGCTCAGCTCTGTGTGTGGGGGAGTGCGTGCCTGTTTGAAATCTCTTTTGTTGCGTATTTTTTGCGTAGGGTGAGTAGTTCCCGTGTTTGGGAGCTTGGCTTCTGTTAGTTTGAAAATGCTGTTCGTGCCTCTCTGTCAGAGTGACAGATGCTTCAAATTACAAGTGTCTGTGTGATAAAGGGCTTCTTCTTAAATCCTAAGGATGTGCAGTCGAGGCTTAGGGTCTCCCTGCCAATATGGAGAGGAGATGGGTTATAAGATGGCTTTTGGGTTCCACTTCACCTGCCTTTGGGTGTGAAATGGAGCTGAGCTCTGGGAGCAGAGGACTCTCCTTGATGAATCATCCCTTGGCCCAGGGAGTGAGAGGAGCGGAGACTGGCCCCTACCCCCATCCTGTGCCTTTACCCACTGCCTCGCTGCTGCGCCGCCTCTTTCTGTGCTTGTGTTCAGGTGATTATTTTTGATGATACGGGACGATACTGAAATAGGAGCATGCTGACCTAATTGGTCCAGTGCTGATGCCGTACGACGGGCCGCTGCTTTGTGGGCTACTGGCTGCAGCATGTGAGGAGCCACATATCCAGGGTCTCTCGATTCCCCTCCTGGTTTCCTGTCCTTATTCCTTAAGGCTGGTCCTTGGGGACCCACAGACGGTTTACGTTTTGGGAGCTGAGAGGGAGCAAAAATGTGGACTGTCTGGTGGGGAGCACAGAGGGAGTAAAAACATGGACTGTGGGTCCGTGAGGACCGCCTCCCGGTCACGTCCTGGTGACTTCCTGGTCACCTCCTTAACTTCTCACCCACCTGCTGGATGGAACTTCCTGGTTCTGTAGTGGCTCTTAGATGAGCCGGAAGCTCCCCCCCCCCCCAACCTGCCTGCTGTAGGTCATGTGGGATGTGTGATGGAAGCACCTGGGCCCTCTCCACAGCTTCACCCCCAGTGACGGCAAAGGGAGTGTGTGTGTGTGTGTGTGTGTGTGTGCGCGCGGTCCTGCCTCCTGAATGCGGCCTCTCCGCACCCTGTGATTAGCACACTGCCCATGTGCACATTTTCTTTTTATGGAGCTACATCTTTCCCTCCCACCTACTGAACCATGACTACAGAAGTACAGAAGCCCTCTGTGCATTGCCTGACACTATTGGGGGGGTGGGGGGTGGGCAGGGTGTGTTTGTTCCCTTAAGAATGCTCTGTTTCTCAGTACTAAAAACACAGCACTTCTCAGAATTCTGACCCCAAGCATTCAAGGCACTTCCTTTAAGGGTGTCTCGTGTGGGGATTGTCCTCAGACTGCTAGTTCTTCGGGCTGAGGGTCTCCACGCTCCGATCCAGGCCAGTCTACAGGGGATTCTTCTCCTTCTCCCACCATCCAGTCTACTTTTGGTTGCAGGAAATGGGCTGCATCAGGGGAGGGACAGTCTGAATAACCAGTTAGTCCACTGGGCTTCTCCCAGTGTTCCTTATGGCATAAGTGGCAGTGTTTTCCATTATCTGTGACAGAGCCTTCAGGGTCCACTCCATGGGGAATCTCAGTGGCTTCTGGATAGATTTGAGTAACCCCATCCCTTTAGGTCTGTTGCATCCACATCTTGACCTGCATCATCTCCATCAAATGGGGTGGGCTTTTGTCAGAAGGGTGGGAGGAGGGGGTGGTGCCCCTTTTCTGAATCGCAATTTTTTTGACAGATATTGTGATTGCGATTTGATTTGCACAAATACATTAATTATTTTTTTAAAAATCAAGCCACAAGTAACTGTAACTCTGCAGACTTTTATTGAATACCTCGCTCCTGAACACTAATATACACTGGAAGAGTGCAGAAGAGGGCCAAATGTATAGCTGTGGATCTCACCCATCCAGGAAATGGACTGTTTGTATCGCTGCCTTCAGGAAAGCCGTACAGGAGCATAAAAACACGTACCAGCAGACTGAAAGACAGATTTTTCCCCAGAGCTGTGAAGTCCATCTGCCCCTGCCGGTACACACATATACATCTACTAACCTGCCCTAACATACCCTAACCTGCCCCCCTGTAGACATGCACACATACTTTCCCTTGTTATCAACAGACACACACGTATTCCCCCCCCTGCAGACCCTCGCACATAGATCACTGGTCTCTGCAGGCGTATTACCTCAGGAAGAGTCTGGTCTTGATGATGTTTTATTGCTGCTGTCTTTATACTTATCTGTTTATTATTTATACTGTATTGTGTATTTAAGTGTTCTGCCTGAAGCAGAGTCCTACCAACAAAAAATTTTGTTATGTGTACGAATAATGACAATAAAGAATTCTATCTATCTAAGAACAGTTCCTGGGCATATGATTCAATGGACTCTGTTCCCAGATTATGTCGTGTACTCTTTATCCGCAACAATTTACTATAAATTTAAGGCAAAATAGCATAATATTATTGTTTTATTTTTACATGGAACTTTTAAGTGCTGTGTTTTGCAAACAGCACTCGAACGCTTTTTTTACATTTAGGAAAGTAACAGTTTCCTGATAGTCCCATGTACGCAAGGGTTAAATTGGCACAGAACAAACAAACATGAAACAATTATCACAAAAACTGTGACGGTGTTAAGTTAAATAAAGTAATAATAATAAAAATAAAACAACTCCAGAAAGAAAAAGACAATAGGGATCCTGCAGCTATTGCTGCTTGAACGTCTAATAAATAGGACCTTTCTGTAAACAATCTCTGACCAAATAGGTCAGAAAGGGCCATAGTGTATGTGGGTTTTCGCTGCAATTCCCTAATAAGATTGCTAATTAGAGGACTGATTGGCTGAAGAGTCCTCACACCTGGGTTTGAACAGCTGACCTGAAGGTTATTCCAAAAACATGCTTACTGTATGCACTGGCATTTGCAGATAAGATTGCCCAACCCTGATGTAGCTTATTCACTTCAGCAGCAATATTTATTTGCACCGCAAATGTAACGTTTTTCTTACGTTTCATGTGTTTGTCATTTATGGGCATAGCCGCAATCGTCTTGGGCCACTTCTGTTTGGTGAGCATGACTGTCACGCGAGGAGCACGGCACTTCTGATCGATGAGAGACACACCGTCACACAAGGACGGTGGCATGAGTTTGTAAAACTATTCTCGCAACAGTTTTAAACCCTGGGTCATATCCTAAATCGTGGCCTTTGTGACTTGCTAATTGTGTCATTTCGAATCGCGATTACGATTTGAAATCGATAAATCATTCAGCCCTATCGTGTAACTGAATGGTGTAACTGAACAGCAAAACGGGGATTAAGGGTAATGTTGCTTATAAAAACATATCTGTATCTTGCTTATGAAAGAGGGTCCCTTATGGATGGCATTGACAAGACTGTCACAAGTTCATCTGAAACACTGTACAGCATGATGGTCTTTGGGTGACCTGAAGAGTGTGGACCTACATGGCAGCTACTGGGGTGAGATGGCTGGTGGTGTTTTGCCTCATAGTTTGTTTTGGCTCATGTTGTGGAATGACATGAATCAAATATGACGGTCTCTATCGCTAGACTCTCGTCACTGCGTTTTTAGCGACATCGGGGCCAGTGTGTGAATTGAACAGTGGTGCTGAATTGCGATATTTCTCTTGGAGGGCTGCGCTCTTTCCCAGCTGGAGTTGCCTCACACAGATGTTTTATGTGTCTGTTGTCTTGGTCAGGAGCACGGAGGTCTACGCGGGGGGACTGAGGGGTCAGTGTGACTGCGGAGGTTTGTAAAAGCCGACAGGCTTGTCACGGTCGGGTCCCACAGGGTCGCTAGCATGCGAACATGGGCGGTG